>WOVY01015253.1:115000-374791 GCA_013436015.1 Rhipicephalus annulatus
AGACTCACGGCTCAATCTGAGTATGAGTGAGCCGACTTCCGAGTCCATCTGCATACGAATGGTTTCTTCGAACTTGCTGCAAATACACTTTAACACCAATATATCTCGCATCTTCAAGTATGAGATATTGGTGGTGTCTGTAGAGTAAGGACTCTTTTACTGAAATAGCTTACACACATGAGATTTTTTTTTCTCCGGAATTATCGGGAAAGAGCTTCTCAGAGTAGAGGGAAGAGGTTACGGCACCCCCTTATTTCTACCGTAATTCACGCCTTTGATCAATAAATATTGAGTTGGCGTATAAACGTTGCTGCTTTGAAGTAGGCGTGGGTCGGCGTGAGTATAACCGAGCGCCTACGGTAGGACGACAGGAATGTTCAAGTTAGGTAAACAGAAAATACTATTTTGTGTTCTATAGCGTTATTGAATTGGCTACATAGCAACAGAACCTTGTCCTCTATCCTATGTGTTCACTCACCGCAGCGGTTGTGTTGGGCCGGTGCAGGTGATCAACACACTTTGCGTCCAGTTCTTTGCCAGGCGTCAACGCAGTGGCCGCCATGTATACGCGTGTGCACAGAGAAACAGAAATGAGTAAGGTGACGTTAATGGTCCACGGCTGTGCGCTCATTTCTCTCATAATCTCCACCTGTGTGTATCGAAAGAGGGGAAAAAAGGGTTCTCAAGAATCAGTTTAAAGGAACACACAAGACAATAAGCCGACGTGGACTATTGAAACGGCGCTTGATAAACGTCGCACAGTTTAAATAAAATCATCCTTTAGTATTCAACACTTACAGCACAATTAAAACTGCCCACGTTCGAGGGCGACCTTCTGACATGGCTTTTCTTACCCTTTGCTCGCTTTACTTAAAAACTATTCTTGCGTGGTTGTCGGTCACGTGACGAATTTTTTTTTTTGCATGAGTGAGAATGAACTGCACTTCGCCCTTTTTTGCACTTCTTACTTGAATTATTCCGCCTTGTAATGCAGGGAAATGTCATTTTCGGTCATGTGCTGTTCTAGTGCCGGTCAATAGTTGTACCGAGGCCCTACAGCATCATAGAGCCCTTTTTTTTGAGAAAATACCACAGGTGGCACACATTGTGTCCGGCTTTTACTTTAAATTACCAATGCTGAAGGTCTGCTGTGCCTTATCACGTGGTTGTGACGATGAAGAAGGCTGTAATGAGACTGAGAGATACTGATAGTTTGACTTATTGTGTTGAGAGTGATCTTGACAGTGTCTATTTAAACCGACAAAAAATACAGCCATCAGCAGCTTAAATGAATCACGAACAGTAGAAATAACGAAAAATAAATTGAATATAGAATTGCACCGGACCCTTACAAACTCAAATATGGCAAGCATGTCATTTTCGTAAAAGTACAGGTCTTCACTAAACAAAAATGATACATTGACACGTGGTCAACCTACGAACACTTATGGCTCACCACTACGTCGTCTCTTCACTTTTCATAACTCCGGTGCGTATTATTAGGTAGATATTAAGTATTATCTTGTTACAGGGGAGGAGCCGGGTGTCATTATGTGCGGATATGAGATGGCATGCATATAATTGTAAACCCTGATGTGGCTATACGGCACGCCGTCGTGAAGGGCTCCGAAAATCTCTCGCCGCATGTACCTCTATTACCTCCTCCATCGAAGCATGACAGCAACGGCCGAGGTCGAACCCGTTATCCTCGAGTGAGCAGGCCAGCATTGTAACCGCTGTGCTACTGTGTCAATGTGGCGCACGATAGCATGCAGATACACCCCGAAATATATGGAGCTGCTAACAAGGGGCAGCGCCAGGGGTGGGCATAAGGGGGTAGGGCATAGGGGGGAGGGCTGAAGCACCCTTCCCCAAATTTTTGCCTTCCATCATGTTACCCCCCCCCCCCACAAGAGGGAACATTGTCATAACACAATGGCTATGTTCCCCACCTTCCTCCCCTGATTGAGCTCACTCATCATGGGTTTCCCCCGTTCAGGTAATCCTGGCGCCACCTGCTGCGGCTAACACTGAATGACTGATGTTTACCGTAGTCAACTCAGGGCCATCGTGTTTGCTGAGCTCAGAACACTTTGTCCAAGTACTGTCATGTACTCCTTCCGGGGCATTTATCAGAAACTAGTTCATACTAAGGGGCGCCGCAACGTAACAGCGCCGTCGCTACTGTAGCCGCCTGTCTTCCAGACTGCAGAAAAAACCGAAGCGCCGCTGATTGAAGACGAGATAAACTTTCGTTTCTACATTTTGCAATACACGAATGTCGCGCCATGCAAGATCATTTGTACACAAAGTCAATATGAACGACTTAAAGAGATTAAGAACTGATTACACTCTACCCAGGTTTTACGGTGCAACAAACAGGTTCTTCTCATTAGTGGATAAACTTGCAATGGTCGATTACAAAATAACGTGGATATTTTGCAAGAAGAAATTTTCGACCTGAGAAGCCTCTTACAGCAACGCTGAGAATTGACAGCTATTCAGATAGCTCTCCTTGCAAACTGTTTATTATGCTCGACATAGTACTTTCGTTTGAATAAGTTTTCTGACCGCTTGTCACGTAAATTTCTTTTCCCTCCTCGCGGGTCAGGTGCTCATTGCACATTTCCAACTTGTCTACGAGTGGCGCTTGCGTCCCAGATAAGTTACATGCTACCATTAGCCTCCACGGTACGCTCATTTCCGCAGCTGATCGCAGAGGCCATGTGTTACCATACATGAGCAACAGATCGTACGGCAAGTGAAGAAGGCGCGTCTGTTATGCTCACTGCAAATGAAGGATTATTGACACATATTAGTTAAAAAAAGATTTCAATACAAAATGGGGTACTGTATATGTATACTGTTATTGAGACCATTAAATTTGTGCGGGAGTAAAATGTCGCGTGGTCATTATGATTTGCATTTTCGCTTTTTTTTGCACGAGAGGCCCGAAAAGCGGCTTTACTGAAAAATGAAAATGCCAATCAGCATTTAATGTGAAAAGGGGGGTTTCTTTTAGCCACTAATACAATCTTTCCGTTAGTGAGGTTATCCATATTTGGGTTCTGGGTCTGTTGTTTTAAATATTTAATTTATGCCGCTCATGTGAAAGTAAATGTATGTCCCATCATTCACATCACAAGACGTGCCATTGATATTTTTTGCACTTGCCCATCAGATAACGCAAATTCTGGCACGCACATACAATTTAGGAAAGGGTTGGTGACGCAACCATAATGACATAACTGCCTAGCGGTTGAGATAGATGCAGCAAGCTCCTCGCCGAAAAGTCCTTGCACGTTGGGCCACTGTAGCAATATTAGACGAATATCTCCTTGCCTCTGCATACGTAACGGGACATACGAATGGCATAACATTCGCCTATGAACGGCTTATAGCATACATAAAGATATTTGCTCGTCTAATCAGAAGCACTCAGCATCTCATGAAAAAAAAAAAAACAGCGGTGCGATTTGCTAAAACACGCTTTGAGCAACGCTCAGTGAAGTTGAAAGAATGAATCCTTCGAATAGCGCGAAAAAGAAATGAGGTAAGTGCGTACGAGGTAAAATGATTCTCGCACTCACCATGCCATAAAGGTTCTGGTTCTTACTGGTGATCTCGTAAGGCGCTCCTCCTGTGATAAAGCACTCGAGGTGCGCTTCGTGTTCGTCAACTGTCAAATGCGTCACGATAATGACGGCGTCCGCAAGAAAGGCGCTGGAACAAATGAACAAATCAATCACTAGTAATCAATCTAACTGTACTGAGTAAAGAACGTTCCGTGCATTAAGAGACTCAATAAAATGCTGCTTGTTGGTTTCTGTTCGATTATTGCAAAAAATAATCGTCGGACGTTATTATGGGGAATGGTTCAAACATTCAATTTTCGCGTGGTTACACGGGACAGGTGGTGCCTCGTATTACACGGGACAGGCAGTGCCATCTACGGGGTTCAGTTGAAACAAAAGCGTCTACAATCTCCAAGCCAATGGCGGAAAATGGACCAATGGCCGTGATTACTGCTGCGGCTCCCGCTGCTTTCAGTCTGCTGCTACTAGCGCAGTAAAGCCGGGCAACATTGTGCATGGCAACAGTGGCATCAGACGGTCCGGTCGGTCCGCATCTTGAGGCGGGTAATTTGAAGTGCACTAACCCAATGCGGAGCACTAAAACGTGATTTTATTTTGAAATTGGCCCTTACTTGGCCCAAAAGTAACACTACTAGGCTTCTGGACCGCCATTCCAACAATCAACGTCGACTTATTAGTTAACTGCAGTGTTTTTTATGTCCGACTGCCTTGGCCGGGATGAAACCGATGGTCTTCACCTCAGAATCCAAGCCCCGTAAACGCTACACCACTGTAGGGAACCTGTTTTCGGTGGAGGCGGAAGTGCTTGAGATCCACGTACTTCAATTTAGGTGCACATTAAAGTATCCTGCGTGGCAAAAATTACCGAAGCCCTGCACTAGGAGACCCTTCATCACATGGTAATTTTGGAACGTAAAAAGCCACACTTATTGTACGAGTGTCACATCAGTGGGATTTTTTTTTTGTTGAAGAAGGGACTGCTCTTGGGTGACAGATGTTCTTTTTCAAGCGTTTCATAGATCATTCCGGGTAATTTCTGGTTAATCGCTATAAGTAATAAAGAGCAACTGATGCGGCTGCGTTCTGGTGAAAGTCTGTTTGCTCCGCATGAAATATCGAGAATAAATATTCTAGGAATAACAATGCGAGATCCGCTATGCACAAAGCACTGATTTGGATTTCTGCCTACGCCTCTTAACATGCAACAGTACATGCCGGAGATCAAACAGCTACTATGCCAATTTATTGTACAGTGTGAGTGAACAGAAACGTAAGCCGTTCGGCATTCACATTATTGGCGCTTTCGCATTAATATTCAACTGGTTGTAGCCTGATGGTAATAGAAAGGTAATAGTCTTCATTGATAAAATCAAGAGCTATATTGCATTTTTTTTTGATGACTTGCACGTCTAGAGTGGGCAGAAAGCAGTGTGTCGTGCTGTACGCATTTCTTTCCAGCCATCATGTGCTGCCGAAGCTTTGTATTTGTTACTGGTCAGCGTGTACCAAACTGGCTACCGGTGCTTAGGCGATTGGCGGCGTGAATGGCTCTTTGTACGACACAGAATCACGATATGAGAAGCAGTCGTTGGTGGACGCTTACGACATGCTGGTGGCGAATGAGCGCAGCACGGGGGTCTTGGTGACTTGCCAGAGATAAAAGCCTGCGACTACAAATCCACGAGTGGGTTTTTTCTGCCTTGGATTGGCGGCCTTCAACTTTTCTTGTTCGGTCCGGATTGCCTGCAGAAAACACGAAGAAAATGCTTTTATTTATTTATTTATTTATTTCCTTATTTCTTTTATTTATTTATTTGTTTGTTTCTCTACTTGTATATGAATTCTACATCACCTAAATGCGCACTTAGTTTAGAGAATAGAACCAATTTCAAATAAATATAGGGTCTCGACAGTCAGGCAGATTGACTGCAGTTAATAAAAATCGTGCTGCGTAACTTTTGGATTTCGCTTTGCAATTTGAGCGTCTTATTTTAAGTGTCAGTGTGCCATCAATAATTTGAGAAATTCTTGATGAGGGTGTTGGGTAGATTATTTGACATGGAACTCTTAACAAGATCGGCTATTTCGGCTATTTGTTTTAATTCTATTGTATTAAAGGTTGCAGCGCAAGCACGAAATTGCTAGAAGAAAAATGAACGAAGGGCGAGGAATGGAAGGCAAGCAGGACAACACAACGCCCGTGTTGTCCTCTTTGCCTTCCATTTCTCGCCCTCTGTTCACTTTTTTCTAGTACTTTCATGCTTGCGCTGCAACCCTTAATACAGCTAAACTCTTAACAGCTTCATAATCGGGATTGTAAGGGTTTGTTGTTCAGGAGAGAAAATAAAGGTCATCTAAATTTCATTGTTGCATTTCGTGCTCGAACTCCAGTGCCCTTACGTGAAACTTCACTGTGATGTCACAGACTTCAAAGGTTTGATTTATTTGTGTTTTGGCTGTATTTACCGAGTAAAACTTTGGAAAGTTTCCAGTGTTTAATCTTTGGTTCAAATAGAAAATAGTGTAGAGATAGGAAACTTCTCACCGCTAAATACTCCTACCATCTTTAAGGCTCCGGGAAAGTGAAATATTTCATAGTGAGTTGGTATATTGTGTTCTTGTGCTTTTCCCCCTCACTTAACAAGTATCTTTTACTTGAAATTTTGGGACTGTCTACGTTTTAAGACGGTTAGCACAGTTCCGGGAGAAATTTTTTCCTTTCTTCTTAACGCTCCTTTCGGTTTACGATCAGCGAGGTTAGATGAAACTGAGTCGTATATTCAGGCTAGTGGAGCTCGAACAAGAAAACGCAGAACATATTCGTTCGGTCTTATAAACTTCGGATTATTCGACGTTGTGCACTTATGCAAAATAAAATAAAATAAAATAAACGCGATTGAAAATTCAGCTGAGTTACATGTAAAGCTGATCGCCACGTGAAGCTTAAAAAAAAACAATGTAGACTTTATTTTTTATCACCTACAAATAAACCTCTAATAGCGAAATGACAGAAGTAGAGACTTCAAACAACTTAGATTCCTAAAAATTGACTCACTGTCTCATTTTGTATCTTCTTTAGGAAAATATTGACAGTGTACCTTCGTGCTTCACCGCAAATGTCGTCGAAAGACGATAACCTTCTTTCTGATGGCGCTGCGTGGGATATGGCGCCATCTGGCAGTAACTAAAAAAACAAAACTAAAGATCTTTTGAAACACAATGTCGCTGGTAAATGCCAGCACAGGTCGTTTTAGTGAAGCGTAGGAAACGCCCGCTTTTTCGTTCATGCGTCGCATTGTAAGCGTAGCGTAATAAACGCTGTGGTTGTCAGAAGTACGTATCTATACAGTTTTTAAGAAAACGCAGTACCTAATACTTACGTATTGATGTTGCGGCTCAAGTATGTGTAATAGTTTTCTAATGCGTGAGATCGGTCTCGCGAATTCGGGTTCTTGTGAGACGCACTCACCTTGAGCAGGTCGAAAGCCTCCTTGAGTATTTTATCTTTTTCGCTAAGCTCGTGGCCTTGAACGCCTATGTCGAAGACGCCGTAATGAAACACGTTCTTCAAAGTCCAGTATTCTTCGAGTGTAGACTGGCCCGTTGTGCTGGTCACATCTTCCAGGGCAGCTGTGCGATTCCTGAAGCATGAGGTTATGACCATCTTTAGATTATAGAATAGATTCACCAACAATAAAATGAGCGGAGGTATTAACCGAAGAAGAAAATGATGGTAGGAGATGGTATGAAGGACACTAAACCTAAAAGCTTGAAGCATGCATGCAGTCAACGGAGAAGTCTAAACGCCAATAGAATTAACCAAGCTTTCCCTAAAAACTGCAGAATTATAAAGAAGTGATTGCATATCAAACTAACAACCACAAGGGACAACATAACTTTCAGAGCTGTCAAACAGATCTCATGTCGCACTGATCGTATGTCACAAAATGGACTTTTTCATATACAAGCCTAAAGGAGTTGAAGATTTTGAAGCAGCAGTTAAAAAGGCGGTAGTATAAAAGCAGGTGAAGAACTCTTCGAGGGAAGAAACATAATGCATGTCGTCAGAGATAAACGGAAGCGTATTGTTACTAATTTAAATTACCCTGCGAAATCGGCCAAGGACATGCATCTAAAACTGCACATAAACTATACTATATTGTTCCAATTCAGAGAAAGCTAAGTCGATCATAACGCTGATGCCCTAAGCGTAACTATAATGAGGTGAGAAAGGACATGCAAGGCACGTCTCGAGAAAGAAAGAGTCGGAAAAGACTGCAGAAGTACTCATCTGACGGAAGATAATAAATTTATATTTCAGACGCCTGCAGCAATCTACACAGTATGCATTTTAACTCAACTGCAGCGAATTCGGGTGAGTCAAATTATTCTTTATATCGAACTGTTTTCGGAGACGACCATGCTTTAACGGCGATGTATATTAATATCTACGGCCACACTGATCAAAAATAGTTGAAACACTTTGTATATTGAATACTGGGCCGTGCGACATGCCCCGAGATGTCAGATTTCCATAATAAAAAAAGTTTACTTTTAGGGGATAAATCGCTATGGTATCGACAGAGTGCTTAAATGTCTCGTCTTGTCGGCTTGTCGTGTTGTCGTCACGGATCATCACAAACCAACACATGCCAGAAAAATTTGGAAAATTGCTGTATTCGCCAACGGTCCGCACTGTGCATGCTATTAGCTTAAGCTTCGTTGCGACTGCTTAGATCATTATGTTTGGCTTAGCAGCAGTGTTGGAATCCCAGATGAAATTCATCGAGGCGTTCAACTCTCCTATCTAAAGCTAGAGACACAAACGCGCATCTCCAGCGTATTGTAATCTATTCGGGACATCAGTTCTCGGTAGATATTTATAATATCTACGATGTAATTGTGTGTTGATGAGTAAAGCGGCAACGAGTTAAGTTTTTGTTGTGGAAAACACCAGCGCACACTGCCGGCATCGCCACTAAGATTCGCATTAGGGGAGTTAAACCAGTCTGCTCAACACTGCTCAACACAACTCTTCACTACAACTTTTTCTCGCGGAAAGGGACTTTTCGAAATGCATCTTGAGGTTCGGAAGGGTGTCTTGGTGTACGAGCTGGTAATATGCCGATAACAAGCGTAGACACTGAAAAGAATAACGGAGCAGAAAGAACAACACACTCGAAGCGCATTAAAAACTCTGATGTGTTGGCGTTCTTTTTTTTATCGTTCTTCTTTTGTATGCCTTGTGTGCCACCTTCAATAATGACATTTGAAAGGGGGAGCGTTGTGATTAGCGGGCAGAGTAGAGAGAACTTGCGCGTGGGGAATGCTGATGGCGAAGGCAGTCTTCGTCGATGCAACCGCTTTGTTCAGCAACTTCCTCGTGAGCCTGCTGCTGTCGTTGGTGAAGGAGTCCCCCCCGTGAACGTAGAACGGAATGAAGGCGTAGTCGCAAGAGCTGGTGTCCACCAGGTCGTAGTCTTGCTTGTGCGCGCCGAACGTGCAGAAAAGCGGAGTCTCGCCCATTGGTCGTATTGCCAGCCCTAGTGGCGCTGTAGGGGTGTGAAAGTAGAGTGCTTAACCGATGATTGGACGGCTACAAAGAAGCAGAACTTCGAACGTGGTGAAATATGCCCAAGAGTGAAGCAATAGTTCCACGGTGCTGTACCAGAAACAAAACACATATTTCTCATCCCACTTCTACAGGAGGGAAGATGACCAGTGTTTGGACACTCTTTCGAGGGTCGTCATTATCAAATGTAGGGATGACATCGTAGTCAACAATGGGTGGGCATGGGCATCACATGTCTTTGTTGTGGGATTAATAGAGAGGTTGTGAGCACTGGAAAGCGACACGCACGTGACTAGATAACTCGAAGGCAACGTTTCTAAGCGTGGCCGACGCTTTGTATACCTAAGAAAGTCGCAACATTTGTAGTTTATGAACAGACGCTACGTAAAGACTTTTTAACAGACAGTCCCCTTGGCGCCGCAATAGTACTCTCTGGGCTGCGCTAAGTAGGCATGAACCCTTCATATCCCGGAACTGTGCTGCAGAGGCTGTGACGTTAGCTTTCGTACTTTTGAACTCAGTAGGAGAAATGCGGCCAGAACTAAACGACAAAATGTACGTGCGTCGGGTCCTGCTCTCTGCTACTTCTTGCTGTCCCATGAACGAGATGATATGCAAGCAAATTGTTGGCAAACAATTGAAGTCCCCGAAATACCGTTACTCTTTGAATTTTACGCGCTATTTTGTCAGTTGGGAAGAAAATGGGAAAAAAATTGGTACGTTGTGAAAAATAGGGTTATACGCGATTTCAATATGCCTACGCATGCCTCATTGGCATTTTGATAATTATGTGAGTGTAGTGAAGTTGCGAATGTAACTTTTTTCAGTTATTAAACTTCATCAACCAAAACTTAGTCGCTTGTCCAGTCTACTAGGAACAATATCGGCTAGGTTTGCTTCGCGTAGCACTGTCCCTCTCTTTTCTAATTCATGGAAATCCTCATCGCGCGTTCACGGTCGATGAAAAAAAAAACAAGAGCAAAGTGGCGCACTGTTTCATAACGCTCTGACCATGGTGGCAACAGAAAAATGCTAAATCTTTTTCAATTTTGTCATAGATGACTCTACTGACTTCCTATTGCAATCCAGGCTACAGCCGCTTCAAAAGAAACGCGATACAGCAGATAATGTAGAGAGCAGGTTTCTTTCCATCCCCACTGTACGAGCGGTTGGTGGCGCAGGAGGGACAAAAGCATTGCAAGGTTGCTGTGAAGCTAGAGTGGCTTTTGGATTACCCCTGGAGGTCCCTTGAGCTGGACTGGTTGGTGCGATCGTAGGCGCTCGGGTAGGACTCAGCGGTGGAGCTGGGGTAGTGCTTGGAGAAGTACTGGGGTGCGATGGAGCTGCAGTGAGTGGTGTAGGCGCAGGCGCTGGTGTTCCAGGAGGCACAAGAAAGTTACAAAGTGTTTGTCGAACCTCTATTTGAATAATTATTGAGCATATCTTTGAACGAAGTGACAAAGCGTTTTCTTTCCTCAAAAGGCCAATACTACAACGTAGGAATATTTTGTGGATGCATGCTTTTCACACTAATACACAAAAACGTTTGAGATCAAATGTTGCGAACGGTCTTTTCTTACTAAATTGCCACAATCGTCCTTTTCTCTCAATTCGTTAAAAGTAGATGTGGTCCGGTAGAGACAATATTTTTTTTCTCGCGGCATAAGGTTGGTCTTGTGACACCTGGGCTTGGACAGCAAAATATATTTTTTGCGTACATTAAATGGGGTCCCCTGTCGTGTCTGTCGTGAGCCAATGTAATCTACTGAACGCATCCTGCGGTAATTCATACGAAAAACGATATACGCTTCGCACAATAAAGGTGCCTCTAAGCAACCGGAGGCTGCATTAGATAAGGAACATATATATGTAATAGACAACATCAAAGGCATTTTTTTAACATATTCGCCTCTGATTTGACATATACCTCGCTAGCGACGTTATCAAAAGAGGGCACGTGATATTACAAAGATACGCCCTCTTCTTGTCCCAGCGTGCTCACTGAAAAGCTGCACTCGAGATGAGGGGAGATGGCAGCGAAGCAAAAGCTGTGTGCGCATGTGAGCACGTCATGACAAGCACTAGCTTTCTAAAAATAGAGACTGGGCATTTTAACATAGCATCACTGTAGACTTTATAACACAACTAATTGACGGTTGGTTAGGTCCCGTCGAATAATTGCACAATAAAAGGTACATTGAGCACATTCTTGCTTCCTTTGAACGCACACGTGACCAACTTATAAACGTTGCGTGCGGCTCACTTGCCCACGTTGCGACATGCCACGGCGTGGATACGGGGATGCGCACCTCGGTGGGTATACGGTTTAACTACGCAACTACTGATGTAAGCCGACAGCCGTGTTTTTTCGGCATGTTACGCTGTTCACTTTGGGTGTTTGGCATCACTTGTAGAGAGAAGAGTGAACAATTCGTAACTGCATTTGAAATTTAGTTGTAAGTTTCCTGCTTCACGTTGCGATGTTGAGCACACATGATCGCAGGAGCCACCAACAATTTCACAGTCAGCCAAATTTGCTGGCTACGTTTAGAAAGTGCTGCACGGCTCCTTCAATGTGTTTTCTACGCTGCGTGCTATACCTGGGGATGTTTTAGTTCGAGGTGTCGTTGAGGGCGTAGTCGCTGGCACACTCGGTAGTGGAACTGGAGTGGGTGGTGGTCGCGGCGTCGTCAGTGGCTCAGGGGTAGGTGGCCTAGGGGCAGGTGGCCTAGGGCTAGTAGGGCTAGGGCGAGGTGACCTAGGGCTGGGTGGTCCAGGAGTAGGTGGCCTAGGGCTAGGTTGTGGAGCCGGAGGTGGCAGTATCGTGTTCGTTGTGGACGTCAGAGTTGACGGTACGTCTTCTGTGGTCGACTCGTCAATAGAGCTCGTCGTCTGTTCGTCGGTCATTGAAGTATCCAGTGGCTCAGGGGTAGGTGGCCTAGGGGCAGGTGGCCTAGGGCTAGTAGGGCTAGGGCGAGGTGGCCTAGGGCTGGGTGGTCCAGGAGTAGGTGGCCTAGGGCTAGGTTGTGGAGCCGGAGGTGGCAGTATCGTGTCCGTTGTGGACGTCAGAGTTGACGGCACGTCTTCTGTGGTCGACTCGTCGGTAGAACTCGTGGTCTGTTCGTCGGTCATTGAAGTATCAGCTTGCACCGTTGGTTCAGGTGGCGCTGGACATGAGAAATAGAAAAAAATACGAATATGGAAGGAAACGTGACATTTCATAGATATAGAAAGTAGTATAAAGCAGATAATCAAATGAAAGCAGGTGTGAATTGCAGCCTCGGCAAACCTAGTAGCTTATTTCGAGTCTTTCACCATGACATAAAAAAGAAACAATAATGCTGGGTGCATTTGTGTGATGAAAGCTTGTGAATCACTTTGTGACATTTGCCACACGATTCAAGCGTTTTTGTTCTGATAACGCTCATGTTGTTCATTAACATCAAAGAAGGAACTGATACGTAGACCTCGGCCGTGCTTAACTTCGTACTTCACTTGGCTTAGGCTGCAGTGGAGCATGAATGACGCCAATAGACAGAGCCACACATTATTTGACGAGTACTTACACGTATAATAAACATTAGTGAATCGTTGCTCCAAATATTAACACTGGTGTCATGAACCCTACAACAACGTATTGTGGCGTTGTGGGAACGCATTGAATGTATTTTAATAATAATACATAAAATTCGGCAGATTTCACGTACCTGAGAATCGACGTTATGCGAAGCACAGGGAGGGAAGGTGACCGTGTTGCAATTTGTTTATTGAGCGACACGTCATAAAATGACGCTAAATATATGTACGAATGTTGCACGCACAGACATAAGTTGAAGAGTTGCACCTGTTTATACAACCGGTTGTTTGCACTTGCGCAACGATGCCAACTGGAACGTGCGTGTTAGCTACATCAGAAGTTATTATGAAGCGCTCATGTTCACGAGGATGTTGGACCTGGACACTGCTACATAAATAAACTTCAGCGCATGGCAACTGACCACAATGGACGTCAACCTAACGTGACGGCTGTAATAGGAGTACACATCTAATGCTTATAAAATTGGGTAGGCAGCACTGCAACCACAATTGACGTTTCACGAAGAATAGCGTCTATTTCAAAACTAGTTTCGAGACATGGCGTAGCTCTGCGGTAAAATCTTTCGTTGCCACGCCGAATGCTTGGGTTCGACTCCAGCTGGGACCCTCACATATATTATTTGCATTCGTCGGGTCGACGCTACCGACGTCGGGTGCTTCTTAACGCTCACGCATTAAAATTGCCTGCATACCCGCATACCAGCGGCACATACCCACCCGTGGGTATGCCATTATCTGGAGGAAAGTGTTTGACGACGTACGCGACAGGATTGAGACATTATTCAGGTCGTGACTAGCGCGTCATATTTTTCAAACCACCTTACCCTCCCATGCTAATTTTAATTCACACCAAGTTAAGGGGGTGACCACGAGAGCACCTAAACGTAAGCCGCTGGATAGGTACATAGATACGCTCCATATCACCGAAGCTCGCTAAAAAATGCTTCGCATTTAAAACTATAAACCATCTCCCCGAAGAGAACCCTGATGTAATATGTAAAGCAGCAGTGGTGCGCACGACGCTGACAAGATTGAAACGGGTGTCGATGCGGGTGCTGGAACAACGGTTTGAAGTGAAACTCGGTGCAGCGTTTACTCGAGTTTTAAACAAACGCAAAGACATGGGAGGCGGGAAGTGCTGAATACGCTTCCGCTCGGCTTCCTTGGCTTGCGTCTCGTCGGTGTTACCCGCGCGCTGTCTGTATTCTCGAATGAGATCGGTCTTCTTGACTCGCACCTACTTGGTGTCGTTGTTCTACAACTGCCGACGTTTGCGTTCAGCTGCCCTTGCTCGCGCCTCTTCACTGTTGACGGCGCCATTCGCGAACGTTATCGGCTTCGCAAGCCGTCGCAACGCTGGTGACAGCCGGGAAAGGTTGATTGATTGATATGTGGGGTTTAACGTCTCGAAGTCACTATATGATTATGAGAGACGCTGTAGTGGAGGGCTCCGGAAATTTCGACCGCCTGGGGTTCTTTAACGTGCACCCAAATCTGAGTACACGGGCCTACAACATTTCCGCCTCCATCGGAAATGCAGCCACCGCAGCCAGAATTCGATCCCGCGACCTGTGGGTTAGCAGCCGAGTACCTTAGCTACTAGACCACCACGGCGGGCGACAGACGGGAAAGGTACGCGCACGCGATCGGGAAGCATGGCGCAATGGCATCCCGCCCGCCGGTGCGATCTTGCGGCAAGCAGCGGCAGGCACCCTGTCCAAATTGTCGGCGCCGTGAGATTCTCGAGGCGCACGCACCCGCCGGCTCGCGATTCTTCTCACCGACTGATGAAGAGAGGTGGCATGGGTGAGATGATGCCTATGTGAATAGTGGGCTCGAGCGTTGCGAGTGCGGGAGAAGGTGGAGAGAGGGCTGACACGCGACAAGCACGGGGCTGGCGAGGGAGAGAGACGTAACTGCGCACTGCTAGGAGGGTGTGAGCTACTTGGCAATGCTCCAACACCTGCGGCGAGGGTAGCCGTGTGGACGGAGGGACAGAGTTATGTAGGCTAGTCAAAAAGCTGCTTCGCATCTAAAAACATTTTAGGGCCAAAGCTCCCTAAGCCGTGGGTAGTGCGTCCGCGCTGTAATAAGTAGTAGTAGTAGTCGTAGTAGTAGGCAGCCACTTCTCGTTTAGTCTTTGGAATGTCCGCTAGATGGATTTATTTTTTTAAGATCAATATATGATAAAAAGTTGCGAGATGGCGGTATTAGGAATATTTACTAGACGGACGAATGGACGAATGGATGGACAGCCAAGCAGATGAGCGGATGAATGGACGCGTGGAGAGACACAGATGCACGGACAGACTGACGGAAGGAAGCACGGACGAATGGACGAATGGACGGATGCACTGACAGACGCACGGATAGATGTACGGACGGACACACGGACGGACGAAGAGACGGATGGAGGGATGCATGGATGGTCGCACAGATGGATAAATGGACAGACGAAAGCAAGAACGAACAGACGGATGGAAGCGCGGACGGGCTGATGGATGCTTCTCCCAACTAATCATCATTCCGTGGATATTGTTATGCCAGCGAGTCCTCAGCAAACGTCCGTGCCTCTGAAAAAGGCAATCTGGGTCAAGGCCAGCCCGCAGTCCGCCTGACACGAACAACTCAACGGCGTAAACACGCGCGGCGCCTCTCTGGCGCCCACGTGCAGTGAGTCAGCGCACGTGCCAGCGAGCCCCGTCGAGTAAACAACGGGCGTCTTCATGTCTGGGGGTCTGACGCATTGCGCGGCGACCCCATTGGAGGAGTCTGCCCTGACGACCAGCGGCGCTTCTGATTGGACATTTTGGTTGGACCCGGTGCAAATAAAAGAAGCCCTGCGGCGCGTCGCGATCGGCGGTCCTAGGTGAAAGCGGACATGTGTGTCAGAGCGGACCCGTTTGAGAGCAGACCTATGTGTTAGAGAGGAGAGCTCGGCTCTTCGAGTCTCTGTCGGCCCCAGTGCCGAATTTGTAACGCCTCTGTATATATGCTGTACATAAACCTTGTTTAACTCACCGTCGTCTCGTCCGCTCGTCTTATCAGCTCTGCGCAGAAGCAGTCGCGCGAGCTGAGAAACATACGCTACCAAACGGCTGGTGATCTTCCCGGCGGAGTTGGAAGCAGTGGCGCCTTCGGGACCGTGTTGGCGTCGCCGTCTTTCGCAACAGTGGGGGCCGCCTTCGCAACAGTGGTTGGCAGCTGCGGGATCGGCCGGCGTCAGCGACATCGATGCGGTGAGTGCCTGATGTTTTTCCCTCAGTTCACCAGACTACTCTAGCTCAGGTTGTAGTAGTTTAGAGAAGGGCTGTGTGAAGCATTGAAGTGAGCTTTGATCGTTTCAAGCCAAGTCGAAGCGCTTTGAAACCAATGTTAATGCGGAGGGGGTAAACACGGGAGTGTGAAAAATTGCTTGCGCGTCTTGCTAGTTGACTTATAGTGGGTACGGCAAGTAAATTGTTAACAGGGGCAAACAGCAAGAGGCTAGTGTGAACGATGGAGAACCTTAAAGTGAAGGAACTCATCGAAATTTGTGAGAAACTCGGCATTACTTTGGGCCGTGCGAAACGAAAGCAAGCAATCCTTGAGATCATGAAGGATGAGGGAGTGTCGGCTGAGGAAGTCGATGAGGCCTGGGTGGATATCAAAGCACGCCGCGCGGAGGCTGAAAGGCGAGAAGTTCGTGAACGCGAGGAGGCCGAGAGACAGGAGCGCCTTGAGTTGAAACGAATAGAATTGGCAATCCTACAGTGTTCGCAGGCGCCTAGCGTAGCTTCTCCGACGATTCAGGTCAGCGGTTTTAGAATTCGGGACCAACTGCCACCGTTCGTAGTAGGCGAGGACATGGCGAAGTATCTCGTCAAGTTTGAACACGTCTGTGAGCGAAACACTTTGGAGCGGTCTCTTTGGGCGCAGAACCTGTTAGCTCTTCTTCCCGGCGAAGTGTCCGACGCGATAACTTGCTTGTCGAGGGAAGCGTTTGAGAGCTACGACGAGGTTAAGGAAGTGCCCTTGAGACTTTATAAGTTGTCACCCGAGGCTTTCAGGCAAAGGTTCCGGTATGCTGAAAAGGGGAATGAGTCACACGTTGACTTCGCGTTTCGTCTTAAGGCCGATTTAATTGAATGGCTCAAGGGCGAAGGTGTTTATGACGACCGCGATAGAGTGGTGGAATGCGTTGCATTGGAGCAATTCTACCGCTGCATCGAGGATAATGTCAGGCTTTGGCTGCAGGACAGACTTGGTGTCACAGAACGAGCGCTAAAAATGAGCGCGCCGCCAAATTCTTGCGACAACGGGCGGGAGAAACGCCGCGAGGTCAAAAAAAAAGAAAACAAACATCCAAGGCTCCCCGGGCGCGCGCTCTCCCCGCAGAAGCGTGGCTTCGCCGACGAACCTCCTCACCCTACAACGGCGACCGAGCAAGCACTCGATTTTTCCAGAAGGAACGGGGCGTGCATGCCGGGTTGACTCATCTGTCGGGGACGGCCCCCGTACACCCTCACACCTCTCCCCAGCCTTCGCTGCGTATCGCGCCGACGAAATGAAGAGAACTTTCTGGAAGGTGGCGCGGAAGGTATTTAATCGAGCAGCCGAGACGAGAAAGCAGGAGGAGACGGAAGTGAGCGCCAGAGCGCGTAGGGATTCCACCGTGTAGTCGGCGAAGGTTTTGGTCCGTAGGGACGAAGCAGCAGAAGAAGAGGATTTCCACCTGAGGGGTGAAGGCTCGAGCTACAGGCAAGAGCGTGTGTTACCGCTATCGAGCGAAGACGCGTGGTAACAGCTGCGTGTGGGAAGCTGACGTGGTTCCGGCGAAGAAGTTCGAAGTTTGGAGAGTGGCCATTTGAAGACGCGAGGTTTCTTGGAAGAGAAACTTCAGGGGGCAGCGGAACGACAACAACGCTGGACTTTGAGTGAGTGATTCTCGGAAGAGTATCATTCAGACTTTTGTTCCAAGGACTTTGGACTGAATAGGTTATCTATCTCTTTAGTCTTTGTCTTGGTTGTTCTATTCATGTGACTGCATTGTAGTGTGTACTGTTGTCTGTGTCCGTTGTTTCGAGTGTGGCTGATTGTACTGCGTAGTACGTTGTTTGATTGGTGACATATTGTCCTCAGCTATTGTGGAGTGAGCATATTTATGTATTGTTTTTCTGATCTGCCATTATTGAGAATATAATTTTGCTTGTTTATCAACTCTCGGCTCTGACTTGTTCTTTGGGCCACAACCGGCGTCTGCTGGCGCGCCAATAAGGACCACTTCTAAAATTGTCCACGCTTTCGTGGGGCGGTTCGGGGGGCCGATACTTCGGCTCTTGGAATTAGCCCGGCGATCGCCTCCCTAATTAACGGGACCGGGGTGACAATTAATCTGGCGTCCGCGAAACAGGACCTTTTGGTGCACAGTGTGTCCCAAGTAGTGAGAAAGAGCTTCGAGTTGTGATAGTGCTATCGGAACGATTTTGTGTGTTCTTCAGTGTTCTCGTGACCCAGTGCAGGGGAGTGTTCCGATAGACTGATTTAGGCAGATATTTTTTGCACATGGCAAGGTCTTATTTGCGAGACACAATGGATCTCGAAAAGTTAGTCGCTCTTGGTGAGAAGATGGGTCTTTCTGGCGCCGAACTACGGAAGTGGGTAAGCCAGAAGGAGAAAGAGGCGGTGGCGAGAGAAAAGTTGGCAGCTGAAAGGGCGAAGGAAGAAAGAGAGCAACAATTGAAGTTGGAGTTGAAGAGAGAAAAATTGGCAGCCGAAAGGGCGAGAGAAGAAAGAGAAGCGGAGATGGCGGAAAGGGAACGGCAGCGGCAGCACGAGATGGAACTCGAGCAGCTCCGTTTGCAACAGCGAAGTGAAACTCCCGTCCAAGCTAGAGTTGAAAGCAGCGAACGAGAGGACCACGGATTCCGCTTGAACCCAAGCAAGCTGCTCGTAGCATTTGATGAAAGGAAGGACGACCTTGACGCGTACCTCCACAGATTCGAGACGATTGCAAGGAGCCAGAATTGGCCGGAACATCAATGGGCAACTGCTTTGAGTACTTGCTTGAGTGGGGAAGCGCTCAGTGTGTACGGCAGGCTGACGCCGACCGATGCAGCCAACTACGCAAAGGTGAAAGCTGCTTTGTTGAAGCGATTTAGATTCACTGTGGAAGGATTCCGGGACAGATTTCGGACAGGAAAGCCAGCTGACGGTGAGACAGCTACGCAGTATGCCGCCCGACTTTGCCATTATTTCGACAGATGGATTGAACTTTCAGGGACAGCGCAGGAGTACGATGAGCTTAGAGAGCTGCTAATTAGAGAACAATTTCTTACTAGTTGCCACCCAAGCCTGTCACTGTACTTAAAAGAGAGGAAGGCTGACTCACTTGAAGACATGCTTGAATTGGCTGATCAATTCTTGGAAGCGCAAGGTGGCACTAATTTGGCCAAGGTCAAGAAGGATTGTCCCGATGATTCGAAGAAATTGGCTCCCGAAGAAAAGAAGCGTGCACCAGGGAGCATTCAGCGATGTTTTCTGTGTAACCGAGTGGGTCATCGCGCGAAAAACTGTCGAACGATCTTTACGAGCCCTACGGTAGTGAAATGTTTTAAGTGTGGTCAGACTGGGCACAAAGCAGATGCATGTCGAAACGGAGCGAGTCAAACTCACCAGGTATCATGTGTGCAAGCAGCACCGAAATCCGATAATAATGCCGTCACCGACGGATTCGTAGAATTGAAAAATGGGGAGAAAATTCCTATTGTTGGTGCTGTAATGTCAAAACAGCCAACCGGTGTTACGAAAGGAATGCCAACGCTGCCTGGAAAAGTTGCGGACAAAAAGATTACGGTGTTAAGAGATACCGGTAGCTCCACTGTTATCGTGCGGAGAGATTTGGTACGGGAAAGGGAGTTAACAGGCAAAACGAAACCGGTTTGCTTGATTGACCGTACAGTCCGGATGCTTCCCGAAGCAGAAATTGAGGTTGAAACCCCGTACTTCAGCGGGAAGGTTACTGCTTTATGCATGACGACCCCCCTGTACCACCTTGTCATCGGAAACAACGATGGGGCGCGAGGACCGAATGATCCGGATTGTTTGGGAGAAGACCCGAAGATATAGCCCTCGCCAACCCAGCAACCGCGAGATACAAGGGTGGAGCATCCCGTGACGGATCTCACTAGAGCCCAAGGGGAAGCCGCGGCGCAAGAGACAGTGAGTGAGAAGTTGATCGTGTTGAATGAGTTCACGGGCCGAGCAACTGGACTTACGTCGGCACGACCTCAACCGACCGACAGTGTAAAGGAGACGGAGTTGGCCAGCCGGGCAAAATGTAGAGGCATGATCAAGCGGGTAAATAAACAGACAGGACCCTTCGAATGTAATGACGCGTTAACGGTGTCGGAAGAGACAACGATGGCTGAGACGACGCCTCGGATATCGTCGTTGGAAAGGGCTCGCCGAAAAAGAACGTGGAAACACAAGAAGAGATCGAGCGAGCACCGCAAAAAGGGGCGCAAGTGCTGCTCGAAGTACTCAGGATAAGTGCTGAGGTCGAATCAGAATGTGTTGGGCAGTGCTGAGTGACATATGTTGTGCTAATGTTCTTGTTATCCTGTGTCTCAAGTGTATGTCGAGCGAGTCAAAGTGTTCTGTGCGATGATGTGATGTATAGTGTTGTATAATCGTTGTAAAGACAAAACTTTGTACGTTTGTATTGTTTGGAATGTGTGATGAAGTGTTGTAGTCATGTACCTGAGGTTATATTTCATGTGTATGAGATTGAATGTAATGTCCAATCGTATTGAGTGATATATTGTGAATGTGAAGTGTCATGAGCGACGGATTGTGTTACAGTCTGTGAGAGTGTGTGGTGACTTTTCGCGCTCGTTTGTGTGGTTTTGAATATTATGAGATAATATTCTTAAAGTGGGGGGCAGTGTCACAGAACGAGCGCTAAAAATGAGCGCGCCGCCAAATTCTTGCGACAACGGGCGGGAGAAACGCCGCGAGGTCAAAAGAAAAAAAAAGAAAACAAACATCCAAGGCTCCCCGGGCGCGCGCTCTCCCCGCAGAAGCGTGGCTTCGCCGACGAACCTCCTCACCCCACAACGGCGACCGAGCAAGCACTCGATTTTTCCAGAAGGAACGGGGCGTGTATGCCGGGTTGACTCATCTGTCGGGGACGGCCCCCGTACACCCTCGCACCTCTCCCCAGCCTTCGCTGCGTATCGCGCCGACGAAATGAAGAGAACTTTCTGGAAGGTGGTGCGGAAGGTATTTAATCGAGCAGCCGAGACGAGAAAGCAGGAGGAGACGGAAGTGAGCGCCAGAGCGCGTAGGGATTCCACCGTGTAGTCGGCGAAGGTTTTGGTCCGTAGGGACGAAGCAGCAGAAGAAGAGGATTTCCACCTGGGGGGTGAAGGCTCGAGCTACAGGCAAGAGCGTGTGTTACCGCTATCGAGCGAAGACGCGTGGTAACAGCTGCGTGTGGGAAGCCGACGTGGTTCCGGCGAAGAAGTTCGAAGTTTGGAGAGTGGCCATTTGAAGACGCGAGGTTTCTTGGAAGAGAAACTTCAGGGGGCAGCGGAACGACAACAACGCTGGACTTTGAGTGAGTGATTCTCGGAAGAGTATCATTCAGACTTTTGTTCCAAGGACTTTGGACTGAATAGGTTTTCTATCTCTTTAGTCTTTAAGTGTCTTGGTTGTTCGATGCATGTGACTGCATTGTAGTGTGTACTGTTGTCTGTGTCCGTTGTTTCGAGTGTGGCTGATTGTACTGTGTAGTACGTTGTTTGATTGGTGACTTATTGTCCTTAGCTATTGTGCTATTGTGGAGTGAGCATATTCGTGTATTGTTTTTCTGATCTGCCATTACTGAGAATATAATTTTGCTTGTTTATCAACTCTCGGCTCTGACTTGTTCTTTGGGCCACAACCGGCGTCTGCTGGCGCGCCAATAAGGACCATTTCTAAAATTGTCCACGCTTTCGTGGTGCGGTTCGGAGGGCCGATACTTCGGCTCTTGGAATTAGCCCGGCGATCGCCTCCCTAATTAACGGGACCGGGGTGACACTTGGTGAAGTACAGCTAAACAAGGCAGCAGAGTTAGCTGAGGAGTATTATACTCGCCGAAAGTTGCACAGCAGGGCAGTGCGCGTTGAAAAGGATGAGAGAAAAGAGGGCTTTTCAAAGAAACCTGATCAACGGAGACCCGCTCCGCACCGTAATTTCAAGAAGGACCCGTCTCTTACGAAGGACAGTGTAGGGGAAGGGCAAACAGAAGCGGAGAAATCGAGTGAGGTTTCTACCCCACAGGCATTTGAATCGGAAAACAAACGGAAGCCGCTAATCTGCTACAACTGCAAAAAGGAAGGACACATCGCGAGAAACTGTCAGGAAAAGTTTGCCTTCGCAACAATCCGAGAATCAGAAAAAAAACATGCGGTTGTTGGAGCCGTATCTCCAAGAAATTAGGGTGAATGAGAAAACGTGCCGAGCACTTAGAGACTCAGCGGCAACCATGGACGTTGTCCATCCTTCATTAGTGTCTCCGGATGACATTACAGGAGAATGCGCGTGGATCAGGCAAGTCGCCGAGGAGCAGAGTGTTCGCTTACCAATCGCCACGGTTGTCATTGAAGGCCCGTTCGGTAAGCTTCGCACCGAAGCGGCTGTGTCTGCTGCGCTAAACGATCGTTTTCCTTATCTTTTCTCCAACAACTCGGAGCAGCTTCTCAAAGAGCAGGGCAAATCGTTCTTCCCCAACTTAGCGTGTATGGCCCTCACGCGATCGCAAGCGCGGAAGCTTGACCTTGTTCAATGCGGTGAACTCTCAAGTGACCTTGTCGGCGGGTCGACGGAACCCCAGAAGGGAAATTTTCCGCATGAGTCATGTGAGCAGTCACGCGAGCGGCCCGTCGCGGAAGCGGCCGGCGCGGTATGCGTAGGGGGAGACGACATGGCGCCATTGAATCAGAGCGAGAGGGCTGCAACGCTCTTGCCTGTAGCGGAAAGTTGGAGCGAGCTGCCGAGAGTTGATCGAGAGACGCTCATTCGAGAGCAGCGTGAGGACCTCTCGATTGAAGCGCTAGTAGAAAGCCAGAAAAACGCGGCAAAAGTGCTGTCGAAGGAGCACTACGAGGAATCGGTGAAGAAGCGTGCTTTTGAAGTAGGAAGTCGGGTAATGCTGCTGCAGCCGTTCAAAAAGAACAAGCTTGAGGTTGATTGGGAAGGGCCTGCCAATGTAATATCGGAGCTTTCTGGTACCAATTATGAAGTAAAATTGGGAAGGCGGCCGAACAAAATTTACAACTTGATGAAACCATACGTTCAACATCAAGCGGTCGTAAATCAGCTGTTGAGTGTTTCCGAGGAAGGAGCAAAAATTTTGACCACTAGTGATGTAATCGAAAGGGGATCGGAGGTAATCTTGGAGAAGTTGAACCTAGAGCCTAGGTTAAGTGAAGTCCAGGAGGAGGACCTGAAAAGGATTGTTTCCGAGTTTGGAGACGTGTTTTCGGACCGCCCCGGAAACACGAGGGTGATCGAACACGATATCGAGCTAAGCGGTGAGGAGTCAATCCGTAGCAAGCTGTATCGTTGTTCCCCTGTGCAACGTCGCAAGTGTGAGCCGCTCTTGGTGCCGCATAGGTATCGTCGCCTAAAAGTGGCCGGTTACTGAGATGGAGCATGTTGCTCCACAGCGCAACTTTGACGTTCGCTCAAAAAAAAGGGGGAAAGCTATACGCTAATGCAGGTGCATTGATCAGTGCGTTCTAGCTAGTACCTTCTCAACCTTTCGGTTTCTCGCTGGCGACTCGGGGAAAAATTTTGACCTCATCACGACCTGAGCTGAGCGCTCACGTTCAGAGTGATCTCAAGGGGCCAACTTTATGTGCTATTCTAATTCATTGCGTTGTTGTAAGTGTGAAAAATTCAAGTTCTTACTTTAAGAGTCTTGTGTCCCACATGTGCCTCTTGATGTAGAGGGAACTAAATTCCAATAGACACGTAGATAGGTATATGTTGTACTATACTTTGTCTGGTGTTCTGTCGGGTGACCGAGGGCACTTGCTTGTGTCGTGTGTTGTTTGTTGCCGAACCGTTCTTAGCAAGTTGCAGAACCATCGACAAGTGCTGAAACCGAAGATGGTCAGAAGAGACGAGCGAAGTTGGCCAGCAAGTTGTGGCGACAAGCCAGTGGAGCTGGGATCCGTCGTCAAGAATGGGATGTGTTCCCGGAACAGTCTGGAGCTGTATTCTCCCCATGGCCCTGGAGGCGAACCTGGAGGGACCTGGCGAACGAGCGCACCTGACATCCGAGCCCCGTGGAAGCAGCTCGTCTTTCCGGTGCATTGTCTGGCGGCGGGGGTGCTGTTATGCCAGCGAGTCCTCAGCAAACGTCCGTGCCTCTGAAAAAGGCAATCTGGGTCAAGGCCAGCCCGCAGTCCGCCTGACACGAACAACTCAACGGCGTAAACACGCGCGGCGCCTCTCTGGCGCCCACGTGCAGTGAGTCAGCGCACGTGCCAGCGAGCCCCGTCGAGTAAACAACGGGCGTCTTCATGTCTGGGGGTCTGACGCATTGCGCGGCGACCCCATTGGAGGAGTCTGCCCTGACGACCAGCGGCGCTTCTGATTGGACATTTTGGTTGGACCCGGTGCAAATAAAAGAAGCCCTGCGGCGCGTCGCGATCGGCGGTCCTAGGTGAAAGCGGACATGTGTGTCAGAGCGGACCCGTTTGAGAGCAGACCTATGTGTTAGAGAGGAGAGCTCGGCTCTTCGAGTCTCTGTCGGCCCCAGTGCCGAATTTGTAACGCCTCTGTATAAATGCTGTGCATAAACCTTGTTTAACTCACCGTCGTCTCGTCCGCTCGTCTTATCAGCTCTGCGCAGAAGCAGTCGCGCGAGCTGAGAAAGATACGCTACCAAACGGCTGGTGACCTTCCCGGCGGAGTTGGAAGCAGTGGCGCCTTCGGGACCGTGTTGGCGTCGCCGTCTTTCGCAAAAGTGGTGGCCGCCTTCGCAACAATATCCTGCGATTTTTTTTCGTTTAGATGTGGTGGGAGTAGTGTTTCACATTAGCGTCTACAGTCTGACGTCAAGGGGAGGCCGCAAATCCCGATGAACAAGCGGCAGCTCAGTAGGCTGGGTCACCTTCTCACAGTCACGCGTATAGTACAGACACCGATGAGTGAATTGTCTTTCAGGCACGCCGACAGCGATTTCTGCGATATGAGCCAAAGACACATCGTTCGCAAACCTAGTGAACTGTGATGATTTCTCGTGATAACGTTTATTGCAGTGGTGGCACTTTGCAGATGTAGGGTGGCGAGAATTTTCAGATAAAAAAAAAGTCTATGTTGGTATAGGTGGAAATCGTTGACACTCCACACAAAAAGAACCCAATATGTCCTTTCAGCGATGCCTTAGAATCATGTCAGTACTTCCGTAAGACATAACGAGTAATTCCGCACCGCAAATTCTTACAAAACTTTCGCCCAGTTCAAAATTTTAAAGATTGCCATTGAACGGTGTAACGCGAAACAGCCGTGGTTAGCGCTGCTAAAGGTTTTATCTGTAGCATGTCATGCATCGTTCACAAGCCGCAATTGATCGAGGTGCGGCAATATGTGCTCACCTGTCAAGAAAGAGAACAGAGCGTAGCACAGCGCACCGAGCAGCGTGATGAGGAAGGCGAGCAAAAGAGCCAGGATGGCCTTGATTTGCCTGCGAGAATTTACAGTGTAACGACGCACGAAGAATCAGCAAACACAACTTCTAGGTTACTAAAAAGCCGAGTAAAAAGACCCAGCGATGATGAAGGGGGTTGGATAGAAAGCATTGGCGATTTTTTTTTTGTTTCTGTTCGGAAAAACAGAGAGACAACACCAATACATGTCATCAGAATTTAGGTATGTACGCCTTTGTTTCGTGGACAATATTTTTACTCATGGGTTACTTTATGTCATCCCTTTTGCGCGAGAACGTTGTTCTTGCATGGACTCTAAAATTCGTGATTCTGAATGTATTTGGTTAGTTCAGAAGAAACATTGTACAGCTTCAAGCGCACGCTAATCTTTTGGCGGCCACATTTACTGTTGTAATAATTAAGCTGGATTAAAGAAGTCGATAATGAATGGATTGTCGTACAATACAATACAACACGAAGCGAGGCAAAATTACAACCCGTGTTTTTTTTTTGTTTCAGTTTTTACATACACGATATCTTGGCATTGCAAAAAAGAAACAAAAAGTTACCTTAATTTCCGTGAGAACGTGTGCTTAACGCTCATGCATTCAGTGTGTCCGCAATACTAGACGCTTAATTCTCAAGTTTTCGAAGGCATGAGATAAATGTTCAGAAAGTTCTTACCACGAAGCTGCAGCTTCAGGCAGGAACCCTGCCACCGGGCTGCAAAAGCATGAAGTACTCCGTGAAACACTGGACAACATCCATGCGAAACGATAGTTTGTAAAATATTTCAAACTAAAAGTAAGATCCGAAGTGACTTTAGTGCATGTCCTTAGACATGAACTTTACGTCTTCAGATATAGCTTCAAAATATTGGGACAACTTTTCAGACGTGTGGTGCTGAACCTTGTCAGGAAGTGTAAATGTTGGAGACAAAAATAATAGTGCATGATTATGTCATCAAATTCGTCAACTAACAATAATGACAAATAATGGCCAATGGCCCCGCCACGGTAGTTTAGTGGCTAAGGCACCGCGGTGGTCTAGTGGCTAAGGTGTTCCTCTGTAAAAGTGTCCTCATGCTCACCTGGGAACAAGAAGACGTGCGCTTATATTTGTCAAAATCAAAAGTGCACTTAAATCTGTCAACACACACGCACACGCACACACGCACACAATCACCCCCTATATTCCCCCCCACACACAACCACCCCCTACAACCCCCCCACATACACAGCACACGCTATCCTCTCCCTGTCTCTGTCTCTCTCTCTCTCTCTCTCTCTGTGTGTGTGTTTCTGTGGATGCAGTGCGGTGCAGATGTAGAGAATAACAGATAGAATAAAATGTTTTCGTACGTTGGTCCGTGCTTGACAGATACTTTGATGTGAGGAAGCGGAATGCGTTGTGACTCGGTGATATTTCAGTAATTAATGTACAAATAAATGGAGAACGCACGTTTTGCGGGTAATACTTACACTTCTCCTGAAAAAAAAAAAGATGAGTGTGTTCAAATGCCAATTTATTAGGTGGCGCTGATCGAAAAGAAGTGCCCGAGTGTGCACGTCTATTACACATTGAGCATTCTCGCGCAAAGCACTCGCACATCTGCAGTCACGTGCTGCGGTGTATTATATAGAATAATTTTCACTAGGTATTGTGGCAAGAGATCAGCGTTTATCACAGGTAAATCTATACTACGTTGTCCTATTTGTGTAATATATAACTTACTTTAGCCAGAAGCACCAATTTTATTTTTTTTCAAGAATTTTCGGAATATTCGTGAAACGAAAAAAAAAAGCGCGATCCGAAATACTTACACTAAACGGACAATGAACACTCAATGTTCATGCCTCTAAAGCCGCACCGCCAAGTGTTCTGCCACTAACCTGCTGTTGGTAAGACTTCCATTGATGCCTTCGCTGCCGTGGGTGAAACGGCCCCTGCATAGATGAAAGAAGGTATAAGCACCGAAGCGTGAATAAAATTTCGTGAGTTAGTATTGAATGCAAGAGTTTTACGAATGCATTCACTTTTGGCAGCAATGAGAAATGGAGGGGGTACTGAAGACAACTAATATTTGACTACAAATGGTGTTTGCAGCCAAAAGTATGAAACAAATCTGTGGAGTGAGAAATAACAACTCAGAAACGCAACACAAAGCAATTTTTCAACGCGAAAACCTTAGAAACTTGATGATGATTTGTGTCAGTTGTAGACCAATAACATGTTATGTGCCAACAGTATTGAAAGTTGGGCGAGTTGGTACTCATTCATGACTTCTTTGCGCAAACACGTACACGGACACAAGGAACAAAAGGACACACAAGGACACAAGGACGCCCGTGTTGTTTGCCTCTTTTCCTTGTGTCCGTGTACGTGTTTGCGCAAAGAAGTCATGAATGTTATGTGCTGTTCGACGTCATATACAAGGCACCGGTAGTTACGAAGAGACTGAGTACTACAGTCTTTCGTAGTGAAAGAGGGTCTTAGATAACATGACGTTTTCGTGCTCCGCTTCCAAACACCCTTTGCAGTGCTCGACTGCGAGGTTTTGATGAGAGGTTCACAGCAGTGCTTTCCATCTGCAGGACGCGTACGCTGTACAAGCCCAAGGGCTGATCTATACTTTCACACCTCTGAGAGTATTACCAACGTGATAAAGCAGTGGTTTGGTTGCTGTGCAGCTAATCCGAAGGTTTTGGGTTCGATTCCTGATTGAGGTGGTTGCATTTCGGTGGAAACGTAATGGTAGAGGCCTGTGTGCTGTTCAATGTTACCGCACGTTGAAGGAAAAAAAAAACACCAGATAGTCAAAATGTCTGGAGTCCCCCACTACGGCGTCTCTCAATCAAATCGCAAATCGTGTTCGGGACATAAAACCACAGAAATCGTTATCACCCCGTTAAGCATGAGGAATAGCCTCACAAAAAAAAACACGGCAATGACATCGGTCGTTGCCAGTGCAGTAAAATCTGCCGATGTATTAGACAAAGCTGGTATAAATCGTGGAAAGTACTGAATTGATTTTAAATGACAAGTTGTACGGCTTCTAGATGACACCAGGGAAATGACATGTTCACCGTACGTAGTGCCGGCAGCAAAGCGACTCTGATATCAGAGGCAAAGTACGGACATCACTAGAAGCTTCTCACAAGTTCGCAAAAAGGTTGTATGCGGTCAGCGTCATACGTAAACTTGTTCTGTCAGTACTAAAACATAGCGAGACATTTTTATGTTGTATGATTATTAAAAACATCTAGGATTCTCATTATGACGTTCATAATGCTTCTCTGAAAAATACGCTGGTATAATGCAAAATCTGGGAAGCGTGTGGACTTGCGATAAAAAAAAAAGCAGAATATTCTCGGAGCGAAAGATGATGAGGCGAAGGGTTCGTCCGTGCTTCCGTCCATCTGTCCATCCATCCATACTTCTGTCTGTCGTTCCGTCGATCCGCGCGTCCATCCGTCCGTCTGCTTGTCTGTGCGTCCACTGTTCATCTAGTGACCAATCCAAGTACCACCATCTCGCATCTTTTCATTACGTATTTATTTTATATAAGTACCGCCATCCAGCGGACATTCCAATGATTAAACAAGAAGTGATTATCTACTACTACTGCGATTACTACTACTACTACTACTACTACTACAACTACTACTACTCCTTCTGCTACTACTACTACTGCTACTACTACTTCTGGTGCTACTACTACTGTTGCTGCTACTGCTGTTGCTGCCGCTACTGCTACTGGTGCCGCTGCTGCTGCTGCTGCTACTGCTGCTGCTACTACTACTACTACTACTACTTCTGCTACTACTACTGCTACTGCTGCTGCTACAACAATAATTACAACAACGACGACGACAACAACAACAACAACGACGACAACAACGACAACGACAACATACCTTGGGGACGCACGGCCCACGGCATAATGAGCTTCACCCCTAAAAGCTTTCCGTTTTAAACAAGATTACAGCGTAACCCAGTTTTTTTCTGACAAGCTTAGGTCATGTAAGGATCGTATACCCTCTCGTGAAGGTGGACGCTGCGTCGCCGTGGTAGAGGGCTCCGTAGCCGCAGATTGACTTGCGGCAGACGCCCCTGGGAGCAGCGTTGAAGACAACGCTGTCGTGAGGTTCGTCGTTTCCGCTGCAGAAACAAAAAAAAGCAACTAAGAAAGACAGCTGAATCTTTTTCACCAGTACCGCCATTATAAGAAAAGTAAACGCGTGTATACAGAAAAGTACCATCAGTTAGGTTGAAGGTTAATGTGAGTGTGTATGAGTGCGAGCGTGCGTGCACACACACACACACACACGCACACACACGCACAGGGCACCCTACATGTGTGCGTGCCTCCTTCCTCATCATCTTCTTCGCGCCTTCTATTTCAAATGACGCTACCCCCAACACGTCCAGTTCCTCACTTTCACATCGCATATTTGACATGTACTTAGGGCAAAGCTGCTTTGAATATTCAATTCAAGCAACGCTCCCACGGGCATGACGCGACGCGCCGTCCTGGGCCCGTTTCGTGTGTTTTCTTTGAGATATATTATGGTCTTGAAGTTCAGGAATTGAAGTTTAGGAACATTTCTGAACGATGTAGCTGGACAATAACTATGTGCAAAGAGAAAGTGGTTAACGATTTAGGGTACTCGGTACACTACTATGGGAGAGCTCAAAGCCGTCGCGTGGCATAATTCTAGGGAGTGAAGCACCAGCACATTGCATATATATCCTTAGATGTGTTCAGAAAAAAACTGATGAACGATTTAGAGTACTTAGTACTTCACTGTAAGAGAGCACTAAGCCGTCCCGTGTGCCTGCCCGCGGGCAAAGAATGCGTGAGTGCCAGCTGGGCCTGTTGGTATGCCACACTGGGCTAGAGGGGCGTGTGCCGCACCTCTAACTATAAGCCCGACCGTGCCGCACGAGGCGCGTACACATACACTTGTGCCAGGCCTGTTTGTGACTTGTGCGATTCATCGTTATTTTTTGTGCACGTGCCACTTGCACGCAGCTTCATACCAGCTAAGCTTTCTTTAGGTCGACTATGACGGACGTGGAATAGCTACCGGAAAAGAATTAAAAAAGAACGCCAATGTGGACGCCCAAAGTATATGACCCGAATCGGGGGTGCAAGTGCCCTCATGATATCGCACAAGTGCAAGAGAACTCAGAGTTTTCTACGATGATTCTCGCACGGTGAGTGTTAAGGCACTGTGGAAATGATGGGTAGTGCCCGAATTCGCCTAGCCGTCGCGCTTGCGGGTTTTGAATGCACCTGTGATTTTGTTTGTTGTTGGGTTTTGGTTCTGTTTTAGATGGAGGAATGAACAGTTGTGACCTTTGTGAGCCGACTTGGATTCTTGAGCCAAAAAAAGTTCAAGGAGATGAAGCGTAACTGCTGAGCGATTGCTGAACTTTCTGTTGCGGCAATGCGAATTCAGGCCACATGAAGCTGAAAGGAGCCAAGAACCAAGACTATAGGCAAGAATAGGCAAATTTGTGTACTACCCATCATTGCCACGCTGTCTGATGCGCCGTGCGTTGCAGCTTCCGTAGACTCTAGCTACATACTTTTCTCTAGTGCACTTATAGAAAACCTACAGTGTTATTTTACTTCCGTCTTTTCTGTGACAGAAATGACGTCAATGAAGCCCTACAGAAAATTCATTTTCTCAAAGAACACGTGATGTCTGATAGTATAGGCTGCAAACGTGTTTTTTCACAGAAGCGCACTTCAATAGGCTTATTTGAGATGTAGCCGAGAAGCACTCGGGTTGTAAATTAATATACAAGTATAGGGGCAAAGTCATCTATACTTGATGTTTTGCGGCACCATCGAAGTTATCGGCAATGGTTTAGTTGCCCATTTCCTGGATCGGAGTCCACAACATTCAAATCACGTGTCATTTGAACTTTGTGGGTTGACATATCACCAACGGTGATCGTGAATTTTGCGTTCACTTTGATTCTTCTCGAATTAGGTCAAAATTATTACGCCACGCTGAAAAACATCAACACCAAACCACATCTCCTGTTCTATCTCTGGCTTTGTCTGTAGGTTTAGTTAGATAAATATCTGCCCTTATACGCTATGCCGACATAAATACGCCATCTTTTGTCTGTGCCCCCGTTTGATCCCGCGCCTAAGTTCTGCGTCGTCCACGACTATGCTCTAATTCATTCGTCGCGAATTGTGTTACTGCAATGCATTGGTGGTTATTCGTCTTCACATACTTACTCGACAGAGTGCTCGGCTATCATGCAGCACAACTTCAACACAGACCTAGTACGCATTGTTGCGAATAAACAGGAGTGACCACAACTGACATTTTCATTATTGAAGTTGCGTTAATTTGCCATATTTATATGTAAAGCTTGACAAGTACTCTACTATCAAGACGTCAGTGGGACATGTGTGTTATAGCCACGCGCAAACGACGACAAACTTTGCTGTTTTCAACAACTTTCCAAATGCCCGTTCATTTTTTTTTCTCAATGATAATGAAAACTCCCCAAAATCTGGAAAGAGATTTTCCTGCAGGCCCTACCCGGGCCCATGCAGGAGTGGGATACAAACAATACATTCAAGCAATAACTAATAATACACTGGAGTACAGGGCATAAATGAAAGAATACATAACTATCAAGTACAGAAAAGTCAAATATATTTTCTTGCTGTTCAACAGAACTGCGCTCAACTAAGAATATTTTCAACATTTGTAGCCGGATGATTTGCACTCAAATGACACTATTTTCAGCATACATCACTTATATGGTGAAATTAATCTTTTCTATCTGTTGAGTGAATGAAGCCGTCGAGGCAGCATTCACTACTTCCGCAGGTAATGCGTTCCAATGAAAAATTGCGCGAGGAAAGACTGAACTTGTGGGCATTAAGGTGGCTAGGTGGCTGCCTAAACGTTTTGTTGTGATTTGTCCTAGCTGAAAGTTTAGAAAAGTACCATCATTGCTATACAGCATGCGCGCATTAGGCAATAGCACCATCAGACGGACTCACAGTGCGGTAGTAAGTCAAGACAAAAGTTTGGAAACCCTATCTGCCACACTCCGGTTGAAGAAACGTGGGCTTTAGTGTCGCGTGAACCATAATTTTACCAGTGCTCCGTATTTCACATAGATGAGAACAGCCATACGTGAGATATGAATAATGACCGTGGCGTACGATCGAGTTGAAATTATTTCTTCAAAGATTGAGATGCATATAGCTGGCGCAAACCTTGCCAAAAAGTGAAGCTCTATCTCTGGCAGCCGAGAACAGGCAAGGCGGTTGCCTGCAGTAAGCATATTGAAAGGCACAGATTTTTTCGCGAGTGGGAGAGTAATCCTGTATTATTTTGCATGATCGGTAGGCTTTTTGTAACAGCCAAAAAAAAACAGTTATCAGCACATTGGCGAAAATAGCGCAGGTAAATGTCGTTTTCACATGCCTATATATATCACATCCACATTTTGATAACTATGTGAGCACTTGCCAAGTTGCAAGCATAGTAATGGCCAATCGCAAACGCAGTCACCGCAGCCGGGATTCGATCCCGCGATCTACGGGTCAGCAGAAGAGTACCTTAGCCAGTAGACCACCGCGGCGGGGCAATGTTTCTGCTTTCCGTGTCCAGTTTAGTAATCATGAACTGTAATTCGTCTCCCGAGTTAAGCATCAAGACAATGTCATCATTGAATCGCTGGCTACTAAGCCACTCTCGATTAATTAACTCTTATCTCTAACACTTCCCAGTTTAGGGTTCTGAATACCTCCTGTAAACACGCGGTGAATAGCACTGGATAGATCGTGTATCCCTGCCCTACACCCTTCATTGTTGCTTTATTTTTCGCCTTATTTATGAAGAACTATGGTGGCTGTGGATACTCTTCGATCTCTTCCAGTACATTCATGTAGGGTTATTTGATGCCCCGATTCCATAGTGCCTGTATTTCTGCTGATGTCTCGACTGACTCAAACGCAATCTCGTAATCTATAAAAGCTATGTATAGGGGTTGCTTGACCTTCCTGCTCTGCTCAGATGAATATGTCTGCTTTGCTCATACATAGGTTTTTCAATCACAAGTTGAGCAGTCACCTACAAACGCCGCTTGTACAAAATTGGTTACACGTGGACCACTTACACATCACAGCACCGGCAAGCCTGTGGGTGGGCCCACGGTGGTGATTTGGGAGCCAGACAAGGCTTCAAAATGGATGTAGACGTCCTGAAATGGAGACCGAGCTGGATAGACGCGCTTCGAGGATGACTCGTTCTTCTTCTTTGTCCAGTCAGACTCGCGGAAGCTTGCTCAAGCAGAGAGCGACGTTGGTGTCGATGATGTTTGCACTGCTATTTTGTAAGATGTCTTTTTGTGTCAACATCAAAATGAACATATACTGGATTCTGAAGCTCTGCCCAGTATTACGAAGAATTTTTCATGCAGCCCCACATTGCTGTTTCGATTGTAGCTGGAAGTATTAAAAAAATGAAGTGTCTTCACCTTAAGCTTGCCAAGCCCGCCGTATAGGTTTGTTTGTTTTCTTCCTCCATATTATGAAACATATTCGGAGCTTAGAGGTGGTTGTTTCTTTTCGTTATCTCTGTCTTTCCTTCTCTCTTTCATCTTCTATTTTCCAGTTAAACCTATGCTTTTACTGTCTTTTTAATTTTTTTCTTCGTACTTTATTATTTTTTATTTTCATGTCTTTGGATGGAAAATATTTCTCGCTTTTCTCTTTTCAGTTTTTATACACGACTTGTGTTGCTGTGTTTTCTTGGCCATCGTAGTGATGCCCGAACTTTGTGTCATCAACAAGGCAATCGAAGAGCAAGAGGAAGAAGAATCAGTTTTTTAACGCTACAGTTTACCGGATTATATTTGAACGAAATGGCGGACTCTTTAGCAGCAGTATCCCTGGGTGGGCCCACCATCCCGGTTTTGTCAGATACGGTTTACGTGACAGCGCTAAGGTTCCGAAATGCAGGCCTGCAATGGGGAAAATTTTATTTGGATAAATTCAAAGATTTCGAGGATTTGAGGTATTGCTTGAATAAACAGTGGTGTGTATCTCGCCAGTTAGAGGTCACTTATAACAGATTGCGCTGTGTAGTTCCACAACTAAATTAATATCTTAACAAAGCTCGACCCAAGGCATCACCGTTATGCATTTAGTGTAACAAAATTGAAACAATTGAACATTTTTTATTCTGTCATCGTTATTCTTATCACAGAAAAAATATTTTTAGTAGCCCCATTACAAAAGCTAGGAATACAAGTAAATCTACCAGTAACTTTATCATTTGGCGTAACTTCATTTGGTTACTGCCACAGGGATGTCTGCTCCGCTGTGTTTGATTACATCAACGCAACTAAAAGATTACCGTGCTAGTGAACCCCTACCTTTTCAGATCTTTAGTTTATAATTCGTAGTTATGTCTAGCACAATGAAGAGATGGTTTGACCGCTTGCTCAGCAACCATTTTTGTTTTTTGCTAGTATTATTTTTAAACTACTTTTCCAGATTGGCTCATTTTCATTTTAGTTTCATTTAAGTATCCTGCCGCCCGGTTCTTGGCCCATCCCTTTCTGTGGGTGAGTGCCATCCATCACAGGTCACCAGGTCAGCATCAGCTTACCGGCGCGAAGATCAGAGTACGCATTTATCAGCGACCCTGATTCTTTCTTTCTTGCACCTTGGCCTCAATTTCATACCCCTCAGGTAACTTTTCTTAAAAAGAATCTGGATTGCATAAATGTAGCAATTAGCACAGTAATTGAAACTAATTCCTCAACCCTCAACATAATAGAGTAGGATGAAATCTTCCCCGCACAGCCAAGTTGCAATCTCTTAAATTTTTGACCACTACATTAAAAAAATACTTTGTACATGCAGAAACAAAAACAAAATGTAATAGCTACAGATGCTTCTGTCAACAATTAAAAGGCAGGCGTAGGAATTGTGTCTGGTTTCCTCGGCTGGTCTTTTTCAGTAAGGCTTCCAGATTTTACTCCTATATTCGAAGCCGAGCTAGTAGCTATTATTTTAGCTCTTTGAAAAATTCCTACGACCGAGACCAGTGCAATCATCCTAACAGACTCACTTTTGGTGTGTGCAGCTCTGACAACCTCCGAACAATCTCGTGCCCTAGCAGCGTTCCGCACATTAGCACCGCCCCATTTAAAACTCCTCAAATTAGTGTGGGTCCCAGGTCACTGCGGATTATAATTAAATGAATCGGCAGATGCTTTGGCACGAGCATCACTTGATGGACCAGTAATTGCCGAGTTAGAATACTTATCATATTCGTATTCTATCTTATCTTATCGTATTCTAACTTCCCGAGTTAGAATACTTATCAGGGGTTAGGTATAGGAAATTCACTATTTTTTACTGATAGTTTAGAAAATATCACACAAAGCACGGATTATAGCCCCTCAAATTTCCATGGAAAGCCCAGTGGAGTCCGTCAAAAAAACGTGAAATTATAATCTCCAGATACCGGTGCCGTGTCCCCCCATTAAATTTTTATTTACACAGAGCTGGTCTGACACTTTCCCTCTTTGTCCGTTTTGCGAAGGATCAGAAAATATGGAACATTATTTTGGGTCATGTCGGAACTATGCATTAATTAGGAAACGACTTCTAGATATTCCATTTGTGAAGCTAGGTTTAGATTTAACGCCAGAAAATGTTCAAAATTTTGGTGCCTGTGTTCTGGAAAATTGCCACAAAGATGCATTCGATACGGTGTGTAACTTTATTCAAGACTCTAAACGTTTTCCAACATAAAGCCCTAGTTACCGGGTACTAAAAAATATGGGTCGAAAAGTAATATTTAAATCTGGATAAATTAGTGACATACCAAATTAATCGGGTTTGGCAAAACCAGCTATCTGGTCAGCTCCCAAAATCAAGGTATACCTATTAGTGTCTACTTTCGTGTTGATTTTTTTCTCACTATCTGAATCTTTAGTTTCTTTCTTTTTTTATATACTGTATTCACTCTACAACCACCGCCCCCCCCCTTTTTTTTTCGTTGGGAGCAATAGTACAGTTATCGTACATATGAGACTATATATGTTCTCTTGGCCAATCCCCCGGAGTGGGTATGAGCCATGGATTAGAGGCTACAAACAAACAAACAAACAAACAAACAAACAAACAAACAAACAAACAAAAAACAAAAACAAACAAACAAACAAACAAACGCGAGCGCGCACTCAAAAGTATACAGGCGACTGTGCTATGTGGTTTTGCCAGCGTTACGTTAGGCGACTGCAACAGCATACAAGAGCCGGACCCAGTAAAATGTCGGGCTTAAAATAATTCTTCGCAATGCAGATGAAATGCGTGGAATACCTCTATTGGTCCATATTTGCGTGCGCTTATATTGTCTTCTGCAGCTTTGCTGCTATGGGACTGCTTACAAAGATTTTCTGTCTAGATGGTAAGCCTTGGTGCGTTCGCTTGAGATCTGGCGCCTTCGAGTACTATTGAAGTGACACATCCAGCACCCTTGCCATGGCCAACAGACCTCTGGTAGAGCATTGAAATAAATAGGCGCGCATAATTTTGATAAACGTTTGTAGCAGGTGTAGTATATATCAGGTATCATATATTGCCAAGGTATCACACTCGTAATGTAGGGATTTGACTTCTACATACGACAAGCTTCAGTTTCGTTCACTTCAATTTTTTTGTTCCGTAGTGCCCTGATACATTAAAATTCGTTGTGAGGCCTTTCTTTGTGTTTTAGGGCAAGAGCCCTAAAGCGCTGTAACTGAGAAAAGGGACTCTGGGCGTCGGCATGTGTGATACTAACGGTATTATTCACGAGGTGACGTTACCTTATTGTGTTATTGTGTTCACAGGCGGCCGAAATTTCTGACGTCCACGTGTTGTTACATATTTTAATGTAAATTCATTTTGTTTTATTCATGTGGTTATTCCTCGCTAATTCTTGGTTCATACACTCAGTGTGCGCGCATAGCTTTCAGCTGAAAACTAGCTTCGAACAACTGCGTTGTAAAGCCGTACTAACTAGATTGATTGATTTCTATGTGGGGTTTAACGTCCCAAAACCACCATATGAGTATGAGAAATGCCGTAGTGAAGGGCTCCGAAATTTCGGCCATCTGAGATTCTTTAACGTGCACCCAAATCTGAGCACACGGGCCTACAGCATTTTCGCCTCCATCTAAAATGCAGCTGCCACCGCCAGGATTCAATACCGCGTCCTGCGGGTCAGCAGCCGAGTGCGTTAGCCACTACACCACCCTGGCGGGACCGTAGAAACTAGAGGCAAGGTTTAGAAATACTCAGCAGTGATTGCGGACTTTCATATTTACCGTTAACACACTTAAGTGTTTTTTTAGTTAGGTGCTCTTTCGAATCAAGAGTATATTATAGCTTGAAAGAATGCAAACTTGAGCATGTTGTATTTCATTTTCCATACAGGAACACTGAGTTCGCTTCCTGTTCGCAATGTTTTACTCGCATTAATTCGTGAATAAATCGTTTACTGGCAGTGAGCACTGTGTCCAGGACCTACGTCTTCGTTCCTGTCCTTTCTGTGCATTATAGGTTGAAATAAGATATTTCATAGCCGAAATTATAATACTGACCTTTCTCAACGTCTCCAAATCTGACATCTCCGAATCGAGCAGTCAAAGTACATCGTGCAGACCGAACACCGTGGCTTATTGTGTAGATTGTTTTTATTCCTGAAATTTTTAGTAACTCAGTTTATTTGTCTTCTTATCGATGAGTGACTGCTTACTCATGAAACGATCTTTCAACTTGAGCCTATCATCCACTTGCGACGCACGAGGCTTAAATTATCGGTAGGATCCTCCGGAGTGTTTTTCAACATGCACGGTGAACGACGCCAAGTGACCTTCCTTTTCTCTCCAGATTTATCCACGGCATCTCGAATCCTCTTCATTACTTTCGCAGGTACTTTGGCTATCGGTGTAGAAAAGGCAACAACGAACCGTGATCCGGACCCTAGGAGAGGCAGTTATAGTACATGTAAGTAAGAAAGAAGGGGAATAGTTGGAAGGGCTTGTTTAAACTACAAAGGGAATTACAGTGCTACTTATAGCCCGAATGTAAAGCTGTTAAGGTGGACGGCAATGCACCATTTCTGTCCTTGGGATTCGAGTCCGTAGCTTTCGAATTATGTCTCCGACACTCTACGAATTCAGTTACAATGGAGGGCATTGTTTCGTCCACTTTGTTTAACTTGCTTTTAATTGTCGGGAGGGCTAGCCAGCCCCAACTTGGTTGGTTAATCAACCGCAAATTGACGGTTGTGGGTTAAGATTCCATCGACGGAAAAGGTGCTCTATTGTCCACATTAATTGCTTTCAAGTTTTATTGCTCACATTGCAATAGTAATGCCCGGGGTTTTACGTTCGAAAACAACAATATCATTATGATGGACGCCGCAGTGCACGAGGGCTGAGAAAATTTCGACCGTCTGGTGTTCTTTGACGTCTGATAACTTCGCATAGTAAACGGTCTTCTAGCATTCCGCCGTCAATTAAGTGCAACCGTCGTCGCCGGAATCGAACCCGCGACCTTTAGGGTCAGCAGCCGAGTACACTGACCCCCTCACCAACGCGGCGCATTATAATCACATTGTAACTAACAAAAGAAATATGTCTTGCATATTCTTTGTCTTGACAGTCTGTTCGCAGTGCATTAGTGTACCTTCATAACCTTGTTTAACACTGCTTTTTATTTTATGCGTTATACTGAGTGCCCTCGGGTGACCAAGTTGTGGCGGCTGTGCGGATGGTGTGTACTTCGCAAGTCACTTTGCCCTGGTGGTCTATAGTGGCTAAAGTGCCACTACTGCTGAGCTGCATGTCGCGAGATTGAATCAACCGGCTTTCGCGGCTGCGTTTGCAATGGAGGCCAAAACGCTGTAGAGTTGTGTGCACAGATTTCGGTGCACGTTAAACAACCCAAGGTGGGCAAAATTTCCGGAATCCTCTACTACGGCGTCTCTCATAATCATATGGTGGTTTTGGTACGTTAAATTTCTCATATCAATTAAAGCTGTGAATTTTTAATTGTCTGTTGGCTTAACTCGTTGTGTACGTAACCATTGAAAAAAAAAATGGCAGATCCCACGCACACCTCTGGAATCGGCTGAATGTGAAGCATGCAGAGGGAATGTGAACGTGTTGAGATTTTTTTATTGAGTGAGGCAGTATTAAAATGACGCTAATTATAAGTACGAATGTTGCATGCACAGACATGTACTGAATATTTGCAGGTGAACGTGTTGAGATTTTTTTATTGAGTGAGGCGTTATTAAAATGACGCTAAATATAAGTACGAATGCTGCATGCACAGACATGTACTGAATATTAGCAGACGTTTATACCAGCTTCAACTTTTCTGAACCAGTTCTTTGCACATGAGCAACGATGCCGACCAGAACTTGAGTAATAGCTACACCAGAAGCGATAACCTGATATGAAGCGTTGGTGCTCGCGAGAATGGTTGCCCTGGACACTACTACATAAAGCAACTTCAGCAGATGGCAACTAAATGCAATTGATTTTAACCTGACGTGACGGCTGTATCATAAGAATACATAAGCAATATTTATAAAATTTGATAGTCATCCCTGCAACGACAATTGACGGTTAACGAACATTAGGGTCCATTTGGAAAAGGAGTACCGAGACCTCGCGTGGCGCTGTGGAAGAATACTTGTTTGCCCCGCTGAATTCTGGGAAGCGATTTGTGCTCGCACCCTGACACTTATTCTTTGCATTCGTCGGGTAAACGCTGCTGATTTCGGTGTTCGTTTCTTTTTTTTCTTTAATTTTTTAACGCTCACGCATTAAAATGAAGCCGCCCGCGGGTATGTGCCACTGTTTGGCGGAAAATGTTTGATCACGTACGCAACGGGATTGTGACATTATTCATGTCTCGGCCAGCGTGCCATATTTGCCAAGCCATCTTACCCCACCATACTAATTTTGGTTCAAACCATGTTTGGGGGATTATGACGACAGCCCCCAGACGCTATCAGCAAAATAGATAGATAGATAGATAGATAGATAGATAGATAGATAGATAGATAGATAGATAGATAGATAGATAGATAGATAGATAGATAGATAGATAGATAGATAGATAGATAGATAGATAGATAGATAGATAGATAGATAGATAGATAGATAGATAGATAGACGGATGGACGCCAAAAGTACTCGCAGTACGCAAGGAAACGCTTCGCATTCAAAGAGGCCCTGCAACACTTTTTGAGCATTGTGAGAAGACGCTGCCGATCGGTAGTAGAGGCTCCCGAGAACATGCGAGCCAAATGTTATAGTGCTGCACGCGGCCTTCACAATAAATTATCAGTCAGCAAAAAATTGCTTTCTCTTCTCTCAACAAATCGCGGAATAAGCCCAAAAATTACTCGTAGTAAGCCCATCTATCAGCCATTGGTTTATTCGAACATGGTGCGCTCGGTTGTTACAGAGATCGCCGCGAGAGGGTGTCACTTGTCCACTCGTGCGCACGCAATCGCAGTGACAAAGCAGCGTATTCAAAGAAAAAAAAAGAAGTGCTTAAGGTCACGAGGCGTGAATGACGTTTTTTGTTTGCCCCTTTCATCCCTCCCTGCTTAGCTTCCAATGCTTTCGTCGGGACGAGAGAAGAGAGAATACGATTGCAGCGTGTGACAAATCTTTGTAACTCGGCTCATACTGGAAGATTTTTAAAATTTTTGCAGCGTTGACTTTGTGAAGCAATACGCTTTTTCAGCGAATTAATTTAATGAATACTCAAAAAATGTGTTTCAGGGCACCTTTAAAGCGTCAGCGATTAAATTAACGACTTGTCTATCCCAACCGCAGAGCCACTGCTCCCATTCTAAGTCTTATTAGCTTACCACCTTCCTGACAGTGGTGAATGAGAACCCAGTTTGCGTAGTCCGTGTCCAAAACTTGGTAGAACTTTACATCTTCGAGAACAAATGGTGTTGGCCCGGTGCGAGAAGTTTTGAATATGCGGTGAAAAGATAAATAGCATTAGTGAGATGGGCGTGACATCATCCTCAACAAATTTTGCTAACGCCTTGTGGAGTTACTTACCGTGAGTGATTAGGTACCGCCTGTCATCCTGCTTCCGAAACTTGTAAAATGCAAGAACTTTCACAAGGCCAGTTGGTCTGTGCAATAAAAAAGCCCCAGTTTCATCGCTAGAGCGAAGCAGTGAATGCGATAGCAACAAATTATAATAGTATAAGAAGTGACGCTGGCACCTAACTTTTTCTAATCCGATCTCACGAAACGGTACCTAAAGCCGGTGTAAGAGAATACGGCCACTCCAGGTAGAGATGCCCTTTCTGCGCAGTCTCTTCCCGTTGAGAGATTAGCGCGAATGAAGATGTTCTGGCCGCACGTTGATGGCTTCCGAGATAGCGCGACCACCATCGACCACGACCACGCATTTAGAATGAAAGTTGGAAGTTGTTGTTCTGTTCGAGACGTTGACCAATATGCGTGCTTGAATTTCACACCTCGGTGCTTGGCTGCTGTGACAGAGAATGAAACGCTCGTCCTAGGGCCCACTGCGCGTTGGTAAGGCCACATGCGAACTTTCGCGGCTGGTCACCTTGTTTGTGTTTTTTGCTGCTGATGATGATCAAACATTCGCTTTGTAATGAGTGTGTCTTAAAAACTCCCGCTCTATGCGCTATTCACAGGTTCTGAAGCCTGGTGAGATTCTTCGCTTCTACCATTCAAGATTGCATGCGTTTAGAAGAGCTGTCAAGCTATATGTTACAATCGCGAGAGTTTTTTTTTTTCGGAAAGAGTTTCAACCAGTGGCGTGGCTCTGCTGTAGAACACACGCAAGTCATGCAGAAAGCCCTTCTTCGTTTCTCAATGAAAGCGACGATTTTGATTACTTATTTTGTTTGCATGATTGTGAATTTTTCGCTCACGGACAAAGCCGATGTTTAGCTGTCGACTGCCAAAGCTTACTGCGAAAGTTATTTGATAAGAACTCTTTTATGTTTCCGCCAGCCTGTGTATTTTATTTTCAGTGTGCCGCCTATACTTCATTCGCATTCAGGCGCAATGTGCAAGTCAACGTTTAAAGTTTATTATTATGTACACCTCATACACAGAACTGCGATAAATGGATTGAAAAAAAAGGGTTGACAAGAACATTACTCAGATGTTTAGGAAAAGTTAACAACACATCTTACCCCTGTGTTGTCTGGATGGCAAAAGTGTTGTTCACCGGAAAATACCGCAGTGCATAACATATATCCGCCTTATCGGGGAACTGCAATCCTTCCAGCCAATCCTGCCCTCCAAGCTGAGGAAGAAATGAAAAAAGAAGGAAATAGACTTTGCATGGTTACACAACATCCTGCATTGGAGGAGTGATGAAAGGTGGGCTAGTTGGTACATAACTTGAAAGTTGAAAGAGCAGCGTGAACACAGGACGAAGTAGACTGACATGAAGACGAGTGCTGGCTGCCGACTGAAAGTTTTATTGAGGAATATTCTGAGGAATTTAGAGGAATTATATTGAGGAATATGCAAGTTTTATGGAGTATATAGTCGCACACAAACACACGCAAAAAAACAAAACATAAAGATCACATTTATTATTAGGTATATGTTCATGCTGATAGCACGTCTGACTCAGAAACACTCAAAATACGCCCGCCTATCATGTCAGATTCTCGAAACGCACGGGCTTTGAGTTAGCTAGCTTACATATCAGTTACATGCGATCTTTTTTATCATGCGAAACTGTTGTCAGTCGAGCTTTCATGACCGGGGACCTTCGTAGATCGTAGTGCGATTAACCCGCGTAAAGTGGGTGAACTGCACGACGGATATCCCACTCCGGAAATCTCAGTGTGGATGTGTGCCACTCTTCCCACCACTCCCACTATTCACAACCCCCGCAGCTCACCACTACGCCCACTACTTCTGCAACTGTTCGAGAGTTGCCGGTTCCGCATGTAATAAGTAAATTTGGGCTTTTGTTTTTGCAAAATCACCTGTAGGATTTTCCAGTCACTTGTCGCGTTTCTACGGCTTGCATTTTTTTTCAGAAAACATTTATTTTAGTAATCGTCCTTAATCGCGTTCAAATATGCGGTTGTCATTTACTAGCGAGTTAGGCGACAATAATGAGTAGCTACCAATTGGACGAAAGTTCATCGCAGTGCCCTCATCTCCGCCGAGCTTACGGTGTCATCGATTGGCGGATTCGGAGTGGCCGACGAACTCTGCGCCGGAGCAATCCACTCTGGTGGCGGGCAACAGAAGGAAATGCACCAATGAAACACATGGGCTCCCTCTAAAGCAAATGGCAGGGTCACAATCGAACGCGATGCGTGCGTCTCTCTTCTTGCTTGATTGGCCACGCTGGTCACAGCAACGCTACGCTAGCAAAACTTGAGCTCTGAAGCAAGCCGCAACTGACGCGACCGGTGTCCGTTAAGGCGCCCAAAGTTGGCACTGTTTCAAGGCACGGGTTGCTTGCGACTTCCTGTTGAATCCGCTGGTTTTCGCGGAGTAGAAAAAGTTGCTCCGTGGAGTGTATCTTGCCACGAAGCTGCTCCAAGTCTGTCAATGGAACAGAATCCACCAATGGAATAGGCTTGCTCCACATAGAGCAGAACATAGTGTTACCGGAAGTGCTCCGAATGTGCCAACAGATGACACCATTAGTCAGTCTACATGAGAGATTTTGCATCCCCTTTTAAGTACCTATGGTAGGAGGGGGGGGGCGCAAAGTTCCCCAGTTTTTCGTTGTACAAAATACTTGGTGATTTTTCAGTTCCGCTTCGTATTTGTGGGATGGTTTTTTTTAAATGTAACTTTAAAGTAGAAATAAAGACTTTTGAGAATGACAAAATTCTTTGTTTCCGTTTGTTTTGGGCTTTTTTGGGGATGATTGTTCGCTTATTGGCGTGGTGGTATTTGACAACACTGCAGTGCTAAGTGTTCCCAAAACTCTTCACTATATGCGCCAACTACTGCACCCGCCACTCACACCTCAGTTACCCACTTGATGCCACTTCATTTTCACTTCATCCCCCCTCATTCAAGCAACATCATTCAACTTTACTCAACCCCCCTGCACGTCACTAGCGTCACTGTGTTATCAGTTTCCACAGTGTTATCAGTTGTCAGCGGAGCTGGTCGATCTTCTTATTTTTAAAAAAATTGTAGTAAGGCAGAACTGGGACAAGGTTTTGTGTATACTCACCAGACTCCAGTCAACATGCATGGAGGCCTTTAAAGCGGGGCACTTCAAACCCCGAGAGGGTGCTGCTTGCGTCCCGCGATCGAAGAAAAGTGGCGCCAGTGCGATCAATGTCAACCACTGCACGTGTTTTTCATGCATTTCTTTTTACCTGCAGGTTCGTCGAACCCGAAAAAGTTCTGCAAAAAGTCAGTAAATAGAGCGAGAGGTCACTTCCGAGCGCATAGACGTTTTCATATTTTTTTTATATGCGCGCTCATATCTGTTGAGCTGAGTCTTTATTTGCTGCATTACTGGACGACCAAATTGTGTCTGAACACGTCAACGGGCTGTCCGTAAAAGTGATTCACAACGGAGAGGCGAGCTTGTTCGTACTGATTAATTTTGGCGTAAAAGTAGCAAAAAAAAAGACGAGGAAAAGAAAGTGAACGCCACCACTGCTTACTCACGACTCATAGCTTCATTGTTCGAAAAAAAATTACTTATCTACGTAAACTTGACGCTTGGCTAAACCCACTCGTGCGCATCGTGAGCAAGGCAAATATATGAGGTACAATAACAACACGTCGATGTTTTGTATGTGTGCCTTTATACTAGAGAGGGCAGTCAGTCAGTCAAGAACTTTAATATATGGTCCTGAGGAGTTTAAGCCACCAGGGTGCCCACGTGGGACATCCTAGCAGCCGCTACCGTAGGCGACGCCCGAGTCGGGGCGGGAACGTGGTGGCGTTCCGCCAGTTCTTGGGCCCTCTGGACTGCCTTAAGTTGGTTTCGGAGATTGGGGCTCCTGAGTGCCTCCTCCCAGTCGGACTCACTGGTGAGAGGTCCCTGAGGTAACGCGGGACATTGCCAGAGCATGTGCGCGAGTGAACAGTACACTTCTGTGCAATCTGGGCACTGTGAATTTATGTCTGAGTTGTAATGGCTGAGTCGGCCCCGTGATGGGTACGATCTCGTTTGTAACATTCTAAAGGCTACTTCTTGCGCGCGTTCGAGTTTTGAATGGGGTAAAGGGTATCGGCTTCTGTTGTGTCGGTAGTGGGAGGTAATTTCATGGAAGGTGAGTAGTGGGTCATTAAACTGCACGTCTGGGCCCAGCTCTTCGGTGGCTGATTGATCGTCACGGCGGGTCAGTTCTCGTGCTCGATCATGAGCCATTTCGTTGAGGTTGGGTTGTTGTGGGTGAACGTCTTTGCCCATGTGGGCAGGGAACCAAGAGAGGTAGTGCGAGCCCGTATATTTCCGTGTTTGTAAAATGCGGGCTGCTTCTGGAGCGATGTTGCCGGTTTCGTAAGCCCGAATAGCGGCGCGAGAGTCTGTGAAGACATTAGTGAGTGAGCACACACAAGTAATTCTAAGGAACGTAGCATTAAACACGCTGCGCTGGCAGTGTGACGCGATGCTCAAAAAGGCAAGTGTTACCAACGCTTTCCTAAAACGACACGGTGGTGGCACCTGCCCATCGCTTTGCGTTCTACACCATATCGCCTCAGAGAATGCCACGCATCTTTCTCCGCAGGCACGCATGCCTTCCTTCGTTTTCGAAGATAACAGCCAGATGGCGCTTGTGTCTAACGTGCCTCGATGTGCTCGTTCACCTACGCTGCACGCTCGAGGCACTCTAACGCAGCGCCTCTAGAATACCATTCACCGATTTTCGTGTGCAGAACAACAAATAAATGTTTTGTTCACACTCTCCAGACGCAAGACTATCGTCTTTTGACGGCATTTGCTATGTACCATGCAGATCCGAGGCCATTTTTTTCCCTCTTCCACATTTCCCTCGCCATTGCCACGCAGTTTTGCACGAGCAACGACACACCTCGTCGTCTTTTATGCCTCATCACGCACTGACCATATGCGTACTTTATGCGCACATCACGCAGGCCCCCGTCTAAATCTTTTGTTTGTCAGGCAACATAAACAAAAGGACATATATGCGTGCTTTACACAGGCACAATAAAGTTCACACATCACAGCCATTTTGACGCTTTCAAAACACAGCCCCTTGATGATGTCCGGTTTCATACACCGATGTGCTTCAATACCATCGGCGGGCAAGCAGAGCTTTCGAAAATAGCTCGCTCATTTTCTACACTTCTCTTACTTGGCAAAATATATTCAAAGAAATGTTCTTTTGGACTACATAAACAATATGAGAGATTTCCTTGAACATTAGACACATTCCTGTTATCTGAAAAACTAGAGATACATCTGTTTCTCTTAAAAGGGACTTGAGAACGTGCTTTCAGTTTACGTGCTGGAAAATGCGGTGACCGGAAGTTTTCTGGGGTACAACACTTGCAATCTTGAAAACGTCTATACGGCTATGTCTCTGACGCCAGCGTCGGCTCAAATGCTGGCATAGAGGTGCTGTAGCGTTTAGAATACCCCAGCGTTTTCTGTCACTGTCCATTAGTGTTATTATGCAGTACTAGCATTACTTATCTGAGAGTGGAGAAGTACTGTAGTACATCTCTGCTGTTAGGCGGTGGCAGCGCACCGACAAACGAAGAACTCATGTACAGAGCAAAGGAGTGCGAGACAAATAAGCCGCGTGTGAAGGACTCCCTCCAATTGCACCGATAGCGTAGTCAGTTAGGCGCCTGCCTTCTGTCGCCTTGGACCGATACGTCATGGGTTTGATTCCCGGGAATTTCAAATTCACGTAGTTTTTTTCTTTTGGTTTCTCTCTTTGTATAGTGCTCTGGGCGTCGTATGTACGTGACGGAAATACGTCAATGAAGTCTTGGTGGACGCTGGCATCAAACCTTCATTCCTTGTGTATAATGACACGTCCTCCCATTCCCCTTTAGTTTATCACGCTCCTTTCCCCTTTCCACCTCCTTTATATTGTATTATATACAAGGTTATGATATGTGGTTTACCCTTACTTCCTCCTTCAGCTCTTCAATCTCATATCTCTTCCCCAGCGCTTCATTTTCCTATCCCATGTTTAACTGTAATAAACACAGCTATGAAATGTTCCGGGTTTCATAAAGGAGGCACCTTCTTCGTGCCAAACACACGTGCCAAACACCACCACCGTCGCCTTGTGGCCGCACAATAAACGCCGTAGTGGCCAAAGTAGCGATGCCATCAGCTACGTCACTTCCGTCGACAGGCCAAACATGACGTCACATGGACAGTGTTGCCAATAATTCTGGCAAGCGAGGTGAGCTTTTAGAGGCAATCTTTAAAATTCATTTGCGAAAAAATCAGTGCATCTCTCAAAACTGTAATTGACATAAATGACGGAAATGTGCAAAGGAACGTACCCAGAGAATTTTATTGAGATCCATTGACCTCGACAAATCGCCGGAGTGGGCCCTTAAAGAACCCCTAGTGGTCAAAATTCTGGAGCCCTCAGCTAGCGTGTCTCTCATAATCATATGGTGGTTTTTGGACATTAAACCCCATATATCAATTGAATCAAGACTCAAGAAAGAAAGAAAAAAACGGCAGCATATCCACGGAGTGAATGATTGAGAGTGGGGCGAAACATTCGTCCGTCCATTCGTTCTTGATTCCGTCCGTCTATGCGTCCGTCTGTGTGACCGTCCATGCGTCCATCTGCCCGTCCGTGCGTGCGTCTGTTCGTGCGTCCTTCCGTGCGTTCGTCCATGCATCCGCCCCTGCGTCCGTTCATGCGTCTATCCATGCATCTGTCTGTGTGTCCGTTCGTCCATCTATTCAACACTCCAAGAACCACTATCTCGCATCTTTTCATCATATATTCCGCATATAGAAGCACCGCCATCCAGCGGACATTCGAAGGAATAAAGGAGAGGTGGCACACGCACACTTTCTTACGGCTTGCGCATCGTGTCTACTTCCCACCTTTAACCACCTCGAGTTCATGATATACTTACTAGTTCACTGTATTCATGACACTGTGGCCCAGCGCTCGTAACACCTTTTTAAAACCAAGGAGGTTGCGCCCAGCGATTATAACGCAGCAACCCTTTCTTGTCAGATAGTGCTCAATGTACATGCCAATGGCTGCTAACGGGGAATGAGAGACAGGATAATTCGGCTTTTAGTTAACGCGCATGCTGCAAATTTTTTATTGTTCAACAACGCACAGGAGAAATCTCCCGCCGGCTCTACTTTGCAGGTCAAAGCGTAAGACATGTTATGCACTACTACGAGGGACGAAGGGGTGCCGCTTTAAGGAGCTTCACCCCTAAAAGCCAGCCGTGCTCGGCACTCAGCTCGTCGTGATGCGCCGACGCACGCTTTTCTCTCGCGCGTACTTTGCCCCGCGCATGAGGGGGTGGGGGTTAGGTGTTTGTGCGCGCGCGCTTATGTTTTGTTGGAGAAAATTGTGTGCTTTCGGCTTTCCCTGGAAAGATTGTGTTAATTGCCGGGCCCAGAAAGATCACTTCGGTCTCTGCACAGGTCCTGTTTGCGAAAAGAGCCCGCTTTTCATACACAGTGAGGTATTGCAACTGCAGACAATTGTTAGTTTGCCCTCATTTGTACCTGTGATTACGTTTAGTGAGCCATTTTTGTTTAAACAGCTCGTTACGTGTCGAGCGGTAAACATTGTTAGTTCACTCTCGTCCTGTGTGTGTCCTTCTGGTGCGTCGTTGGTGCGCGAGCAGCGCTGAACGTTTCGATCTGCTTGCCGTCCCCAGTGTGACATTCCAAGTTGTCTCCCTTGCGTACATTGCTTCACCCTTGAGGCGAAACTGTCACCTTTTTTATATGCAACACTATACTCATGCATGGCTCCGTTTTTGTCTGCGTGGCGCCAAGTGACGACATGAGATGACCAAAAAAAAGGGCAGGAAGGGGAAGGTAGAAGCTTGCGATGGAAAATTTGTGAGCAGCTGTTCTGCGCTGATGCCTAAGATCGGGGGACACGATACGACAGCGTATGAGAGCATACGACAGTCCAAACCCCTGAAGGCTCCACATAAAAAGAAAAAAAACACGTGGCATCTAGAACGCATGCACGTTCTCCATGCAATGCTCTCAACGTTCCAACTGCATCCGACTGTAACATTCGGCCATGTGTGCTGCGGGTTAAAAGGCGACAAGACAGCGGCGATGGTGGTAAATGTGCGATGGCGAACCCGTCGCAAGCGGTCTCACTTTATTTACCGCTGTCATGAACAGGCAAACTATGCACGTCGTTTGCAAGCGGACCGTTAGGGAACAATGCAATCTGGTGCGCAAGCCCATGTTCCAGTGCTAAGGCATGTCACCTGGTACTTTTATTTATCGGACATTCATAGAAAGGAGAAAAAACGTGACTACTAAATAACATCAAAGTCAGAGACTGCCTAATAGGTCGTTTGGCAAACCCATCCGCAACATATTGAGTGGAACGTTTTGCCCAGCATCGTCGCTTGAGAAATTCATTATTGAATTTTACCTAATTAGGCAATCAAAGTGAACATATCTATTGTGACTTACCACATGCAATAATGAGAGAGGAATAACTATATTTGACCTAGCGGTGTGGTGGCCAGGTGTAATCATGCCCTGTTTTAACTTTCCTCAAGGACAAGAGAGCCTTATCATGCCATCAATGAAATCATTACGATGACTGCTTGTCACAGTGCTCAATGCAGTCATAGTTGAACTGACGCCCTCAACAAATCATTGACACCAGCTGCTATATCATATTCGAAATGTATTTCCTGAGGATATTTTTATTGAAAGAAGTTGTGTGGGTTTCAAAGATTTATTGCAGCACTGTTGTAAGCAGCCCGAATAGGAGCAATGTTTCTTGCGCATTTATCTACCTTCTAATTTTCATTTTTGCCGTATTTTTTTCTTGTTTATTGATTTGCTTTTCTAAGCAATAGTTATGTTCCAGCTCCTTGTGACCCGGAGTTACCAATTGTTACACCCCTCTCTTATGCAATACCCTGAGGGGCCCCTTAAGAGGAAATAAATTATTATGACGATGATGGCGATGATCATGATAATGGGGAGCAATTTGCTATTGGTCGCGTCGTCGTAAAGTGGGCCCGTATATTTTTAACTTCTGGATCGAGTCAGGTAGAATATTGCGGGTTAAACTCAAAGTGCAATAGACCAGAATGAAAGGAAAGATGACAAACGGGTGTGTTCATCTCCTTTCCTTCCGTCATTGCCAGCGAGCTGAGAAGGTGGCGGCCAGGCATGGCCTGATCGTTATTAATCTGTGAATTTTCTCAACTGTTTAAGTTATTTGCCTCTTTCTCGCTTCCGTCCTTGTGTATTGTGTGCGCGCGCAATTCTCCCAAAATGTATCCCAAAGCTCCCCAGCTATCACCTACCTAGAGCACTTTGTAATTGTAACTTGAGGACGAAAGAAAAAAAAACTAGCATTTTCAAGAGTAAAAGATGCACAACAAGACTTGCTTTAGCGAGCTGGTAAAGCTGCTGACAAAAGCTTTTGTGTCTCATTGAAAAAGCAAGCCCTGCTTAAAAGGTGAAAACGCCAAAGACACAACCGGGCATTGCGAAAACGCATGGCGCAGTTAGACAAACAGATCGACGAAAACGCGTTCAAATTTGATGTCTATGGCACAGTGGGAAGGCATGTCTAATGGTTTAGAGAGGCAGATGCGGGGGGCGGGTGCTGGGGGTTTCTTTCGGCATCTGTTAGATCCGGAGGAAACTCGGGTCACCCAAGGCCATAAACCTCGGAGACTTGTCAAAGATTATGAACATGCGAATATCCTCGCAGCAATACGAGACCGTTACCTTAAGACGAGAGACAGCGCCCGACACCCCGATTACGATGGAGTTGCTAATGATAAATTAGACGCAGGCTTTAGCCAGGCAGAAATTCGGGCACTCCTTTTCAAACTTAACTCCCGGTCGGCGCCAGGACCAGACAGGGTTACCAACAAGGCTCTCCGAAATTTATACGAGTCAATCTCCTGATTGGTGACTTACGTCAACGAGTGCTGGAGAGACGGCTCCCTTCCCGAAGCGTGGAAAAGAGCTCGAGTTGTCATAATATGTAAACCAGGAGAGCGAATTGCACTCAATAATCTAAGGCCAATTTCGCTTACGTCCTGTGTAGGAAAAGTCATGGAGCACGCAGTTCTCATTAAAGCAACCGTCTTCCTCGAAGACCGTCACGCATTCCCGCACACCATGCTGGGATTCCGCCACAATCTCTCCGCACAGGGTGCACTACTTCAGCTAAAGTACCGCACTGTTGACGACACTACCAGCTCCACCAAGTCAATTCTCGGTCTGGATATTAAAAAGGCGTTTGATACCGTCAAACACCAATCGATGCTAAAACAAGTTGAGGCATTATGTCTAGGTGGAAAATGTACAATTACAAACGTGATTTTCTTGCAAGCAGGCACACAAGTGTCGTCATCGCCGACCAAGAGTCACAAGATTCTGAGATGGGCTCGACGGGCACGCTGCAAGGCTCCGTAATATCACCATTACTTTTTAATTTAGTTCTATTAGGGCTACCAGAGAAATTATTGGAAATACCAGGATTGTATCACAGTATATACGCGGACGACATCACCCTTTGGGTTCCCGGAGGAGGTCGGGACTGTCACGTCGAGGGAACGCTACAGGCGGGAGTAGACAAAGAAAGTTCAGGAGTATTTGCAAGGAACGGGCCTCGAGTGCTCAGCAACCAAGTCTGAGCGTTTAATCTACAATCCCACATGTAGAGGCCGCAAAACACCGCGTGACGAAGAAAGGGAATTCTTCAAAACGCGCGTTATGTTGGCAGACGGCACTTCCATACCACACGTAGACAGAATTTGAATTCTGGGTATAAACATAAAGGCAAATGGCCATAATGAAGAGACTGTGCGCCGACTCCGTCATTAGGGAGATTTAGAATAGCGCACCGCGAGCCCTTGCGGTGCGGTCGCTGCCACTGCGCATGCGTCGTAACGCGAGTCGACATTCGCGTTCGCGGACCGCATGCAAAAAATCCGAAATTGCGTGCGGTAATGGCGGCCTGCATGTGGCCCGCAAGCGCTGGTTTTGAGGCTAGGGGCGGTGATGGCGACCCGCATGTGGCCCGCAAGTGCTGGTTTCGAGGCTACGGTGTCGCTGCGATCGTGCGTTGCGGTTCGCAACAAGGAAAACGCTATTCTAAAACTCGATATGGCGTCCGCTACGCCCGCAACGCCCGCAGCGCTTGCAAACAGTATTCTTAAACTCCCTATTCAGTAGACGACGTGATCAGACTCTTGCGTCGTATCACGAATGGACGTAACGGTCTGCGCGAACACTGCGCGATCCGTCTCGTGCAGGCCTACGCGATAAGCCGAATAATATACGTTGCCCCTTACCTAAAGTAAATAGGCTCAGAAAAAAAACCACAACAAAATCAACTGCATGGTACAAAAGGCCTTAAGAGAGCTATCGGTCTCCAGATCAACGCGAGCACCGAAAAATTTCTAGAGCTAGGACTTCACAACTATATCGACGAGTTAATTTGAGGCCCATGACGTTGCGCAATACGAATGCTTAACAAAATCAGAGGGGTCGACACATCCTTGAGTCGCTGGGCATCAAATATCACGCTCAGCAAGAAGAAAAGGTGGAGGTCCCTGCTTCAGTCCGCGACCACTTGATCAATCCGCCGATTCTTAGGAATAGGCACTCGACGCACCACATCGGACGGCGTAAAGAGCGTGCTAGGCAGCTTCAAAAGAAGTTCGGTGACAGTACGGACGTGGTATACGTAGACGCCGCGAGATATGAAGCGAGAAGAGCTCACGCAACTGTGGTCGTTGACCATCAGGGCAGATGCCTCGTGAGCGCCCCGGTGACGACGGGACACACAGAGGTGGCCGAAGAAGCCGCGATAGCCTTAGCACTCGCCGCAGCGCCGCATGCAGAGATTGTGACAAGCGACTCACAGGCGGCAGTCCGCAGTTTCGTGCGTGGTCGTGTCTCGCGGGAAGCGGCGCGCATCTTTCAACTGTGTGGAGATGGTGAATAGACGTCACCCTCACAACCTCAAACTTCAACGGTTTTCCTCCTATGGACCCAAGCACACAGCAGCATTGCGCTCGCGGGAAACTAGGTGGCCCACGCCGCGGCTCGAGGCCTTACTCGCCGAGCCACGGCCCACTACGTGGCCGCCGCCTCTGACTCCGAGAGCGGGGCGATGCATCTGCTGGGTCAAGACACTTTGATCGGCACGCAGCAACAAGATGCAGAATGGTCATGGGATGATCGTCTTACAACGTTCTGTGACATCACCCAACACTATGCTATAGGCTCGAAAGGCGTACGTTCCCGCCACCGCACGAGAAATTAAACAGGCGTGATGCCGTAATCTTTCGCTTACTCCAAACCCATTCCTATCCCAGCCCGGTCGTTCTACGCCACCTCTACCTGAGCCTATACCCCACCTATATGTGTAAAGCGTGCGGGCACTGAGCAACGCTGAGCCACATGCTCTGGAAATGTGCAGGCGACGACAGTCGGGAAAACGCCGCCAATCGCGATGCGCCTATAGCAGCCGTCAATACCAAATCACAGGGATCCTCGAGCTCACTCGTTCCTGCTGCCGCCCCGGCTGCAGGAGCCGCGGAGGACCTTCTTCGTCGGCGTCGCCGCCGCTGGGAGGCGGCCCTCCAAAGCCCAGAGCTGAACGACCAATTCTGGGCCGTCCGGTAGGCCGAGGATGCCGCCAGAGTCCAGGGAATACGATCCGCGACCTAATGCCACCGTGACCAATTGCCGGCCCATTCTGTTCAATAAAGTTTTCCTCTCTACCTTTCTTTCTCGATTCCGTCCTCGTGTATTGTGTGTGTGGGTAATTCTCCCAATATGTATCCTAAAGCTCCCCAGCTCTCACATACCTAGAACACTTGCTAATGGTGACTTAAGAACGTAAAAAAACTAGAATTTTCAAGAGTAACAGACGCACTACCAAGACTTGATTTAGCTAGGTGCTAGACCTGCTGACAAAACGTTTTGTGTCTCATTAAAAAAGGTCCTATCTTAATTTACTTGAATGTGAGTGTAGTCGCGAGTTAGATGTCAAAAACAAAGATAACACGGAGAGGAACCTTGTTGCACTGGCGCGTGTGAAACGTAAAAGGTTCACCAAAGACAGTGCATGTATTCAGCTTCGTTAGTAACTGAGTGGCGTCAGTTTTCTGAGGGCACATGCCACCATAACAAAAAGGCATGAGGCCCACGGGACGGCTTTAAGCTCTCCCCTAGTAGAGCACCCTGTACTCTGAAGTGTTACCCACTGTTTTCTAACCCCCCTCGCTCCCCCTGATGAAGCACACGGGATTGCTTGGCGCACTCCCACAGTAGAGTACTAAGTACTCCTTATCATTACCACTTTATCTAAACACAGAGAGCTCTGACTCGTACACCGTTGCATTTGAACGAAAATCACAGCATATCTGTCGAGTGCATGATGGTGAGTTGGGCGAAGCGTGCGTCCGTTCGTTCTTGTTTCCATCCTTCTGTGCGTCCGTTCATCCATCCGTGTATCTGTCTGTCTGTCCGTCCATCCGTGCATGCGTCTGTCCATTCGTCCGTCCATCTAGTCAACACTCCAAGTACCGTTATCTCGCATTTTTTCATCATATATTCATCATATAGAGGTACCGTCGTTCAGTGGACATTCGAAGTACTAAATGAGGAAGCCATGGCCACACTAGAGGATTGGCACGCGTGCACTCTTTTACGGCCTCCGCTTCGTGTCTAGTTCCCAGCTTTCACCACCAATAGTTCGTGGCAATGCAGCCCAGCCTTCGGTGAAATTTGCTAAAATTAAGGAGGTTACGCCCAGAGAGTTTTACGTGGTCACCTTTTCTGGTAAGATAATGCTCAAAGTGCGTCCTGGTGTTACTATTTTTTAGAAAGCATCAAGTTCAAGGCAAATTCTATTAGAGTATAAATTAAAATAGTTTTTTTTCTCTTTATCCTATTACATAATTGGTCACCGATACTCGTCTCCGTAAGTAGTTTAACCAGAAACAACTTTGTATTTAGTTATAATTCACGTGCGCGGGTTTTCACAATTCAAAAGGGTGCGCGCGTGCCTCTCCTTTGGTCAGGCCGTGGATGTGGCTACCTACTACTACGACGACGAGTACTCATACTATTACTACTACTAGTAGTACTACATACATCACGGATGCACGACCAATGGCTTAAGAGCTTCGCCCCTAAAACAATCGGAGCACATCCCCGGAGTGAATGATCACAAGTAGGGCAAAGCGTCCGTCCGTCTATGTGTCCATCCGTCTGCACGTCCGGACGGATGGATGAACGGACGCACGGATGGACACTTCACCCCACTCATGATCATTCACTCCGTGGATATGCTGTGAAAACGACTAACGCCATCGAGTTATATTATTCGGAATCCAAGGGCATATACACCCAACCCCATCTATTTAGCAACTCATAAACTGGAGGTGGCTACATACTATACTACTACTACAGAGGAGGAAACGACGCAAGGCCTAAAGAGCTTCACCCCCAAAACAAAACTGCATTCGTAATAGACCTCTACCGGGGTACGTCTAAGCGTGACGTCACCGGTTCACATGAAGGCGGTGGTCGACAAAACAGCCCCGCTAGTAGCTGAGCGTGGTACAGTAGCGAGGTTTTTGGGGCTAGTTTTCTTCTTCAAAGCTTAAAGTTGATGTCAGTGTCACAGTGGCAACATTAGCTGTAGTATGTATATGGCTGCCATCTACGACGTGCAAATTTCCGCAGGTGAACCTAACAGAATTGTGCACCATATGCAGCAATGCTTCCTTTTAAAAGCTCTGACTTTAGAGAATATCAAACCACAGAAGATGTGTCGAAGGAATGCATACACATGCAGCAGAAGGATCCCGCCGACGGAACTTTCTTGCCAACCAGCACCTGTTCCGAGGGAGGGCACGTTGGGCGGGGCAGTGACGTCATGTTGTTTGCAAACAAGGGGAGGTTTATTGGTTTACATACTTAAAGAGAACAAAATATTTATTTTCTGAGGCAGTTTTCAAGAAAAAAATTGGCAGATCCCATGTACAGTGGGAATTGATGATATGCGAAGCACGCATGAGGAAGAGTGATAGGTCACTTTAAAATGAGCCCGACATTAAGAGGCGGAGGCAAATTATGCCGTACATTACTTCGATATCATATTATCATGTTTGGACGTTTCATTTACCTTCGTCATCTATTGACATCACTTGATACCAACTTTGGTCTACATTGAGCTAGTGAAACGACCATGAGCAGGACATGATCGTAGCAATTAGTCATGTTTTACATGAAATTCATATCATGATTAGCATATCTGGACGTGCCATTTACATTCATCGTCCATTCACATCACGTAATACGAAATTTCGTATATGTGAAACTACTGAAATTGCCGCGAGAACACTATGAGCGTAGCATGTAGTCATATTTTACATGAATCGCATACTATGATCATCAGGTTCGGACGTGTCGTTTTCCTTGGTCATCTATTCACATCCCGTGATGCCAAATTTGGTACATGTGGAGCTAGCACAATGGTGGTGAGCGCGGCATGAAGGACCCAATACACATCGACGCCACGTTGACGCACGCTGAGGCTGGGCGCCACGACGCCATGCTAGCAAAGCGCGAGCACTCTATAGTGTGACGCCCGGCGCGACCGGCCCGACCAGCGTCCGTCGGCGTGGCCCGGTGGCAACCGGCTCGAAATGCGACATGTTGCATTTCGCGCCGACGAAGTTACTTAGACAGCACCGCGTCTGCCTCTCTTCGTGACGGAGGGACGCCGTGTGCCCTCAAACTCATATGCGTCGAAGCAACGCAGCGCGGCGCACGCCTGCGAGTATATGGCATGCAGATCCACAACGAAGGTCTGTGGGCAGATCCACTGATCTCTACTAGGGGGATATCAGCGCCTGGCGTGGCATCGCTAGTGTGACGCGATAAAACGAACGGCAGCGCGCACGCGCCGGCTCACGTCGAAGTGTATTGGCGCCTTGAGTGTGGTGTGTATTAATTTCTTACATGACACGCATCTCATGATTATCATGTTTGCACCAGCCACATACCTTCGTCATCCATTCACGTGACGTAATACCGAATTTTGGCATACGTGAAGGTAGCGAAACGGCTGCGAGCCATCATGAGTGTGGGGCGTAGTCATGTTGTTACATGACACGCATGTGATGATCATTGTGTTTGGACGTGCCATTTACTTATGCCGTGCGTTCGCGTCACGTAATACCGAATTTGGTACAAGTGAAGATAGCGAAACAGCCGCGAGCGCATCATGAGCGTAGCACGTAGTCATGTTTTTACGTGAAACGCATGTCATGATTATCATGTTTGCACCAGTCACATACATTCGCCATCTATTCACGTCCCGTAATACCAAATCCGGTACATTCAAAGCGAGCGAAACAGCCGCGAGGACATCATGAGTGTAGCATGTAGTCATGTTGTTACATGACACGCACGTCATGATTTTGATGTTAGGGTGCGTTGCTTGTGTTCGTCATGCAGTCATGTCAAATCATACCCGTTTTGCAACATATCATGTGAGTGGAACCACCGCATGACCAACATGACTATGTCATGTAAATCATGGCCTTTATGACATACATGTCACGCTTTTCATGTTATGACTAGTCAGTTATGTTCACCATACAGTCATGTTATATCATACCAAGTTTCAATCATATCAATTCAGAAAAGCTTGTGTTGGGGCTAGTTTGGACATACTGCAGGAAAAGGCTGCGCTGCAAAGTTGAGGACGAAAAACAGGACTGGCCCGGGGAAAGCGCATTATCGACGCGGCCAGGAGAGCTAAAAGTCGTAGGCAGCCAAATAGATAGATAGATAGATAGATAGATAGATAGATAGATAGATAGATAGATAGATAGATAGATAGATAGATAGATAGATAGATAGATAGATAGATAGATAGATAGATAGATAGATAGATAGATAGATAGATAGATAGATAGATAGATAGATAGATAGATAGATGCGCTCAAAGTCGCCGAAGTTCGCCAAGAAAGGCTTCGCAATTAAAATGTCACCCGCATCTTCCCACGCGGGAACTTGAGTAAATGCACCGCATAATGGGGGGAAGGGGTTATTCGCAACTTTTACCGTCTAGAAAGGGTGCTAGTGCAAGCCCAACATGGCTATCGTTTGGAGGATCGTGGAGCCGGCGCGCCTGCAGCTGCGCTGGTGTGCCCGTCACTTCGAACTGCGTAGTATTTTCGACTCCAGCCACCGTGTTGTCAGGGCTTTGCTGAGAAGGTCATTGACTCTAGCATGTATTATATCCCACACTGCGTGTTGAGAAACGCGTGCGTGGCGTATATTGAATGAAAAGATGTTTTGAACGCAGGGAACATCGTCTGCTGCGGTGTGAAGGAATGCACGTACAGCTTTGTGAACGCTGCTCGCGCCATGGCCGCGGAAGTTCAAGCGGCCGTGCTCGTGCAAAGCAGGAAACCTCTCCTTCGACTGCACGACTTGCGCACAGCGGCATCCAACATATTGAGTGATTCTTACAGCTCAGCAAGCACGAGTAAATTATTGCTACTACGATTCGCAGTACCTGTCCGACTTCGGTAGTTGACAACCGAATTCAGAATCACCGTAGTTGAAATAGCCAGCGACAAATTTTAAAGCACCAGCGAGTCGCCCAAGTGAGGCCGACTGAACGATGGCATGGGTTGGCTGCGTGGGCATCCCCCAGACGACAGTTACGACGGATGCCGCATGGCGACGGCATCATCTGTGAAAATTGCGACTCGCGTAAATGTTGCGTAACCGCGTATGGTTAAGAAATGCTTAATGGCTATTTCCTCTGTAGTTTTCTTATTTATTGAATGAAAGAGAAGCGTTGCCTTCAACGAGTGGGGGGATACTTATGTGCGATCCACTGCCTACATATAAGGGGTGGCCAGTGAGCGATTGTGCAGCTCGAGCAGTCAGTTTTTACTAGCAGACGCTGTGTCCTTGGTTCTTGCGAGGTGAGAGAAGGGGGAGCAAATAGCTGGCGCGAGACGCAAGCATGCGGCTCGATACGCGAGGCGCGAGCATGCGCAGTGGGGGTGTGGACGCCGACGACGGGTGACATGCTGCGACTAAGAAATTTTGCGCATTTCAAAAAGAAGGTCTGACGATTTATTATGCATTCGCTTTTGACAATTCGAAGGCTACAGTTACTATCTACAATTCAAGCGAAACTTCTATTCACTGGTCTGTGAAGCTGACGATGGGGGTGTTCCAAAGAAACTTTCCCCATCCAGAACTCGAGCACAATGGAGGAGTAATAAATTATGAAATAAATTTTTATCTCACACTGGGGTTTTACCACCACTACACACCATTTTTGTTTTCTTTAGTACATAAAGACAATTATTGCTTTAAGATTGACATTTAAAAATATTAATTTTTGGAGTTTAACCTCCCAAAATTACAATACTATCTTATGAAGCACCGTAGTGGGGGACTTCGCATATTTCGACCACCTGGAGTTGTTTCATAGTCGACCATACAAAACTAAAACACAGTCGCTTGGTCTAGGGTGTCACTTAAATGTGTATAGTATATCCCCCGTACTTTATTTATTTATCCCTGTAATATGTTAGCGGTTGTTCGCGGAGTTCAGCATTTCTGTCTATTAGTCTTGCTATGCGGAGACTGTTCAGATTTGGTCATTGGCTTTACTTCCTATACATCTTCACATAATGAAACCACGTATGAACTGGTTTAACTATATAATCATTGTTCAGCGTTACCTGCAGAACAACCCAAAAAAGCTCTGCATCACGAAAATCAGCACAGCAATGATAATTTGCTTTAGGCTTGCTGCACAACCAGCAACCTACATCGCAGGGGAGCAAAGAATTCCGTAGCACTTTTCATCTTTTCACAGGAAGATAACATGTGTGCATATTGAACAAAATTTATTCGTTCGAGGCTCTAAAGACTGCAACCGACGAGTGCACCCGCCACCAGACACAAAACGTGGGACGGAAAAAAGCGTAATGTTCAGATAAAGCCCGTACGACGCGCGCCTAAGGCGCCGCATCTACCCAACCAAGCAGGGTTCATGTGCCATCTCTACAGCATACCAAACACCCTTTCACACTTCTTCCCTGAAAGTCAGATATATCAATAACTAGACTACGATGACGAGTTGCCCCACTGAACGTTTCCCTACACAGGTCTGATCTGGTACGGTCGCCCTCATGAGACCACTGCAACGAGAGTGAATGAATCTCTGCATCATTCTTCTATCATGCACATTGTTCATGAATAAAAAAAACGATTTCCAGAAAAACCTCTCCCTACGATGGGCCTAAATTTATTTCTTCTGGTGACTCTCCTTTGGTGCAACTGAAATGGGCGACAGCTACAGGGACATTTGCGTAGCCATGCGCGATTTTGTTCGGAACAGAACAAGCATAACGTTAAATTCATTAACAATTTCACTGTTTTAACACTAATGGCTATTTATTATTTTTTGAGAACCTTGATTACCACAGTAAGTTACTTTTCAAATCTTCCATTGTTAAGCATCTTCAAATTGAAATAATTTTTATTTAAAGTAAGGCCCAACTCATTTCGTGGCCGATTTCCCGTGATGGATTGCGTTGCGCCAGATTGCGCAAGAAACAAACAACCAATTACCATTCGAGCCGTCCACATGCGCGAGAGAAGAACATGTCGGCAATAACGACAGCGTCTGTGGTAGTCCTTTGCAGAGCTGGCATATATAAAATATGTGGGAATGCAAACGCTTCACGTTTTCACACGTCATCATGTGGCCTCACAGACGTAATTTTAGTGATCTGAAATGTCATCACATGATAGTGATTTTAATTGCGAGTGCATTTCTTAGTCAGACTATGTCAGGCATCCGGCGTTATCTGCGGTGGTCTCCGCTCGCTAGTAAGTCTTATCTCTCCGTTCTCACTCCTTCTCTTATAGCAACACCTGCGGGCGCGCGCGCCTATCCTCGCCCTTAGCAACCGGAGCATGTGGTGCGAGAAAGTGTAGAAGAGGGTAGGTGCAGTGTCTTGGCACTCCTCTCTAGCCGTTCGCTTCCTCTCTTCCATGCCATAGAGTTTCATAAAATCTACTAGAGAGAACTCTGGTGCTGCAATCATTCAGCGACCATGGGAATGATTGGTAATATATGAATTTGTCTAGTCTTCGTACTTGCGGGTGGCGAATCGTACATGTGGCTTCGTTTATTGCTGTGGTTCGGTTTTGTTTCGGAAGCAAGAGCAAACTCTTTTGAACATCGTTGCCCGATTTGAAACGTTAAGCAGAAAAAAATCAGGTAGTGAAGTGCAACCGCTTAACACTTGCTGATTTTTGTTACGTGAGAAAACGTACAAATGTGGCAGTTTGGTCTAGTTGGTATGACATGACGATCTCATAGCGCGAGAACATAACGACGACAAACATCTCCTTCTTCTCTCTTTGTCGTCATTCTGTTCTCGCACTATAACTATCGTCATGAGAAAGCAGCTTCAAGCCACACGCACACAGAGACAAAAGTACGAATACTAGAAAAATCCGTGCACTACCCATCATTTCCATGAATGATGGGACTGCAGCTGCGCGCTTTGCAGCTCCCATAGACACTGGCGCTAGAGCTCCCTCTATTGTATATTTAGGAAACTCGATGCTCCCAGCGCCCCACTTTCCCGCGCTCGCTTGGCCGAGCAAGACACCAAACAAGGTCACGTGTGTTGCGCTCCCGTCCTTACCACGATTCTCGCTCAGCACATTTAGCGCGCAGCGCTTTTAAGGGCTACAAAGGGCGTATCAGAGAGGCAACTGGAAGAAAACACCGCGAAAAGATGCCGTCTTGGCAGTGTTACGCCTGGGAGTACAGACTGAACGTCATTGCCTCTGAAAAGGCAATCTGTGTCAAGGCCAGCAAGTGAGCCCGCCTGACGCTATCACCTCAGAGACGTCATCTCGCCCACGGGCGCCGGTCTGTCTCACGCAACGCACGGCAAGCTCTCTCAACCCACGGGCCCAATAGCAGCCCGACGATGCAATCGACGTCATCTAGTCTGGCGAGTCTTATGCAACGCGTGCCGATACCACTCGCTCATAGGTGCAACCCAGCGGAGCGGCTCCGGATTGAAGGATTATGACGCCACGCCGTGGCGGGTCACCATTTGAGGAAGCTGACGCCACCGATGGCGGTTCTGATTGGACGTTGGTGACGTAATCAATCATCCGTGGGCCTATAAAAAAGCAGGCGGTGTGATGCCAAGCAGCCGACGTATGCGTAAGAGACAAGGCGTCTCGGCTAGTCACTAAGCTGTCGGCCCCAGTGCCGAATATGTAACGCCTCTCTTTCTATGATGTACATAAATATTTCCTTAACTCACCGTCGTCTTGTCCCCTCGTCTATCAGCTCTTCGCAGAAGCAGCCACAAGCTGAGACGCACGCTGCTGAACAACCTTGGCGGCCCATGACCTGAGCGCACTACGCAACAGTGTCGGCGGCGGTGCGAGTCGTAACAGGAGCCTCGGCATCATCATCGGTGCCAACCCAGCAACAGCAGGCACAATTTAAACTCTCCCGCTCTAAGAAAACTCAGCCTCTGAAGGTCAGCAGCTATCACACTGCCAGCCTCTCCCCGGCTTCGTGCGAAGCGAAGGTGCACACCGGAGCTTCCTCGTCTCCTTCTAAAAGCATGGCTTCCTGCGAGGTATACCCCCCTGGCAGCAACACCTCCTCACCTCGTCTTTCAACTGCTGCTGCCACCGAGCAAACGGTGCCCGCCTCCGGTGCGCGCGTGCCCCCAAGCATGTCTCCACGTTCCGATGTTCCCCACGTCGTTGGCAACCTTCCTCCGAGTGAATTTGCGGCCATTATCGTCATTTGGCCCGTAGAAAAGGAGGTCAACTTCCTGGCTGCGTCGAGGGATATGATCACCGCCTTTCTCTCGAGGTTCCCAGCCACCCAGCAAGTGCGCATAAATTTCCAGCACAACCTCGTTGTGGTCGACATCCACCCTACTGCCGATCTGACCACCTACTCCAGGTCAGAATGATCTGCAACGCCAAGGTTCGGGCCAAATAACTCGACATGAACACGTGTGTTGGCGTGGTTTTCGGAGTGGACCCAACGATCCCATTCGAGGACCTCACTGACAACATTGCTTCACTTGTGACACCCATGTCCTGTGCACGTAGAGGCAACTGCCTCACCCTCACTTTCGTGGGGACCATCGCCCCGCCGGATATACTGCTTTTTAAGCAGAGGCGCCCTGTTCAACCTCGCCAGCCGTGGCCCTTGCAGTGCTCCTGTTGCGGCCACTTTGGGTACACAAGCGGCACCTGGTCACGAAACAAACTGTGCCTGCGCTGCGGCATCAAGCACGCCCCAGGAACGTCTGCAGCACACCCTCGCTGCATAAACTGTCGCAGGAAACGTCCTGCAACCAAGCCGCGCTGCCCAGCTTGGCGAGTCACGGCACCGTAACTCACCGCCAAGCCCTGGATCACGCTAAGACTACTGGCAGCAGCGCAACTATCATCAAAGGACGCTCCTTCTGACATGCGCACGTCGGTACCGGCTACACGACTTCGGAGGCCGCCCCTTATTACACAATGAGTGGGCCCGTCGTCCCCACTACAACGACGACGGCCTCGTCCTCATACACACCTCGGCAGACCCCTACCATCGTCAATAAGCGCTTGACGGTGACGCAGACACCACATGCTTTTTCACAACAACCGGCTCCTGTCGCCGTCCCCAGAAGCATGAGGACTGAGCCCGCTTTCTCGACCTCGTGGGAACCTGACATCGCAACCAGGGATGACATCTTGACTGGTCTTGCTTTAGGATTTCGAATGATGCTCAGGACCCTCCCAGTTGGCTCTCACGAGCGAAATCTCGGTGTTTTACCCCTGCTCGCCTTTGAGTCTATGGCTCATCAGTTAGGCCTCTCAACCAAGCTCTCCCCGGGCGAACCGGACGCACTTCGTGAGTTAGTCTTTGACCCGTGTTAATACGTGCACATCACTGTTGTACCCCCGGACTTCTCTGTGGTCTTCTCGGTCGACTACAAGTGGCATGCCGGTGTTCATGCGCGCGCGCGCGTGGCAGATCAAATGCACCTTGTTTTCTTCTTGGCCTTCACTTACCTTTTTCTTCTGTCCCTTTAAATCCCGTTCCCCCCTCCCCTGCGTGGAGCCGTGGAGGTGACTTCCTTGTGAAAGACGGCTACAGCTCCGCGCTTATTAAATGTGAAGCATTTCTTGGAGAAGTTCGGTGACTTGGAGCGTATCTATCTATCTATCTATCTATCTATCTATCTATCTATCTATCTATCTATCTATCTATCTATCTATCTATCTATCTATCTATCTATCTATCTATCTATCTATCTATCTATCTATCTATCTATCTATCTATCTATCTATCTATCTATCTATCTATCTATCTATCTATCTATCTATCTATCTATCTATCTATCTATCTATCTATCTATCTATCTATCTATGTATCTATCTATCTATCTATCTATCTATCTATCTATCTATCTATCTATCTATCTACTTATCTATCTACTTATCTATCTATCTATCTATCTATCTATCTATCTATCTATCTATCTATCTATCTATCTATCTATCTATCTATCCGCCTACGACATTTAGCTTTCCTGGCCGTTTGGATAATGGTATCGTTGTCAAACTTCGTATGGCATAACATGACTGTATAACGAACATAACTGACTAGTCAAACATGAAAATTATGACAAGTATGTTATAAATGTTATGACGTGCATGTTATGGTCTTGCTGCTCTTGCTATAGTTTCATTAGCATGATAAGTGGAAAAACGGGTATGGTATGACATGACTGCATGGCAAATACAAACAACAGACCTGACCCTAACATCAACATCATGACATGCGTGTCATGTAACAACATGACTGCATGCCAGACTCATGATGTGCTCGTGGCCGTTTCGCTAGCTTTGCATACACTGAAGTTGGCATTACGGGATGTGGATGGGTGACAAAGGTACGATACTGGTGCAAACATTATAATCATTAGATGCGTGTCTTGTTACATGACTACATGCCATGCTCATGATGCACTCGCAGCCGTTTCACTAGCTTTTCATGAACTAAATTCGGTATTTCGGGCCTTGAATGGATGACGAAGGCATGTGACTGGTGCAAACATGATAATCCTGACACGCCTGTTATGTAAGAACATGACAACATACCACGCTCAGCGTGCTCGCGGCCATTTCGCTAGCTCCACATATACTAAATTTAGTATGACGTTACGTGAACAGATAACGAAGATAAAGGACACATCTAAACATGGCAATCATGACACGGAAGTCACGTACGGCATCATTTACAGTGGTATATCAACATTTCTCATTCGCATATAATCGATTGCCACTGTACGTGGGATCTGCCAATATTTTCAACCATTCTTCCCCTTCAAGAAGCTCTATCCACTTTCCCGTCCACTGACGCCTCACTCTTGACCCTTCGCTGGCTGGGCACTTCTCAAGAACATCCGGAAATTTGCGCTCGAGACGCCGCTGTGAAAAGCTAAGGCCAAGCCGAAAACGCTGTTTGTTTTGTTCACTTCGCAGTATTTTTTAACCGAGCGTGCTAGCTACTAGAGCTGGAAACACATATCGCGTTTCTCGCGAGAAAAAAAAAATGCACGTGCGGCGAACGGCGCTATTGGCTGCACGGTGTAAGAAAAAAACAAGAAAACATTATTCTTATAACGCTGGGTTCGCACGTGCGAAACGCCGTTATTGACGCTACGCAATGCATTCCCATTTTCTCACGATTCCCTTCTGGGAGGTGGGAGGAAATATTCTTTTTTTCTTTTGATCGCTTTTGTTTAGGCCGACACCATCCAAGCTCGCTTTTCGCGTATGATGACGCACCGGCGCACTTTCACTTTAAATCTGAAAAAAAAAAGAATTTCTTAACTGTCTTCTTCATGGAGGGCATCTGTACAGGCTAAGGAATACAGAAGTAGAACACAAGGTAGAAAGGAATAGCCAAGATGATGGCCGACAACAAGAATACCACCAAGCCACTTGCATAGTGTTTCTACACCTCCAAAAGTTTCCGAAAGAATATTCCATTAGTTTTGAAGCAGCTTACGGCAGAGTTCAACACAGTGCGCGGCGTGACCACCCTTACTGCGCATGCGCTACAGCTGGCCCAAGCATTGTCAGAACGTGTTCGCGCGCTAGTGCGTTCAGGCCTCTGTAAGAGACAGGGTAAGACCAAGGAGGTTTATCCTTGGGTAAGACACTCTCCCCTCTCCGCCTTAGCAATCAGTCATGTGAGACAACGGGGAACAAGATTCCTCAGACGCACGGTGCGCCAACGTGCTCCCATGTGGCGTGGGGATGAACCCGCGTGGCGTAATCAAACAAGAGCTCGAAACGAGTAGCAGCAACTGGGAATATTGTGAATTCAAGGTGTGCTCCACTTGCCAAAAAGTTTTAACATCGTGCAAGGTGCCCGGGATGAACGGAACTCCAAGTGGACCCGTGCGCTACCTTGGCACGCTAGCCATTGTTTCCTTTAGTGGAAAAAGGTGTTATTTTTTTAGATGAAAAGCAGCTCTTTGATAGCCTGTGTAAAATTGTCCCTCCGTAAAATCCAATTTTGCATTCTCGCGTCTCGTGGCGGCCACGGAAGACACCCGGAAAACTGTTAAGTGGTTAAGGTACTCGGCTGCTGACCCGCAGGTCGCGGGATCGAATCCCAGCTGTGGCGGCTGCATTTCCGATGGAGGCGGAAATGTTGTAGGCCTGTGTACTCAGATTTGGGTGCCCGTTAAAGAACCCCAGGTGGTGTAAATTTCCGGAGCCCTCGACTACGGCGTCTCTCATAATCATATGGTGGATTTGGGACGGTAAACCCCACAAATCAATTAATCAATCAACACCCGTAAAACTGTTACTCTCCTCCCCCTCTCTCGCCTCGCAAGGCTGACGCAGACAACGTGTGCTAGTGAAAAACCAACTGCTCGCGCTGCATAACCATTCACTGGCACTGTATCACGCGTGCGGAATTCAATCAAGGTCGTCTTTACTTGGCTTTCGCTAAATTACCGTTAACGTCAATGTCGCCAGCAGTGTAAGCGTTAGCACCCGTTGCTTCGCATGTACATATGGTTCGTTTTAGCGGGAAATTATCCAAGTTTTTTCTTAACGTTGACGAAATCATGTATGTACATTACAAGACGCTCTTGCGTTATTTCTTGCTCATTGGTGCATATGGTTGCTGCAGTAGCTTCTCAGTAAAAAAAATCATTTCTTAAGTAACCGTTAGTTCGTATGCATACATAGCGCTTCTTTAGCGCAAAACGACACCACAAGAAAGAAGACTGGACAAAGTGCTATGCTCAACTGACATCAAATATTGCGTCACTTTATTCTATACGAACAGATACCGGCAGGAAATGCGAAGTGCACACCATCCGCGCAGCGACCATAACTTAGTCACCTGAGGGCACTTGTGATAACGCATAAAAAATTCGGTGTTAAAAACGTTTTCGAAGGGACAGTAACGCACTGCGAATGCTCTCTATCAATGACAATATTGCCACTAGTACAAGTTCTGAAACTATTATTTCCACAGATGCTGGCATGCTTGTATGTGCCGTTCTTCAGAAGAGGACAAAGATGCGCGTGCAGAGAAAAACAGTAGTCGTACTGCCATTGTTCGAATCTGTTTGACGTCCTTGTGTGCCATTATCAGCAGGTTACAGTTACGTTGTAACGTGACACTGGTGGAGGTGCTGGGTAATAGTCTATGCACTGTTACCACGAGGAAGACCTCGGTCCCAACATTGACGCCTTAGTAGAAACAGCCAACCTTCGACGCAGTCGGTGGCAACTAGGCCTACCACCCCAGTTCAGCCCTCTTCCGGAACGCTCCAGAACCATGACATATGCGACAACTGCAAGCCAGACTGAACAGACCGCGACTCCGCCAGCACCATGGCTACCAGCCTCTCGAACGCCAAAGCCCTTCCATGGGGAGCCCTACGAAGACGTTGAAGACTGGCTGGACCAATACGATCGAGTCGCCGTCGCCAACGAGTGGGACGAGCACCGGAAACTTCGGTATGTCTATTTCTACCTGGAGGATTCGGTGCGTATTTGGTTCGAGAATCACGAGGCCGCCCTGACAACCTGGCCGGTGTTTTGCACTCAGCTGCGGAACACGTATGGTAGCGCTGACCGGAAAAAAACAAGCCGAACGTCTCCTCAATTCTCGCAATCAACGACCCAATGAAAGCGTGGCCATGTTCGTTGAGGAGATGTCTCGTCTGTTCCGTCGAGCGGATTCTGCAATGACGGAAGACAAAAAGGTGCGCATTCTGATGCGGGGTGTCAAGGAGCAGCTGTTTGCAGGACTTGTACGAAACCCACCAGCTACCGTGGCAGAATTCCTCCGTGAAGCGACGACAATGGAGCGAATGCTGAGACAGCGGTCTTCGCAGTATGAGCGGTCCGACAACCTTGCATGTCTGTCAGCACCCTTGTTAACACCCGATGTCACGAGCGTGAGAGACCTTGCTGAGCTAGTCCGTAGCATTGTACGTGACGAGCTGCAAAAGCTTCACGCAGTGCCTTCACAGCCTCAAGTGGCTGCTCTGACAGACGTCGTCCGTAAAGAGGTGCGGCAGCTGGTACGACCATTAGCGCCACCTCCAACCGAAGCTCCTCTGCTAACGTATGCGGAAGCTGTACGTACTCCTGCACCGGCAGCCAGCTATTTCCCCCGACCGACTAGCCTGCAGACGCCACAGCACTTGTCGGGCGGGCCACGCTATGAAAACCAACGACCGACTTGCCTGCAGATGCCGCAGTACTTCTCGGGCCCACCACACTATGAGAATCCGCGACCAAATTTGCGGAAATCTAGCGTGTGGCGCGCTTCCGACAATCGGCCACTATGCTACCACTGTGGTGAGCCAGGTCACTTGTACCGGGAGTGCTCGTACAGACAGATGGGCCTACCTGGATTTCGGCCAAACGCTCGTCGGCCCAGGGACGGCGAACGACCCCGCGCCATCGCAGAATACTTGGCAAGTCTACCGTCTCCGAATCTTCAGCGACGCCAATCACGCTCTGCGTCTCCTCGACGCTCTACGTCCGCGAATAAATACTCCACTTTCGCCGATGTTGTTGGGGGACGATCCGCTAGGTCCCCAAGTCCACGCCTGGGAAACTAGAATCAGTGGCTTCCGGGGGTGGGACCGCTGTTAAGCTATCGTCAAAACAGCCTCCTCCGACCCTTCCACCGACCTTCGACGATTCCTTTCAGCCGACACCTCGCATCGCTGACGAACCCGTTTCTGCTGACATTGCCGTTCGTGTCGACAACCATCCAGAGACTGCTCTGGTCGACACCGGCGCCGACTACTCAGTTATCAGCGCTGAACTTGTGGCTGAACTCAGGAAAGTCACGACTCCTTGGGGGCATGGACTAAACCTTCGGACAGCCGGTGGTCATCTCTTGACACCAATCGGGAGATGCACCGCAAGGCTGCAAATCTGTGAGTCGACGTTCGTTGTTTCTTTCGTTGTACTTGCCGAATGCTCCCGGAAAGTTATCCTTGGCATGGATTTCCTTCGTGAACATGGCGTTGTTATAAATCTTCGAGACTGCCTCGTAACGTTTGCTGACGACTATGGCTTGAAGCCTAGAGATACCAATCCGCAGAAGACTGCGCTTCGCATTGTCGACGACACCATCACACTTCCGCCACGCACCAGTATGTTCGTTACAGTACAGGGCGACATAGACCATGGCAGTAGTGGCATCGCTGAAGCCAACCTTTCGGTGCTCTTGTCTCAGCAAATCTGTGTTGCCCGCGGCATAAATCAATTTAAACGTAACATGACTGAGTTGTTGGTCACCAATTTTAGTGGATCATACTAACATTTGGCCAAGCGAACAACTATCGCTCATTTCGAATCCATTGACGATGAAGCGTGTACGACGATAGCCCCCATTTCTGCAGCCATTGAAAGTGACACCGCGGTAGCCGATGCAGTCGATGTCAATCCGAAGCTGTCATGTGCATAGAAAGAGCAAATCCGCTGTATCCTCCGCATGTTTAGCGACTGTTTCGCGTCTACATCCAAGATAAAACAAACGCCAACCGTAAAGCACCGCATTGTCACTGATCATGCTGAGCGACCCATACGTCAACACGCCTACCGAGTATCACAAAAGGAACAAGGGGCTATACGTTCTCAAGTGAAGCAGATGCTCGAAGATGGCGTAATCCAACCCTCGAACAGTCCATGGTCGTCCCCCGTCGTACTGGTAAAAAAGAAGGACGGCACTCTCCGATTTTGCGTCGATTACCGCAAACTCAACAAATTCACAAAGAAAGACGTTTATCCGCTTCCGCACATCGACGACTCACTAGACCGCCTCCGACGCGCCCGATACTTATCCTCTATGGATTTACGCAGTGGCTACTGGCAGATCGAAGTTGATGAACGCGACCGAGAGAAAACAATATTCATAACGCCTGATGGTCTGTATTCAAGGTGCTGCCCTTCGGTCTGTGTTCTGCCCCTGCGACATTCCAGAGGATGATGGATACAGTGCTCTTCGGTCTCAAGTGGGAAGCATGCCTTGTTTACTTAGACGACGTCGTTGTCTTCTCCCAAACGTTCGAGCAGCATTTGCAGCGACTTAGATCTGTATTTGCTGCAATTCGCACGGCAGGCCTATCACTGAAACCAGAAAAATGTCATTTTGGTTACAACGAATTAAAGTTCCTCGGTCACCTTGTTAGCCCTGATAGTATTCGGCCGGACCCAGACAAAACACTGGCTGTCGCAGATTTTCCACCACCTACCAACAAACGTGATGTGCGTCGATTTTTAGGCCTCTGCGCATACTACAGACGCTTTGTGCAAAATTTCGCAAACATTGCCGAACCCCTCACTCGTCTGACAAAAGACGACGTTCCCTTCGTGTGGGGCCTTGAGCAAACACGCGCTTTCTCCGAGCTCCAGCAGCGTCTCCAATCTGAGCCCTTACTCGGACACTACGACGAATATGCCGACACTGAACTACACACAGACGCCAGTAACATCGGCCTTGGTGCAGTCCTCGTCCAGTGGCAAGGCGGCGTCGAACGCCCTATTGCTTATGCAAGTCGCATTTTATCATCTGCGGAGGCGAATTACACAACAACTGAAAAGAAGTGCCTAGCTGTTGTCTGGGCAATAGCTAAATTTAGACCGTACCTGTATGGTCGCCCGTTCAGAGTTGTTACCGATCATCATGCGCTCTGCTGGTTGGCGAACCTTAAAGACCCTTCTGTACGTCTGGCCAGGTGGAGCTTACGCCTTCAGGAGTTCGATTTGACAGTCGTGTACAAGTCTGGCCGGAAGCATACTGACGCGGACTGCCTTTCCCGAGCTCCTCTTAAGACAGTGTCAGGTGATCATGATCTCGACGGCCGTTTTCTCTACGCCGTTAGTGTATCCGACTTGGCCGAACAGCAGAAGAACGATTCCGAGCTTCGACAATTCATCGAATATCTCGAAGGCCGTACGCCGGATCCACCACCAGCATTCGCCCGCTCGTCATCATCGTTCTGCGTCCGCAGAAATATCCTCTATAAAAGAAACTTCGACCCTTACGCGACTGAGTACCTGCTCGTTGTCCCGCCGGCGTTACGAGCCGATGTCTTGTCCGCCTGTCATGATGAGCCTTCCTGAGGCCACTTGGGATACACACGTACCTTGGCCCGGATTCGCCAACACTACTACTGGCCTAAGCTCAGTCGAGACGTGAAGCATTACGTGAAGACGTGTCATGAGTGCCAGCGCCGTAAAGCACCACATCAGCGCCCAGCCGGCTTTTTGAAGCCCATCGCTCCTCCGACACAACCGTTCCAACAAATAGGCATGGATCTACTCGGACCTTTTCCCAAGTCTCGTGACGGCAACCACTGGATTGTAGTCGCTACTAATTACATGACGCGCTACTGCGAAACGAAGGCATTACAACGTGGCACCGCCATTGAAACTGCCCACTTTTTTATGAAAAACATCGTCCTCCGACATGGAGCACCAGCAGTTGTCATAACTGATCGTGGCACAGCTTTTACCACCCGGATGATACAAGACGTCATGCAGCTTAGCGGCACAGTACATCGAAAAACTACTGCATACCACCCACAAAGCAACGGCCTTACAGAGCGACTAAACAAGACGATCGCCGGCATGCTATCCATGTACGTTGACCAAGACCACAAAAACTGGGATGACATCCTCCCTTACATCACGTTCGCTTACAACACCGCTGTGCAAGAAACAACTGGATTCACACCATTCCGGTTGCTTCATGGCAGGGAGGTCACTACAATGCTGGATGCCATGCTTCTACCAGACAGACACCAGATTAGTGTCAAGACGAACGAATTTATCAGACTGGCAGACGCGGCTCGTAAGCTTGCAGTCGAACGAATCCATAAGCAACAACACATCGACTCGCTGCGGTACAACGCTCGTCGTCGCGATGTCTCTTACCAACCCGGAGAACGAATATGGTTGTGGACGCCCATTCGACAACGGGGCCGGTCGGAAAAGTTGTTACGCCGCTATTTTGGTCCCTATAGAGTCCTCCGTCGTCTCAGCGAAGTGAACTACGAGGTTCTTGACGAGGACATGGCTCGTCAATCCCGCCGTTCACAACAGCCACACGTCGTCCATGTTTCCAGGATGAAACCATTTTACCTACGCTGACTATTCGTCACACTCCCTTGAGTAGACGTACAGTGATTGTGAACACCCCCTTGTGTACTGCTTATCGTGCGTGTTTTCATCTGGCAATAATGTTATGACATCGGGACGATGTCCTTTGGGAAGGGGGTAATGCCACTAGTACAAGTTCTGAAACTATTATTTCCACAGACGCTGGCATGCTTGTATGTGCCGCTCTTCAGAAGAAGACAAAGATGCGCGTGCAGAGAAAAACAGTAGTCGTACTGCCGTTGTTCAAATCTGTTTGACGTCCTTGTGTGCCATTATCAGCAGGTTACAGTTACGTTGTAACGTGACAATATCAAATGATTACCATAATTCATGAGTAATACAAAGGTTTTTCGTTAAAGGGGCTTTAAAGGCAACTAATAAGTCGACATGATTGTTGAAATAGCGGTCCAGAAACATCGTATTGTTAATTTCGCGCCGAGGAAGGGCTTATTTTGAAATAAAATCGCGTTTTAGTGGTCAGCATCGGGTTGGCGCACTTCAAATTACCGGCCTCAATGAAACAACGTCTGTCGTCACTGTTGCCATGCACAACGTTGCCCGGCTTTTATGTGCGGCCGCTGACACTATATCAGCAGAGAGAAAGTAGCGGGAGCAACAGTAGCAACAATGGCCATCGAAGAATCTTTAGCCATGACCTTCAAGATTGCCGGCGTGCTTGGTTCAACTGGTCTCCGCTAGCTGGCACGGATTGTCCCGTTTAACCTCAAGGGGCTTTAGTTTAACCGAGGGAACCTCCTCGAGTTGAACCAGACAAAAATTGAATTTTTGAACAACTCGCGCCATTCTCCATAGTAACGTCCGGCGGTTCTTTATTCTATAAATCAAACAGAAACGAACAAGAAACATTTTATTTTGTCTCTTGATGCACGGAAGGTTCTTTATTTAGTGCAGCTAAGTAGATTATTAGCGATGAAATATAGGTGGTTTGTCTGACGTCACCGGGATCAATTTTGAAAGGCTCCAACTGCGGCGAATGTATTTTGGTGTATTTACCTTAATTTCTCAGCAAGTTGGACGCTGCTTCTGATAAAGTTGTCGTTTCAGACGTTGTCATACATTGAGCTTTTACTCTGACGCAATTTTTTTTTACTTTACAGTCTCTATAGGACAGTTGTAAGACTAAACAAAGCTTGACAACTGCCCATTTCGCAGTGTTTAGGGAAATGGAAGCTTGTATCTGTCGGCCGAGATAGCTCATGTGCCTTGAGGCACTCATTTACACAGCGTCTCGACTGAGCTATTGCGCCACGGAAGTTGCATATTGTAGACCAGACCTACGCTGCACTAAACAAACTTCGGGCGACTACACTAAACACTAAACAAACTTCGGAACACATTGCGACTTTTTACTATCTTAACAAACATGACTGCCTAGCATAGACTGTTATCGAGGGACGAAGTACAACTATGGTTTGGTAGCCCATTGCGGTGTTCTAGTGCCTAAGGTACTCGGCTGCTTACCCGTAAGTCGCGTGATCGAATCCCGGCTGCGGCGGTTGCATTACCGATGAAGGTGGAAATGCTGTAGGCCCGTGTGCTCAGATTTAGGCGCACGTGAAAGAACCCTAGGTGGTCAAAATTTTCCGGAGCCCTCTACACTTGCATATCTCATATTCGTATGGTGGTTTGGGATGCCAAACTCCACATATCAATCAATGAATCAGCCAATTAATCAACTAGGATTTAGTATCTGGTGACCACATGAAGATTGTGAGCCACTTTGTGGCAATGGGGCACAACTACAGACGGCTTATTCGGCGTGTCGTTTTTACATATAGAACGAGAGCGCCTCATTTGGAAGAGAATCCTCAAAGAGTTCTGCTGGATTACTAAACATGTCACACCTGTCGCTATTCTCGAAACAGAAAGAAAGGCCAGAGAAGAGCTCCTCTGTTTCGTATTTGTCCTTTATTCGTGCTTCAAGCATTGTGCCAGGAATAACACTCTTAAGATTAAAAAAACAAAAACCCATGACATGCAAACATAATAAAAAAGGGACAAAAAGAATGTTAGCATTCTTACTGTCCTTTCTTTCCTGTCGCGTGTACAGTAAAGTTGTGTTCTCTCCCTCCTGTCATGTGTGCAGGTTCTATTTTAGGGCGAAGCTCCTTATAGCAGCACCTGTTAATCCCTCGTAGCCGTTGTAGTGTGTAACAAGTATAACATTTTGACCTCCAAAGTGGTGCCGGTGAGAGATTTCCTCTGTGCGTTGTTGAAAAATAAAAAAAATAGTGCTCAATGTACATGCCTATGGCTGCTAACGAGGAGTGAGAGACAGGGGCATTCGGGTTTTAGTTTACGCGCGCGCCGCAATACCCATAAGCAGCCATTGGCATGTACATTGAGCAATATCTGACCAGAAAGGGTTGCTACGTTATACTCGCTGGGTGTAACCTCCTTAGTTTTAAAAAGGTTGAGCGAGCGTTGAGTCGCAGTGCCATGAATACAATGAACTAGTATATACCATGAACTCGAGGTGGTTAAAGGTGGGAAGTAGATACGAAGCGCAAGCCGTAAGAAAGTAAAAGCCGAATTCTTCTGTCTCGTATTTCCCATTAACAGCCATTGGCATGTACATTGAGCACTATCTCACAGGAAAAAGTTACTTCGTTATACTCGCTGGGCGTAACCTCCTTGGTTTTAGAAAGGTTTAGTGAGCGTTGGGCCGCAGTGCCAAGAATACAGTGAACTAGTATATACCATGAACTCGAGGTGGTTAAATGTGGGAAGCAGACCCGATACGCAAGCAGTAAGAAAGTGCGCGTGTGCCACCTGTCGTTTAGTCCTTGGAATGTCCGCTGAATGGCGGTGGTTCTATATGGGGAATATATGATGAAAAGATGCGAGATGGTGGTACTTGGACATTTGAATAGATGGACGAACAGACACACAGACAGATGCATGGATGGACGCATGAACCGACGCAGGGGCGGATGCATGGACGAACGCAGGGACGGACGCACGAACAGACACACGCGCGGACGGGCGGATGGACGCATAGACGGTCGCACAGACAGACGCATGGACGGACGGAAGCAAGAACGAATGGACGGACGAATGCTTCGCCCCACTCTCCACCATTCACTCCGTGGATATGCTGCCATTTTTTTTCTCTAACTTAAGCGCAGCCATCGCTTCAATTGAGTACTCGAACTCACTCAGCCAACTGCTTTAAAGGGGTACTGACAACTTTTTATTTTCTTGGAGGACTTTACTCTGCCATACAAATCTCCTGCATTCAGAGAAGGCTCTGAAACAAATGTAACGCTCAGCGAATGCCGGAATGATATCTTATTTTGACAATAAAGTCAAATTTCCCGCGGTGTACCTATCGGCATCGACACTAACTTGACGTCAGGCTACAGTACTAATCCGGGTGACTTCACGCAGCTGTTTGGAAAGTTGTAATGACGTCAAGGACCAAAACACAAAAAATGGCACTTGCTTGTTCCCCTATCGATCGTATGCTCATGCCGTGTAGTCACTGTCATCCAGCGTACCCGAGAAGCGAGCTATCGGAGTCTAGAATATTGTGTACGTGCACGCGAATACCAAAACTCAAGGTGTTCAAAGAAATGTGCTCAACATTTTTTTTTAAATCAACAAAAGGCGCGCTTTGCTCACTCTCTTCACAGTTACTATTTCTGTAGCGGCGGGCATCTTCGAAGAGCCGAAAACATAATTTAGAGAAGTAATCGTAAATGTTAAATCAATTAACATTTCCGTTGGTGGAGTTAGGCAGCTAAGTCAGATGTAAGAACTGAAGTCATTCATGCGAAAAACCCATTGCCGCTTTGAGATTTCGGGAAAGCGGCCTGTAGCAATAATTGCGAATAATGAAATTCTCCTAAGTGCTGCGGCGAAACCAAAACCAAATGACCGATGAGTGCAACAAGCAAGCAGACGACTACAATGACGTCACTGTTCAGGGCTGCAGTTCTTCCGCTTTGGTTAACGTGTGTATGTCATGCGTGCTGTAATTGCAAGCGCAGCACACACACCCACACTACGAAGTCGGTTGATGGTTGATGCAACAACGCTCCCTCAATTCGGACGTGTCCGAGAAATATGGCAGTTGCTCTCTTTCGTGCTACGCGTTCTCTTGAGGTCACTGAACAGAATGCGTAACAGAGAGATCAAATTAATCTGTCAAATGGCAGAATCAATCCGTCGGGCAAAATCGTAAATGGGAGGCAGCCAGTTACAGCCAGTTACAGCCAGTTACAACCTACGAAGATATTTCAGCACCGTTTACAGCCATCGTGTCCCTCCCACGTACTTTGCATAAATGCCCCATCTAATAGCTCTTACTGTATTGACTGACAGTAAGAACCTCGAATTTCTGAAATAGTTCACTTTCTCTAGCTTTTTGGTCGGAAGCACAACTGTATTGGTAATTTTGTCGGGAACTGTGGGATCCCCCTTCTGCCACACGCAATGTTTAGGTTGTAACGAAGAACCCTTCTCTCCTAATTCACGTTGTACCTACATTAGCCGAGGAAAAGTACTTACGGTTTCAGCAGAAGCCAGCTAGCACGAACACCTATCCCAGGTGAAGGGCGGGTCAGCCGCAATCGTGAACAGAGCCTACTTTTTTTTTGCTAACCGCCTTCAGCACAATACAACATCGACTAGTTGTTGTGTTGACACATGTGCAGCGTCTTGACACCTGTTCAGCGTCAAGCATGCCAGTGGCAAAAAGAGAAGCAGAGCAAACGCCACACGTCGGAAATGATGACACATCCTGACCAGTGGAAGAAAAATTCAAGAATATATTCAAGACAATGCGACAGCAGTTTACGGTAGTGTAGGTGCAGCTGGGGGTAATGAGACAAACAATAGATAGCATGAAAAGCCAATAAAAGTCGGTGCAAAACGCGCACGAATGTGTGAGGATCAGCGAAGTATGACCGAAGAAGACGACTACACCATGTAGCCTATCGGCTAAGATTGAACTAGTTAAATTACAAGACGAGGACCAGTCAGTGAACGGAAATTCGAAAAAAAAAACGTTTGTTGTGGAAATAATGAGCTTTCCAGGTGTCTCGCAGCCGATCGGGGCTGTCTCGGGGAAAAAAAAATTCGCGAAGGTATACGACACAATATTAAAGCTGGGCGATCAGCTTCATTATTGCATTCCCAACTAATGGCGACCACTTCGTTGCAACTTCTCCAAACTTGTCTGACTTGAATATTTGTCCTGATTCGTGCAACAGAGCTGAACTTTGAGGTCCCCCGTCATTATTCCTGACTTTGATGAAGTTTACTCTCGTAGATTATAGTCCCTAGCAATGTTTTTGCCTTGGTCTGATGACACTTTTTTGTTCGCTTAAAATTACAAAAATATCAGCCACATAACGCATTTCTTCTACAATGGCGTGGCACTGTAAGCTATGGAATGCTTATGATGTGATGCTTAATAGTTTAGTTAACGACCGATCGAGTGCGCATTCCTTGCTTCGCCAACAAAGACAAAGCGATTGCCGAGATAACGCATTTTAATCGCGTACTACGAAATGGACATTATTTTAAGCGAAAAAATGGAAATAACAAAACAAACAACCGCACCAACCTATCAACACGTATGCATAGAGATGTTTCTTAGAAGGCAGTAAGCTTTCGTTTTTTTTTAATCGGCGCGTGCTCTATATTCGTTTAATGATGGAGGTTTTTCCTCTCTCCCTGGGGACGCGACCTATTTTAGCGAAAGACGATGGCACCGTGGTGCAGGGTCCGCAAAGAAAAACTTTTCCGAAAAATCACACTATTAAAGTAGTCTAAAAGTCTATGTTTCCAGAAAATGCTTCGAGGGCGCTTGCGCTTCGCCTTCAGAATAAAAAAAAAACGGCGCATTGCGTATAACCAGGCCCAATGCGCGTCGCCTTCTCGAATGCTAGCCTAGCTTCGATTCTCAGTGCACGCAACATTGACCGTTTCAAACTATGTTGGGATGTCTACTGCAGGTACGCGTGTGAAGTGCCCACTACGCCATAATTATTCCTCTTGCGAATCGGCGAATAGCCCACTTTCAACACGCGAACCTACGCAGCTGCTCATTTTGTTGATGCCTTTGCACCCAACGATTATTGTTGTTAAGAGCTCCACTAAAGTTCATCTGCTCAAGCACTTAATGAAATGAAACATGGTTATCAAAGAAGTCATCGTCAGACTTGATCAGTTACCGTGTTTAATCTCAGCTGATGATTAAGTGTGTCTGAGCGTTTTGTGATGAGTGAGCCTCTGCAAGACGGACTCGCTAAGCGATTCACATGTTTTAACGCCTGGCGCGATTCTACACTTATGCCACGTAATATTACATGCCTTAAGATGACACTTTTTACTACACAATAGACATGTACCGTATGTATACTGGAGATATAGTGTGGCTCTGCGTTGGAACACATGCTTGAAACACAGACGGCATGAGTGCGACTCTCACTCGAATCGAAGACTTCCATTTTATTTGCACGTTGCTCGATTTGTCGTTTGCGGACAAGGTTATTAGATGCGTAGGAGCTCTGACTAGCCTGTGTAACGCTATCCCTCCGTCCGCACCGCTTCTCTCGCCGCAGGTGTTAGAGTGGTGCTAAGTAGGTCACGCCCACCGAGCAGGGCGTGATGACGTCTCTTCCTCGCCTGCCGTACGCTCGACGCGTGTCAGCGCTCTCTCTCACTTTGCCCTCTCCACCACTCGCAGCGCTCGAGTCCACTCCTCGCATGGGCATCATCTCACCCGCGTCACCTCCCTACACTTGTCAGCGAGAATAGAGGTTTTTAGTTTGAAGTTTTTGTGGTCCGCCCCGCTCCGGGAGCACCCATGAAGCCGCAGCGGAGCGGCGGCTGAATTTTCTCTTTTAGTTATTCGTTGAATCGTTGCCGGCAGCGAAGCGTGCCTTTCGCAGTTGCAGCGCCCTCTGGTCGTTTTCATCGTCGCTAAACAAAATAAAAAACATTTTTTCACGTATACAAAGCAAAACAGTAACGTATAAATTATCTTTTCATGAAGTATTTAAAATCCACTTTCAATGTATTAACCGTCTATTTTTTTTTTGACAAAGAAGCAAGCTCTGACTTGATAGTAGCCACTCAAAAGCCAACAAGGTTCCGTTCCAGATCCATTGCAAGCATTCACTGTGTGTTGTTTGCGCTTTTGACGCGTGTGTGGTGGCGGCGTTTTCATTTTTCACTGTTGAAACTGTGTTTGCATAACCATTGATGCCTCCCACGAGTGTGCTAGAGGACCCATTTTTGATTGGTCTTTTAAAGTGGTCCGAAATCGAGGACTTGTTGTGCCTTGAAGTCTTCCAATACACTCGGCGAGACCCGCTGTCACGACATGGCCTCTTGAACATCGACAGCATGGACAGAGGACAATTTCGCACTTATTTTAGGTTTGAAATAGATGATGTGCGAAGCCTGTGCCGTGCACTACAAGTGCCTGAAAATGTGACAACGCCGCAGGGCGTGCACGTTTCCGGAGTTGAGGCACTCTGCCTTACGCTACGGCGTTTGGCTTATCCCAATAGGCTGCGAGAACTGGAGCCGCTGTTCGGGCGGCATTATTCAGTGATTTCTTCAGCCCCTAATGCAGTGCTCGCGCACATTGACAGCACGTTTGGGCATCTGCTGCGTGATGTGAATAACCACACCTGGCTGGACATCGCTAAACTCCGACTCTTTTCCGAGGTATGAAGTTTGTTAATTTGTTTTGTTACTTCTAATCTAAAATAACATTTTATCGCAGGCTATGCATTTCAAAGGGGCGCCGTTGCATAACTGTTGGGGCTTCATCGACGGGACAGCGCGAGCCATTTGCCGTCCATCGAAGGACCAGAAGCGGTTCTTTTCAGGGCATAAGGGCTTTCACGCCCTTAAATATCAGTCCATTATGTGTCCTAATGGGATCATTTGCCAACTGAACGGTCCGTACGTCGGCAGCCGGCATGACGCAGGCAAGTTATTTTTGTTATACTGAGCCCCGTCCTAGTTGTCCAACTTCAAAAAAAAAGCATCATCGCGCCTATCAGAGGGAGTGCTCTGTGCCACTTCAGCAAACAAGCTATCACTTCGTACTAATGTTGTGAAGTACACTCAGTCTGGGACAACTAATTTTGGTTACAGCAGAAAGCAGCATATTATTCAAATTTAACGGTGTTGCAAAGAGAACCTGAAAAAATTGTGAACTGTTTATTTCGAGAATAAGGTGCAAGCTAAAATGATAAATGCATGCCCCAGTTACCATTATAATGCTGTGGCCAAGTTTTCTTTGTTACTCTGCAACAAGTCTTCAGTCATAACTCGTCACAGGTAATGCCATGCAGGTTCTATTTATAAATGCATTATAAATGTGTTTTACTGCATAGCACTGTGAAGAAACCCTCCTACTTGGATAGGCATCAAAGCTTTTTTCTTTTTTTTATTTGGAAAGAGTGCATCTAAAAAGTGCACACTACAGAGTCCACTTAACATTTGTGTAAATTTATGGGGAAGTGGCAAGAATTTTATGAAGCATTCAGTGTCGCATATCATGTGGCAATATGTTTTCATGTGCTCCTGTATTTCCAGGTATCCTTCGAAAGAGCAACACCTATCGCAAGCTAGAGAAGCTTGCCAAAGGCCACAGCTTTTGTTTGTATGGTGACCCTGCCTATCCACTGCGACCTCTGCTGCTGAAACCTTATGGCGGGAACGTGACTGTGCAGCAGCGGGCATTCAATAAGAGAATGAGTTCCGTTAGACAAGCAGTCGAATGGGGTTTCGGAAAGATTGCAGGCTTGTTTGCTTTTCTGGATTTTCGTAAAAATCAGAGACTCAAACGGCAGAACGTGTCACGCATGTACAAAGTTGGTACAATACTTGCTAATTGCCACACTTGTATGTATAGCTCACAGGTATCTCAATACTTTCAAGTTGAACCTCCTCAGCTGGAAGAGTATTTGAGACCAAAGAACTGAGCGGATTCCTTCGACACAGTTTTTTTATTTGTGTAGGCTAGTAATTTTTTTTCTAATTGATCAAGCTTGTTGCTTATTTCCTGGAGAATTTCAGTAGAATTCTGGCGCTGAGCCTCCATTTTCGAGCGCTCTTCCTCCAATAATAGTTTTCTTTCTGCTATTGTCGTACGACGTTCCTCGAGGTCCAGCCGTCGGTGTTCTAGTTCCATTTCCTTCTGCCGGAGAAGGAACTCATTCTCTTCCCTTTTCAGAAGCAGCTGCAGTCCAAGGGCCTGGAGGCCTCTGATTCCCATAAAATGAAGTAGAACACAAATGACGTACTTCTAAAGTGTTACAGCTCATAACTAATTTACTCTGGGATCAGCGCCATCTTATCACATTCGGGTATGATGAATGCCAAGCCTTGAATTGGCATTGAAAAAACAAGCAAACGAATCACATGTAGCGCATGAATGTTATTTCAATGCAATGAGAGCTATGCATCATCTGGTGCAACTTGAAAAATCATGCAAGTTTGATTTGCAATACCTGTCGGAACAGCAGACTGTCTGTAACGCCGCCGTTCCGGCGCACGAAGGGGCCCTTGAGCATCATGGGCAGCGTTGACCCCTTGAGCGTCTTGGTCAGCGTCGCTGTCCTCTATTGTATCTGTTTCCAAGGTATCCTGTGCTACAAGGGCATGAATGATCATCAGAAGTTGGGCACTGAGCATATTAGCTAAGGCATTGTGTGTATCACTTTTTAATTTATGTTTTGTAGTATTTTGCACAATGATTACACGGTGCAACTTGCCTTGCAGCATCGTGCATAAACACTTTCATGTGCGAATTTCTGCTAGTAGTAGTATTAAAGAATATACATTTGCATAGTAGTAAGGGTGCACTTGCTTCTCATGTGTTTTTTGCCTACGAACATTTGTTTAATGTGCCTTGTTGTGCACGTTGTGAATAATTAAATAAAGATATATTTTACGTCTAATGTACTTTGCACATACCTGGTGCAGCAGCCGGCACGCCTGGTGCAGCAGCCGGCACCTCTCCAGCTGGGCTGGTTGTGGTTCTGTCGCCTGCTGTCCCGTCATCTCTATCTCTGTGTGGTGGCTGACTGAGCTCATCCTCATAGATTGCCAACAGCATATTTGTTGCTGTTGCTTCATCTGCACATAGAAAACGAGGCACATGAATGAGAATGTCATTAGTAATACTATAGGACCCCTGAAGAAATAATTCACACAGAATAAAAACTACCTTTCTTCCCTATATCTGTCAAAATAGATATTTGTTTTCTCAGTTAATGAGCTTAATTCACAAATATGTTCACTGAAGTTATGAGAAACATTCAGCAAGCTGAAACAAAGCATTAGATTATTTTTAAATTCAGTCATTTCTCACTGAGTGCCGATTAAGTACATCACACATCCACAACGTGGGAATGTAGTATATTGACTGCCTGAGGATCAATGCCATATAATGAACAGGCACAGTGGCCAGCATATTACTGAATAATGTAATATTTATAGTGAAAACTTTCCAGCTAAGTAACCTGTCTGACTACTGTGTCGCAACAATTCATTCTGTGAGCACTGCCATTGAAATACATGCCGTCACTCCCGATACAGATATCGCCAAGATGAACACTTCACAGTTTTCATAGTACAAGTTTAGGGGTGGGTTGCTGTTGCCCTCCACTCCAGATTACTTGCCATTTTTCTGTCCGTCGTCTGAGGCCCGGACAGCGGGTAAAGATGCCATCGCAGCATCCCTAATTAGCAGAGCCTGGGCTCTGCGCGCCTTGGACGATGCTAATTGTTGAGTGGGCTGTCGTGGCCCCACGCCGTTTTTTTTCGACAGCCCCATGCTGTTTGCCTTCCGCGGCACGGTTCTCGGGGCATAATCGACCTCCCTCATGAGGTCCGATACGTCCTGAAGCAGCTGCTCCCGCTCTCCATATTGTTCTTCGGTGCCGGACCTACGGAGCAATCAAGCACGTTACGATGCGTCTGTTTCATCTAAAGCACTTGAACAGCGTTTACTAATAAAGTAAGGAAGCACTCACTTTCTCAGGTTCACTGTGTCCTGCTGTCGAAAATATCCGATGAGGAGGTCCACTCGCTCTTTGATGCCGCGAATTGTCAGCTCGCGATTTATCGCTCTCATGACGTTTCGAAGCACGTCCTCCCACGCGGCGGGATTGCTGAAGGGATCAGTACACACCACTTCTTTCAAGAGGCACAAATCTTCATCGATTCGAAAGCGTTTTCACGGCTTGCGCTGGTCAGGTGACGGCAAAGCTGCAGCACTCGCGGAAAGCGTGCCATCTCCGGAGGCAGCCATCTTGAAATGAGCAAAGTTGCTGCACGCACGAGAGAGGGCGCGCGCGTTGTCGCCCTTCCGCTTGCAAAAACGGCAGCGACGCACCGCGCTCCGCTTAGGCTGCTCGTAAGCGGACCGTATTCCCCGCTCCGGTAACCCGCTTAAGGCCTTAGCGGAGGGCGCATGCGCACTCGTGTTCCCGCTCCGCTTAGCTGCTAAGCGGAGCGTAAAAACGTCAAACTAAAAACCTCTAATAAGCCGCGAGCCTGCGGCTTCTTCTTGCTTCGCCCTGTACACCGCTCGCAACGTTCGAGCACACATCGAGCGACCAGTGTTTCTGCGATGAAACGCAGAGGAAATCCAACCCACCTTTCATGTCATTGCGTTTCAAACAAACGTTGCTCGAATAAACGCTACGCCGAGGTTCGCTTCAAAACGTTCTTCTAGAACACGCGTCGACAGCTGTTTCAACCGGATCAACGCTGTGCGCATCGCTGATGCTTCGCCTCCCAACAGGATTCCCTCCGGGGAGATTGTCCATAATTTTTCTTGCTCGCAACCAACGACGCCGACACCAACGCCGGTCTGGAAGCTCCGGATAGAGGAGCGCTGTAGCATTCAGCGCCCTTTTATGCCGAGATTTGAGAAATTCCCTGTGCGGGATTCGTATAACCCCCATCAACGAAGAGTTCATTGGTGCTGACTATAGGGTTTCCTAAATACTGCCTGATCCCACCTACAGTATATAGGAATCGTTGATTTGCGAAGCACGAATAAGCAAGGTTGATATGCCACATTAAAATCAGCAGAACGTTATAATGTGGACGTAAATTATACCGTACATGACTTCCATGTCATGATTATCATGTTTAGACGTGTTATTTAACATCGTCCTCTGTTCTCGTGACGTGATAACAAATTTTATATATCTGGAGCCAGCAAAACGGCCGCGAGCATGCTATGAGCATAGCTTGAAGTCATGTTTTGCATGACACGCATGTCAAAATTGATGATGGTGATGATGATGATTATGATGATGATGTGCCTTTTGCTTTGCTGGCACTCGCCCACAAAGAGGGATAGGCCGAGAATCAGGCGGCAGGATCCTCAAGCTAGTTAGTTATGCTTTTAGAATCATTAAATAGAAAGCAAAAACAAATCGTAGAACTATATGAAAATGCTACACGAGCTAGCGGTCCGGCATTCAGATAGTCATGGAGCGGAAAATATTACTAAATATAGAATAACAAGGTAATATTTTGTTACCATTATGTACACACACACAGCAGAGCAAACCTCCCTGTGGCAATAACCTAATGTAATCTCTCCAAAGGATGAAATTACTGCCCCGTTTATTTTTAAACCTAGCTTCTCAATCGGTTCGACCAGGTATCATTTCCTTTGACAAGAATATTGGTGACAGAATAAAAAGAAATGATCTATTGTTTCTAATTCCTTGCAAAAAAGACATAACGGAGATGCTGTGAGTCCAGCTTTATGTCAGTAATATTTCGGGTGTGGAATTCTGCATCGTAATCTGGGTATTGTAATTTCTAACTGGCGAGGTACGCACCACTGTTTCTTTCAGCAAAATCTTAGATGTACAAAGTGTCTGACTTTATCCAATGATATTTCGTCTATTTCCTTGTGAAAACAAGCATTTCTATATCTGAGAGCTGTTACATGAGCGAAATCAGGATAAGTAAGTAAGAGTGGTCCACTTAAAACTGCTTTGGCTAACCAGTCTGCCATCTTATTCGAATAAATCCCGCAGTGGCCATGTACCCATAGCAAGTGGAATTTTGTCAGGTTTGCTGGTAATAAACTACTAATCATAATCTTTAATGTTTGATTTTTTGCTGCAGAGGGTGCAGTACATACTGAGAGAGAATAAGTCAGTATGACTGCTCTTGTTTCGCTTGCAGGAAGTGTACGAAGAGCTAGAATTATAGCAAATAATTCGGCAATGAATATAGGCGTATAATCTGGCAATCGAACTGAAAAAGACCAGTCAATAGAGGTACAGAAGATGTTTACTTCAGCCCTTCCGTTTAATACAGATGCGTCCGTTGCACTAATATTTACGGACAGATGAGTAAAGTAATCTTGTAACTGATTATTTAAATATCGAAGGGATATTTGTTTCGCATTAGAGGAGAAAATATCATGAGATTTCTTTTCAAGTTTTGAATTAGGTATACTTGTTGGGGTAATCTGATACATATTTACATTCAAAGGTTCTAGCAGCCCTTGAACGAACCCAATCTGAGGGGAGTGTAGTCTTGATCGTTGTGTTCAGAAGAATGTGCTTGGTTCTTGAATAAAAGCGTGAAACGCTTGTCTCAGAGGCGAATTGTACATTTTTTGAAAAGTTCGAACTGTAAGTATCTTAAACCGAGTTAAGAAAGGTGGAAGACGCGCTTCCACGTAATACACATTATTTGCAACAAATTTGGGGAGTCTATGACATAAGCGCAAAGCTTCTTTTTCTAATAATATTAACTGTCTTATCTTATTTGCCGCACTAACAGAAAATAATACACACCAAAATTCCACAATATGTCGCACGTACATCTTGTAAATAATCATCAATGAACTCCTTCGCAATCCCGTTTTTCTGATTCCCAATTTTCGTAACCACCCCAAGGCGCGTGATGCTTTATAGCCAACTTCGTCTATGTGGCTTTTCTAATTTAACATTCTATTATATACAATGCTTAGGTATTTTAGGGAATCTACCTTGAGAATGAGCTTGCTACGATACTTCAGAGAAATGTTGACAGGATCCTTAAAATAGAATGGCAAAAACGCACTTTTTTGACGTTCAGTGACATAAGGATATTGTCAAGACATGCTTCCAGCATGTTCATGTAATTCTATAATGCCTGATGCAAGAGTGCAGATCACTGTTTGTTGCAAAAAAGCAATATCGTCTACATACACGCCCATACAAATATCCCGATGAGTTGGAATGGAACTTAGCAATATATTGAATAAAACAGGTGATACCACTGAGCCCTGAGGTACACCTCGTGTCTGTTTTCAATCTTATAGAAGAGCATCCATCCAAGAAGCAATGAAATTCTCTGTCTTTTACGAACTCTGTAATCTATGATGTCACATATTTTGGAAAGCAATAGTCTTGCATCTGCTGGATTATAGAATAGAAGTGGAATTTTATTATGTTACAGACAATGCATGGGATGTCTGGAATTAGCCGGACGACATCGTATTGTTCCTGTACATAGCACCGGGATAGCCAGTTGGAAGTGGACACTTTATCGTACGCTTTATATAAGTCTAGAGTGACTAGTGCACAGTATTCGAATCGATGCCGAGCCAGCTGTATGCGACTTTCCAAATCCACATGTGCACACCAAATGAAGTGTCCCGATGTAAAGCCAATTTGACTGGGGTTTAATGTTGTATGTTCATTGATATGGTTCATTATAGGTGCATTTAGGATTCTCTCTACGGGTTTCACAAAGTTACACGTTAATGAAATAGGCCTTATGTTATCCAGATTGAATTCGATTCCTTGTTTCTTTAGTATCGGAATTATTTTCGAATGCTTACAATCTGCTGGAATACAACAAATTTGCAGTGAATAATTAACTAAATTACGGATTTCATGTGGGGATATTTCATATAGCACTTTTAACATTGTAGATGTCACCCCGTCAGGTCCAGGAGCAGCTGGTGGTGAGCACTTTATCACATCCGCCAGTTCAGCAAAATGTACCTCCTTGAAATCATCAACCGCCCTTAATTTCAACTTGGGCTTTGGCGAAAATGTCGTAAACCTGTTTTGTGAGCCTTTAGTAATATTTTTCGATAAATCAGAAAGTTCGCTAGGAGACTTAATGGCGCATTGAATGCGTTCTGACTGTGGAATCATTTTTCTCGCACGAAAAAACCTGAAAAGCGCTTTGTTATTTTTAGAGTTAGAAAGAGAAATAAACGTTTATTTACAAAACAGTGTTCCTAGCGAGGCCCGGTGTCAGCCTAAAGCGGTAAGGTTCCCTGGTCCAGGAACCCTCTGCCTTCGACTGCCCTCTTGGAAGCCAGATAAATGAATGAAGTTAGGTAAATAAATTTGTTCATAATGTAGTATTCTTTTGCTTTGCAAACTGTACACTTGAAATCAGCGGCCATAAATTTATAATCAGACCAAATTTTCGAAGCCACTTTTCACTTTTTATACTTACCGACTCATTGTACATACCACCACGGAACTAAAAGATCCTGCTGTGTCCGAGTTTATAGTAAACGTTTGAACGTGCCATTTACCTTCGTCAGCTGTTCACGTCACGCGATACCAATTTTAGTCTATTTGGGGTTAGCGAAACATCCATGAGCGTGCGATGCGTGTAGAATGTAGTTATGTTTTACATGACACGCAAATCATGATTATCATGTTAGGTTGTTCCATGTATAGCACATCCAGGACGGGATAGAGAAGAACACACAGAACACATACCCGGCGCTAACTTTCAACAATGCGGTTTAATCCGAGAAACAGCAATACTTATACCAAAATATGGCGCGCCACAACCACGTGCTAGAACCAGAAAAATTTGATCTACTGCAACTCATGCGACATCCAAATAATGCAATTCTTTCAATGGTAATGATACTGATGGCTTGCTTATACATGCGTCCCCAAACTTAGCATGGTGGTCGCCCCGAGCGCTGGGTGCGCGGCCGCAATGAATTTCACTTCCATAATGAGCCTTGTCATTTGGTTAGTGCTTCTTTCCATGATGCTGGTGCGATTAAAGAGGGATTGGCACCCGCATTCTTTGCAGTGAATTGCAAGAAAACCCTGAGGCTGTGCCTTGGCCACGTTATTATTGTGTTCGTTCAGCCTATCATTGATACATCTACTGGTTTGTCCTATATAGCATGCATCACACGTTAATGGGATCTGCTAGATGACTCCTGTGATGCACGCGAGAAACCTAATACGGTGATTCTTTTCGCACAGACCTTTCTCTGAGCGCTCCGGTTTCGTCTTTCGGCAAAGACTGTTTAGCTTCATGGGGGCCGAGAAAACTACTCGCACGTTGCAATGTTCTGCTAATTTCTTCAGGTTATGTGAAACACCATTAATATATGGGATTACAGCTAATGTTTTCCTTGGAGGCATAGCACGCGTTTTCGCGGCTCCGTCGGAGCGGATTTGCCTCGGAAGGCTTTGCGCGACAGAAGTCAGGACGTGTTGTGGGTACCCCGAGTCAGCTAAACGTTTTGTTTCCTATCTCATGCTTAAAGGCAAACAATGCTGGCAGGACCTCTTCAAGGTGTTAGTAAGGCACATCTTAACAATCCATCGCTTGACGAGCTTGAAGTGCGCCGAGTTATATGGCAGTATAGGTTTGTTAGCACGACGGTGATAATACCAGCATGTCTGATCATCATTGAAAACAAATCGGACATCTAAAAACCGAATCACATTGTCCCATGGCATTTCAAAGAACACTTCGAGGGGTTCAAGGCTCTGTTGAACAGCGACTTTTTTGAACAACCCCCCTTTAATCGCACCAGCATATTCAGAAGAAGCACTAACTAAATGACAAGGCTCATTATAGAAGCGAAATTCATTGCTAAGTTTGGGGACGCATGTATAAGCAAGCCATAAGTATCATCATTGAAAGAATTGCATTATTTGGATGTCGCATGAGTTGCAGTAGATCACAATTTCCTGGTTCTAGCACGTAGTTTTGACGCGCCATGTTTTGGTGTAAGTATTCCTGTTTCTCGGATTAAACCGCATTGTTGAAAGTTAGCGCCGTGTCTGTGTTCTGTGTCTTCTTCTCTGTCCCGTCCTGGATGCACGATACCTCGAACAACAAGAATAACCAACAAGCCCAGCGTGCAACCTTAGTCGATCATGTTAGGATGTGGGATTTTACCTTCGTATTCCATTGAAGTGAAGTAATACCAAGTTTGGTATGTGTGAAGCGAACGAAACGGCTGCAAGCGAATCGTGAGCGTGGTCTGTGGTCATGTTCTTGCATGACACGCATGTCAAGATTTTCATGTTTGCATCAATCACGTACCTTCGTCATCCATTCACGTCCCGAAATACCAAATTTAGTATTTTTGAAGTTAGCGAAACGCTGAGTCATAACTTACATGACATGCATATCATGATTTCCACGTTAGAGTCCGTCCCTTATGTTCGCTATGCAGTCGTCTCATACCGTACCAGTTTTGCAATTTGTCCTGTGAACGAAACCACCGCAACAGCAGCAAGACCGTAAGATGTAAATCACGGCATTCATTACATATAATGATTTTCATGTTACGACTGGTCAGTTATGTTCGCCAACAGTCATGTTATGTCATACCAAACTTGGTATCGATACCATTATCCAAACTGCTAGGAGAGCTGAAAGTCGTAGGCCGCTAAACTGATAGATAGATAGATAGATAGATAGATAGATAGATAGATAGATAGATAGATAGATAGATAGATAGATAGATAGATAGATAGATAGATATTCTTCGCATTTAAAAGACCCGTGCTGATTACGGCAATTTGCCCAATTTCGGTGGCACGTATACATCCGCAATAGCGCCAATGAGCTCGTTTCGCGTTGCATAGCTTTATTGATTGACAATCAATCAACGTGGAAGGACTGCTCTTTTTTTTCTCCCGTGCTACAGTCACCACTAAGAAAAAAATGAGAAAAATATTCTTGATTGATTTGTGGGGTTTAACGTCCCAAAACCACCATTTGATTATGAGAGACGCCGCAGTGGAGGACTCCGGAAATTTTGACCACCTGGGGTTCTTTAACGTGCACCCAAATCTGAGTACACGGGCCTACAACATTTCCGCCTCCATCGAAAATGCAGCCGCCGCAGCCGGGAAAAAAATATTCTTACGGTGAGCACTCTTTAATGAAACAAAAAAAAAACGCCGTGGTAGTTATTGCAAAAGCACAGTTACTTTTTGCTGGTTTCACTGTTCTTGAAGTTAGCACTCTATGTCTAGTTTTGCCATATTTTGGCAACATTTTTTTATATTTCCGCCTTGAAAACAATCCCTGGTGCCATGGCAATGGCTGTCATGTCACCGCTTCGAAGAGGTTGCTGGCTATGAAGCCGCCTGGGGTGAGCACAAAGCGTCATCTGGGTGATCAGCCATAAAAGTAAGCCCTGTCAATTTCAATAACTGTTAACAATAACTTCTATTCGAGCATGAACACGTGAGCTAAATTTTCACAAGAACTGAAGCATTATGATGCATAATCGTGAAGCTGGTTCTTTTCTTATTACGCCAAATTGCACACAGAGGGCAAGTAGTACACCAATGAGTATGTCTACTAAAGAAAACGGGAAGATGAACAACACGCTTCTGGTAACTCTTGGTCGATATCTGGCCATGTGATGTGCTTCATGATGTCAGCACAGCGATAAGTACTTCAGCCACAACAGTTAATGCGCTTCCGGTAAGATTATCAGCCCTCTAAATCCCACTGCCATGGATTGCGGATCATTATAACAATATGCAAGGGAAATACATCGATTGCCTCCCAAGGGTTCATCGCGTGTGAATGAGGAATCGAAAAGCTGCGCAGACACAGACTCAAGTGAAACTCTCTGAAGTTGTGCAAGTATTCGTAACAGTAAGAGAGACATTGTAGCACACGTAAGGATAAATACGCAGCTGAAGAGATAAGTAAAGTAATTTTCCCACACTATCGCTACACTGAGAAACTTCCCAGCACAAAAGAGCAAGACACTGTGGAGAAATTAAAAATTAACGTTAGAGAATGTGATGTATGGTGTGCCCACACATTACAAACACTATAGTAGTACCTTTACTAACAAAAAGTAGAAATAATTATAAGATTCTGTACACACGCCGTACAATCAGTTCATGGTCGTCTCCACCCGTGGCGAACAGTCAATCATTCACCACGCAGGGAATACGTCGTATTATACATCGAAGCGAAATGTAATCTCAAAAAGAAGTCGACCAGCGAGCTCGTAACATATTTAGGACGGGTCCGTCATTAGCACGGAAAACGGCCGTTGGTCCAGCTCTTGACAGTAGCGTAGGTGTCCGTGACCTGCGTGAACCTCTTCGTGCCTGGTATAGCTGTGTTGTCCTTTGTGCAGGCGTTTCCCCAGTCCTCACATTCCAGGTCGAATATGGACAGGCCGAACGGGATGTTAGCGTATTCTTTCCTGAGCTTGCAGTACTGTAACATCCAACATAGATCGATACACATGGTTATGCGATGCGGCACGTCTCATGTTTAGTACAATTAATTTTACTTTACAAGAACACTGGGGAGTGTTTCATTACATGAAGCACCACTTTCAGCCGCATTGGCACTTGCCACGCGTACCAGGCGCCGTGTATGCTGTCACTATGAAGTCTATAACTGCGGCTAGATAGCACTGCACGCGGTCGCTAAGAGCAGCGCACTTTTTTATATGCAGCAGTTTAAGTGAAATGACGGCCACTGAGCAATCACAGCTATTCACATCATAGGTTTTTCATTATACCAGAGGAAAATCTAGCACTCTGGTCATTCAGCCACCGGTGGGTACTACACGGGTTTGCCTAATATTCATGCTTGCCGCTTTAAAAGCACTTGTGGCTTTGTTGAGTATTGTGTTTTGGTTTTTGTATCGAATAAAAAAAGAGTACGCTGTCAACTTCGTCACTGATTTGAATTGGTGAGCTTAGAAGATCAAGGTTGTGATGCTGAAAACAAAGATTAGACAAGTTTGATGTACCTCCATCATTCCCATGCTTGCTAAAGCGCCATGCGTGGACACTGGAGCCAGATTCACCGCTATAGAGTACAGTCGAAGCCCTTTATATGAGGCACTGATATAGGAGACAAATCGGTATAAAAGACACATGTGTGTCTACAGTAAAATGTGGATTGATAAGAAAATGCATATAAGGCACCCTGCTTATAAGAGACATCTCATATAAAAGACAAGAATTGCTATCAGACACGTCTCTTATAAAAAGGTTTAACTGCATTAAAGGACTCTATGGCTTAAGTACTTCTTGTAGTGGCTAGAGTACGAATTTGCCGGTGGTCGCTTAAAGAAAAGGCGCGTTTTCATATAGCGGCAGTTATTTGGATTCGCAGGGGAACCAACGTGTTTGCAAGTCTGTAATGAAGATTACACGGTTGTTTGAACAAACTTGCCCGAATATCTTAAAAATTTATGAAAGCTCGCTGCCTTCCCAATCACTTTTTTTTCTGCTGTGTAAGGTATCTGCAGACGGCTAGAGTGATCATTTATGAGGGTATTTGTGAAGAAAAAAATATTTCATGAATATAGGTAGCCGGGTCAAATAGGGGAACTCAAATTTCTTCCTGCGAAGAGCTCGCTGCCGAATGCATGGAGATTTCGAAAAAAGAGTCCTCTAGTAATTTTTACGGAGTAATGAAATTCGAATGAATTCACAGTGAGATAGAAAGCGGAGCTTACACAAGCACAACTAGGGGACGCCCAGAAGGATGCCACTCTTCGCGAAAACGATTTGGGCGACGTTCTTTCTTTCGCAGTATTTGTTAACGTCAGTGTCTTATCCCTGCTGTTAAGCGCAAGCGAAGTTCACAAACAAAGAAGCTAAGTCTATCCATTGTTGAAGCGGCGACCTTGCTCACTCTGGACGTAGTGCAAGAGTTGGGCAATAGCACTGTTTCACGCTGCCAATGAAATATGTCTGAAGCGATCAGTCAGCGAAATAAATGACCCATTGTTGCGCATGCTGTTCAATGCGCATGCGCATTGCTTTTTTTTTTCAGAGCGCACTGGTGTCAGTAGGCTATCGTCAGAAAAAAGACTTCTATATAAACAGAATGCTTTAAGTAACACTTGCTTCATCCTTTCAATAAATCTTACAAATGAATGTAAATTTGTTAAAGCTTCTAATACCTTCAAATAAATAGTTTCGTTCGTCTCGAACGTCGTCATTAGCATGTGCATAGGATCAGTCGTGGTGCTCGCAATTATATGGTGGCGCCTATCGAGCTTAATATTGCCGTAGATCGCCAAGGGGTCATTGCAGAACTGCACCAGAGAAAAGAGCAGAATAATGAAAAACGCTAAATTGCACACTGAGGACAAGTAGTACACCAATTGAGTATGTGAGTGATATATATATATATATATATATATATATATATAGGACACGTCAACAGTAACCAAGTACGAGTTTTTCGGCACACACAGACTTGCAATTTATCTAAGTGAGTGAGTCAAACAACTTTGTTGACGATCCGGCATAAAGGGGGAAGGGGTAGGGGGATTAAGAGATTAAAGCGAGACACTAGCATGCTCGGACGTCTTCCAGCACATCAGCATCTCTTTCAGAGGCATCGCAATCATAAGTGCTCTATTATGGGCAGAGCAAATCTACAGCGAAAAATGCCATTTGAGAATATACATACTCCCAAGAATAGATTTTTGCTCTCGTACACCTTGGGCCGACATTTTAAAATGAGTGCGAAGTTATACGAAATCACTAAACCATTTATTATTTTTTTACGTGCAAGATTCACTAACAGCGCGGCAGCCTTTTCGACCATAAGCAGCGCCGCGGTGCGGAAGAAAAAGTGGGACACGCCCACCTCTGGAAACGCTCTCTCTCTCCGTGCTTTTGTAACGGCCAGAGAGAAACACAAGAAACCCACCACGAGACCACCATCTAGGAGGTTATGTAATGATTAGCCCCCCCCCCCCCAGCCCCCCTTAAGTTAGAGTGAAAAGTAAGTGTGAATGTTTCCTGGCGAAGACAGCGAGGTTAATTCGTAGTTTCTGATGTAATAGGACCAGTGAACACTCACGGCAGCCGTGCCATTTGGGCGGCGCATGTGGTCTACGCACTCCCAGTCCAGCCTAAGTCTCCTGGATTTTCCCATGTAAACACGTGAGCAGAATGACGTGGAGATGGTTAGCGTAGTGTGCATCACCCAAGGCACCTGCTGAGACATCGTGGTCATAATGTTTTGCTGCGTGTGAAAACAAAGGAATATTTTGTCACACGACTGTCACGTTGACGAAGGCAGTAGTGAGCTTATTCAGGACTAAACTGTTTTTTGGCGAGCCACAAAACGAGAGAGTACAACCTGCAAGTAATTCACGCTGTCAGCGGACAGCGGCGTGAACAGTGCTCGGCCGTCGAGTAATTCCATCATCGGCGGAATGCGTTGTCTTTTCTGAAACAGTCATCGAACCTTTCAACGCGTCGATGGTGCTCGCATGTGCTCTCGAATAAACTGGACCATTCGCATTTAGTGCGTTGTCTTAACGCTTTAATGCCTACATTATGAAACTACCGAAGAAAATGAAAATTGTTTTCATTTTTCAGCCTTAAATAGCAACCTTTGAGTGATACTACGGTTATATTATCTAAAACGCACCTTTTAATGCATACTTTTATGTATGTCGCGAATGCTTCACATACCACAGAAACGAGAACCTTGCAATGGAAAACGTGCTTCAGAATAACTCAACATGTCGTGTGCCGCGTCTGGAGTACGTATACATACCAAACAAACAATCATTGAAGATGAAACTTACGTCAGCCGGGCGAGAATGAATAAAGAAGTGGGTGCTCTTGCACGCACTTCGTGCTCTTTCCCATCAGCTACAAAACAATTTGGTTCTAGCCTAAAATGCATTGTTCAAGATAGCACTAAATTTTTAGTGCTGAAAGCTACGTTCCTCGTGAGTATTTGACAGCCGGCATTAAAGGCGGGACGCATTCCGTGACTTTCTTGGTCGAAGCGTTTTGGTACAGCATGAATTCGTGACACCATGCAGTAAAGAGTTAACATACGGAGTACTTCCAAATAATCGCGAACCTTCTCAAGCATTGCGGCACGACCCACGTCAGGCGTTGCTAATCGTATTTATGGCTGAAACCTTAGTAGATCAATATAAATTTTATAAACGCGCGTCACAATCTATAACAGTAAACAGTTAAAAGTGAGCCCTACGCGTCTTAAACTAGCGCGATATTGTTTTAAGCTGCATGAAGCACGTCCGAATATTTTTTGTGATCCGCCAAGCACAAGATGACAATAACTCTGTACACTTTCCGATAAGTCAATAACTACACACTATAGAATATATTGCAATGAAAACGGGAAACGATGGTAAGTACTTAAGGAATACATCTGCTCCTAGCTGTTTACACCCACAATCAGCGAAACCAGCCACCTAAAACTCTCCCTAACAACTGCACCAAGTTGAATACCTCAGGCACATTTTAAATATTTGGCGGAAGTCATTAAGAAAAATTCCACATTTTTGGACTCACTGTGGACGGACTGGTTTGTTCACTGTTGTTTGTACCACTTCGCATAAGGTGCACATAGAAGTGACGAAACGAAGAGAAAATTTTTAGACATCGTTTTTCTTTGTTGGACACAATATCAATCAGAATTAACCGATAATAATGCCAAGGAAAGTATAGGAGATGTTAGTAGTAAATGTAGTGGAACTTCGAAGAAATGAAAGCGGACGAAAACGTAACTTGGTGCGTGCAGAGAAGGAACCTGCGACATCCGAGTAACGCTTTCGATGCCCTGTACACCACCGAGTTACGTTGCCGGTCTTCTCTCACGTGCACTTCATGGGGTATATTAGCGCACTTAAACGTGAGAGCATTGATCAGCGCCACCAGTATCCACTACGGCGAGTGTGGAACTTTCTTTTTTCGCATAATGAAATAGGCACCATGCATTATGTACGAGGACTTACAAAGGACACAGTACGGAACGTTTCCTAGCAACTGGAATTTTTTTTATTTCAACGTGCCCAACTGGCAGTCATCACAAATGTAAACTCCGTCTACCAGATGGCGCCACGTAGAGTGTAATTTTATTACAAGCTGGCATCGCTAACGAATAATCTGTCGCATATACCACACTACGTCTGTCAGAACGAGACTCTGACAATGAATAAAGGAAAGCGAAAACTTGAAAGGCTTTTTTGTCTCTGTTAGACACAATCAATGATAACTAACAGCATGTAATTCAGAGTAATGTGTAGGAGATGTTATTAGTAGTGAATGCAACGGACATATGGGAAAAAAAAGAAGAAAACAGAACGACGCACCTTCCGCATATACTTTCTTGTCAATATTGTCTTTCGGTTCTGACAGAAAGTGACAGAGTGCAAAAGATTTCGATACGGACCAGTCAAAATTGTAAGAATGCCTGCAAGGTTCCCCGGCTAGCAAATTCAACACTGTCGGTATAATTACAATAAATGGCAAAAGGAACGCGCCGCAGACTCTCACCATGCCCATAATGTTTGTAATTTTGCGCGGGTTATAAGGCGCACCCGCTGTGATCGCACACGGTAGCTTCGCCTCGAATTCGTCGAACGTCATGTGGGTCAATATGATGACGGCGTCCAGAGGGAAATTCCTGCAATTATTCGATATCGTCATCAACACCTCAAGCAGCTCCAGAAAAAAAGACACATGAATAACCGAACCACAGCGTGCTTTTGGGATATACACGGTATGCCATTTCGAGAAAGATTTCAGTGTAAGGGAAAACATGGGGCAACAAAACCAACGAAGACAGGCGCCAACTTCGAACTTACGTTTATTGCGAAGATCTGCTTCGGAAGAGGAGCCTTTTTCATAGCTCGCTCTGGTTTTTTTTTTGTCGTACGCTGTCGTTTCTTCAAAAAATTGCTTGTTCTTCACAATAAACTTCAGTAGTTGGAAGTGAGTGCTCGTGTTCGTCGGCGTCGTCTCCCATTGTGCTGTTATCCCTGTTGACATAACGCTGGCAGGAAACCGAGGCATCACTTATTCAATATGTTGGCGTTCGTCTCTGATCCTTTTGCCCGCACTTGCATACCTTGGCGGGCCCCTTCATCGGCTGCGTTTTACTCTAGGCGTTTGTATTTCGCAATTCCCACGCACTATAGGTGGCGCGCTGAACGATCAAGCAATTGAAACATGAATACGAAAAAAGAATGCATACGCATGCTCTTGCCAACGTCGGATTATTCGAGGTCACGCTCCAAATAGCCACAATAATTGCGCTGTGTGCAATGCACACGCACACGCACACGCACACAGACACGCACACCTACTATATGCTTTAATTTCAATGTCGGTTAAGGATATTATGTATTAAATACAATAAATGTCTCCTACGAGCTTGAAGTATCCTTAACGTCTAAGGGGACGTGCAGTGTAACTCACTTCCTGTCAGTTGGCTGATCGTTCATCGTCGCTCTCCTACTTGGCACCTTCAGGGCTTCTACGTCAATATGTGATGTCGAATTACGTCACTGCTGAAATAAATCTGGACAGTTTACTCCGTGGAAAGACTTCGAGCCCATCGAGTCACCGCGCTATCCAAGCGCGTAGGACGTTTTGCCAATTTCGCTTTCAACCTTCAACAAGCAAATTTCTTGTAGTGTGGTACCATCTATCAACAAACCTACACACAAAGAATCGGAGCAGTGCCGGCTCACTTGCGATTGCTCAGTCCCTCATAAAGAAGCAAATCACGAGTACGCGCGGCTTGCCCGCATGCTATTTGGTATGATTTGTGCGCTATAAAAGCACCGAAGAATGTTGTAATAAAGAAAAGAGCGAACCTGAGCTGAAAAGGTCAAGGAATAACCTTGTACTAACCTTCGTGACTACAGATAACCTTATATTAGTAATATCAAGGATTTTACGCCCCGAAACATTGATGTGATTATGAGACACGCCGTAGTGGAGGGCTCCGGAAATTCCTACCATCTAATGCTCTCTCACGTTCACTGACACCGCATACAAAAAAAAAACCCCACAAAGCGGATATGCGTATATACGCTGTGGGCAGTCATTGAAAGCGTGAGTTTCCATCTCTTTTCTCGAAACGTTGGCGTCTCGCATGAACTAACTGTGTATTTATAGCACCGTGAAGGACGTGGTTTGTTAACAGTTGCAAAAAAAATGTACAAAGTCGTAGTGCACATTTCTTGCTGACGCGTTAACATGGAGCCTAGCATAGTCAAACAAGGCGCGATTGCTTACTGCGCTGCCATACTAACCCTCCTCTATAGAGGACGCTCCTGAAATCCGCTTTGTTTGGCGGCGCGGAAGTCTATTACATTGCGATTAATGACAGAGTGAAACTTGCACAGACTTTCAAATGGTGATCACTGTATGACATGCTTATTATGTGCAGTGACTCACTATCCATGCCGCACCGCCGCAGTGGTCTAGTGACCAAGGTACTCGACTGCTGACCCGCAGGTCGCGGGTTCGTATTTATTTATTTATTTATTTCAAAGTACCTTACAGGCCCCATGGGGGATTGAGTAAGGGGGGCTATACATATATACAAATAAACTGGAAAAAAATATACAAGACAGACAATTGAGCAAGGGGGGAATACATATAGACACCTGAAAATGAAAAAAAGTACAAAAGAAACAATTAAGTAAGGGGCGCAATACTTATATACATCTCAAACTAAAACAAGTACAAAAGAAACAATTGGAAAATAATAAGTCAAACAAAAAGCACCAACATGTACAAAAGTTCAACATGTACAAAAGATACACGCATAGTGACCGTGGGCGAAACACTGTATTTCCTGCGCATGCAGCGGCCACAAGGCAGAATCCTCGCGCACATGAATGTGGCAATCACAAAAATGAACCAATACGGACCAATGAATTATGATATGGCATCTACTTGCTGAGGCTTGTGAAGTGGCTTGATAAGATATGACGGATTGTGTCAAAGTTTGTCTGGCTGTGGCGGCTGCATTTCCGATGGAGGCGGAAATGTTGTAGGCTCGTGTGCTCAAATTTGGGTGCACGTTAACGAACTCCATGGGATGTCAAAATTTCTGGAGCCCTCCACTACGGCGTCTCTGATAATCATATGGGGGTTTTGGGACGTTAAACCTCACATATCAATCAATCAATAACTATCCATGCTCAGTTTGTTAGTCACTTAGCTAGACTTTTTTTTTCGCTAACCGAGACGCACGTGCATCGTACCGAGACCTGATAATAATATCTGGGCCTTTTACGTCCTAAACCTGAAATACGATTATGAGATACGCCGTGATGAAGAGCTCCGGTGACTTGGACCATCTGGAGCTCTTTAACCTGGGCTGACATATAGGCCAATATATGATACACGAGACTGCCATTTCGCCACCAGTGAAACGCCGCCGCGGCGGCTGGGATCAGACCAGCGACCTTGAGGTCACTGGTTCGATCTAGCGCCATAAGCAATTATTCACCACGGCGTACTTGGCCCTTATGAGACTGATGCAGTCTTAAGAGCTTAGAGGGTAGGCATGAGTACGTACGCCATTTTCGAAAAATACAGGCCGAAAAGCTATCCCGAAGATTGTATAGTACATGACACATGCACGATGGCCACCAATAACATTGCGTCAAGTTTTGGGTACATTGTTATATTAACCGACGCAGGCAGAAGAGCTATGTTCAACTGTAATACGGTCACTCCATCTATCACTCCGTTTCAGATATGACGTTCGCTAACTCCGTAAATGTATCCGCATGCACCCGAATGATGATGGTAACCAAATGCGGAAACGTTTACCTTCGAATACTCACTGAATGTGTTTTGTAAATACCCCGGGTGGGGTACCGTCGGCCTCCGGCCAGATATAGTAGCTCGCCACGAGAAAACCGCGATTGGGATTCTGTATCGGATTGCTTTCCTCCAGGTCCTCCTGCTGCCTCCTGAATTCCTGCGTAAAACCAAAAAAAAACACAGCTTATTTCGTTTCTCGGATAGAAAAAAAAACTGGTGCTCTCCTTTATAAATTCATTCCAATTTTTCTTCTGAAAATAAATAACATTTTTGTGTTGCGAAAAAATGGACACCATGAAAAAATTTCAAAGTGTAGTGCTCTCTTTGGTCCCGTTGACCTCCAGGGTCACCAGCTCGCCTTCCTTGCAGCAGTAGCGTGATGCGGTTAAGGTTTCGAACCATTCAACCTCCTGTGACGATCACGGAGGCACAAAGCAACTGCTCTTGGCTTCGGCTTGGTCAAGCCCCAATGTCATGCGCAGCGCCGTCACAAATTCCTTGCAGTTAAATGGCACGACCCCACATAGGCTGTCGTACATTATGTAAGTCTACGGATTCCTGCGTTTGTCAGCCAGTGTGCAATAAATGCATAACTGCACTAAACAGCTGACTTGACCAGCCACCTAAGGGAAGAAATATTCACACGTATGCTGGCAGTTCATCACGGAATGCAGGCGTTCTTACACATCTCCATTGTATTGTCTTTTTGCCATACTTGTCCCGAAAAGATATAGATATATATTGCCACCTAGACTTGTGAGCCGGCAAGCCCTAGCGAGCCTCTCCGGGGCGTCGACATAAATCCAGCGCTTTCTGACGAAAACAAACGAAGCCTTAACGACCTGTTGATAGAATTCCACGCCTGTTTTGCACGTTCATCGAGAATCCGCCAAACATCGATTACCAAACACCGTATTATCACCTACGGCGACGCGCACCCTATACGGCAACAGCCTTACCGCGTTTCACCAACCGAACGACGCGCGATTCAAAAGCAAGTCAAGGAAATGCTTCAAGACGGTGTAATACAGCCATCAAGTAGCCCTTGGTCATCGCCAGTGGTCCTTGTAAAGAAGAAGGATGGTACACTTCGCTTTTGTGTCGATTATAGGAAGCTGAATAACGTCACTAAGAAAGACGTGTACCCGTTGCCTCGAGTGGACGATTCTCTTGACAGGCTGAGGCGAGCAAAGTACTTTTCCTCAATCGACCTCAAAAGTGGTTATTGGCAAATTGAAGTCGCTGAACGTGACCGCGAAAAAAACGGCTTTTGTAACTCCTGACGGCCTGTATGAGTTCCGAGTGCTCCCATTCGGCCTCTGTTCCGCTCCGGCCACATTCCAACGAATGATGGATACCGTTCTCGCTGACCTCAAGTGCAAAAGTTGCCTCGTCTATCTAGATGATGTCGTTGTCTTTTAAAAAACGTTTGACGAGCACCTTCATCGCCTTCGGAGTGTTTTTGAAGCCATACGATCCGCTGACCTTACCCTCAAGCCAGAGAAGTGCCATTTCGGCTACAATGAACTGAAGTTCCTCGGTCACGTTGTGAGCGCTGCAGGCGTTCGGCCCGATCCCGAGAAGACTGCCGCTGTGGCCTCTTTTCCAGCTCCGACAGACAAAAAAAAGTCTTCGGCGATTTCTGGGGCTCTGCGCCTACTATCGCTGTTTTATTGAAAACTTCTCTAAGGTTGCGGAGCCTCTCATCAGACTTATGCGTGACGACACCCCATTTCAGTGGACTGACGAACAAGCGACTGCCTTTGCGGAACTGCAACATCGATTGTGTTCCCCTCCTTTACTCGGTCATTTCGATGAGGACGCTGACACAGAGGTGCGCACTGACGCAAGCAACATTGGTCTCGGAGCTATCCTGCTGCAAACACAAGATGGGATTGAACGTGTGATTGCCTACGCGAGCCGCACTCTATCACGTGCCGAAACCAACTATTCAACGTCAGAGAAGGAATGTCTCGCGGTAATATGGGCGATTACAAAGTTCAGGCCTTATCTATATGGGTGCCCATTCAAAGTTGTGAGTGATCACCACGCTTTATGTTGGTTGGCTAACCTCCGAGACCCCTCTGGGTGATTAGCACGATGGAGTCTGCGACTTCAGGAGTTCGATATCACCATTGTATACAAGTTGGGTAGAAAGCATGAAGACGCCGACACGCTATCACGAGCACCTCTGGAGTCCGACCATACAGCTGTAGAAGACGACAGAACCTTCCTGGGGACTCTCAGTGGGGCGGACCTCCTCAGTAATCAACGAGCGGACCCCGAGTTAAGACCCATCATCGATCATTTAGAAGGCAGCACCGCGTCTGTTCCTCGTCCCATTTCCCGTACGTTGCCGTCATTCTGCTTACGACACGACATATTATACAAGAAAAACACTGGTGTTGGCAGCAGATCTTATCTTCTAGTCGTCCCTCATGACCTTCGTGATGACATCCTATTAGCCTGCCACGATGAGCCGACATCCGGCCACCTGGGATACTCACGGACACTCGACCGGGTTCTAAAGCTATATTTCTGGCCAAAACTCGCAGCTTGTGTCAAACGCTACGTGAAAGGATGCCGCGAATGTCAGCGTCGCAAGTCACCACCTGTGAAGCCTGCAGGCCTCTTACAACCCATCGATCCACCGCGTACGCCATTTGACCAAGTTGGGATGGACCTTCTTGGACCGTTTCCTATGTCTCACTCCGGAAACAAGTGGATCATCGTCGCAACTGATTACTTGACGCGTTATGCTGAAACGAAGCCATTGCCACGCGGTACAGCATCTGAAGTCGCCCAGTTCTTCATGCACCACATTGTGCTTCGTCACGGTGCCCCGTCATTCATCATCACTGACCGAGGGACAGCGTTTACGGCAAAACTGTTGGACGACATCTTCAAGCTCAGTTACACGAACCACCGCAAGACAACCGTATACCACCCCCAGAGTAACGGCTTAACAGAAAGGCTGAACAAAACGCTGGCGGACATGATTTCTATGTACGTGGATGTGCAGCATAAAACGTGGGACGAAATCCTGCCATACGTAACGTTTGCGTACAACACCGCAACCCAGGAAACGACAAGATTCGCACCCTTCCGCCTCGTTTACGGTAGAGACGTGCAAACCATGCTAGACGCTATGATTCCTTTTGACATCGACCAGCACGAGCTACTAACTCCCGATGTCGACGATTACATTCAGCGTGGAGAGGAAGCACGTCAATTAGCTCGCGTGCACATAAGATCGCAGCAATGTGAAGACGCCCGAAGGTACAATATCCACCACCGACAAGTCTCCTACCAACCTGGCGACCAAGTGTGGGTTCGGACTCCTGTTAGACGGCGAGGTCTGAGCGAAAAACTCCTGAGCAAGTACTTCGGACCCTACAAAGTATTACGGCGGTTGAACGAGGTCAACTATGAAGTTATTCCAGACGGAGGCTCGGCAACGACACAGCGCCACTCACCACGAACAGAGATTGTGCATGTCGTCCGCCTAAAACCTTATACTGCGCGGTGATACTCGTCTTATTATGCCCGGGCAGCAAACAATTTCGTTTTTTTTTTACATTGCCCGTTGGGTGTCGAACGAACTGTGAACTCTGTTAATGGTTTTTTTTTCTCTTATGGCCAACCTCTGACAATTTTTTTTGCACCTGCATATGCCCTGTGCACTATAGCTACCGTTTCTCTTTTTTTTTCTCTTACCGACCTTGCTGTACCCTTGTGTATGAGCATCGGGTCGATGCTCTAATGGGAGGGGGAATAATGCCACCTAGAGTTGTGAGCCGGCAAGCCCTAGCGAGCCGAAAAGGGCAAGGAGAACGAAGAAGAAGTGTGGTTAGCGCCTCGTTTCGAAGATACACGCTCGTGTTTTTCTGCCCCGCTGTTCCTGTCCCTTCTCTACGGCTCTTGGTACGTGACAAAATATATATATATATATATATATATATATATATATATATATTTATATTTATATATATATATATATATATATATATACTTCGGACAGTAACACTTAGGTGTATGGCGGCGCTGGTATTCTCTTACGGCATCACGCTATCGGCGCTTGACCCGCTTCACTTCGTAAGGAACACTCCGCAAACTTCGCTCCACGCTTTCTTCGGGTCTTCTTTTAATGGAGGAAGACATTAGAGTGAACTATAACTACTGAATTCAAGTAACTCTGCAATCTTAGTTTTTTCTGAATATGAATGATTTCCATCGTTCGGCGTTAGTGCACGGCGTCAGTAAACGCGAAGCTACTAGAACTTTCGAGCAAACGTATTTCACTTTCGTTTCTTTTTGCTTCGTCTGCTTTTCCAGTTGTTTTGTCGTTGTTATTGTTTGTATTATTTGAAGGCCTAATACCTTGTTTGCTCATGAAGTGTGCTCTTGCATTTATGCAGGAATTAGTTCTCAGAAAAATGTTTCTAGAACAACACCTAAGTGTTACTGTCCGAAGTATATATATATATATATATATATATATATATATATATATATATATATATATATATATATATATATATATATATATATATATATATATATACTTCGGACAGTAACACTTAGGTGTCATTCTAGAAACATTTTTCTGAGACTTTTTTCATACTTGTACTTTGTCATACTTAAAGGGGTACTGACACAAAATTTCGGGGCCAAGATAGCCTGCGGGATCTATTCTCATCAACATTATTTATCATCTGCAAGATAACAGCAGCGAATGTATCTTGGAAGGTGTTTTAAATTAATTTTGAAGTTTGCGTGAGTGACCGACTTCATAGCGCTATAGACACCCTCGGAGGTGACCCCTTACTTCTCTCACGTCACCGCGCTGCGGTCAACAAAACAAGTTATCATGACGTCACAGCCGCCATTTTTCTTTCGCCGCGTGAGTTTCCGAAGTCTATATTTCTCGGCGGCTGGTTGCGGGTGCGTGGCCGTGGCGCACGCTTAGAAAGTTTTGTGTTTGGCGACATTCCAGTGCCGTTTCCTATTCGAAAGTAATTCTTGATGCGGAGCGTGCGAAAGTGCCTCACAGTTCTGTGTGCTGACGTGGTCAAGAGTTGCACATGCTAGGTGCCGACAGTTGCAACCAGTTTTTTGGAACTCTCTCAAACAAAAACGAAACTGAACGATAATGAGGGGCCTGTAATTAATTATCTATCGCGTGCTGCAGCAAAGAATGCGTGGTGTCATAACTTACAGCAACGCATAGCTGCAGAGAAACACAAGGCCAAATTTTTCGTGTCAATAGCCCTTTTATGTTTCTCCACTTGAGTATCGTTAGTAAATACGAGCCTCAATGTCACGCCCATCTTTTTCCGTTCTACTTAGCGCTGCATAGTCCTCAATTTTTCCGCAGATTCTTCTTGGTACATTTCAGGTTTCACTCTCATACTTTTCAACAAGCTGTATGCAATTATTGTGCACTTCTCGCTTGAGGGACAACAACATAATTTTGGAATGCCTGCCATATGCGCTTCATCCCATCCTCATTCTTCGAGGAGCTCCATTTTAATTAGTAGCCTGTCCTGTTAGCAAGTGCATCACCACCAGCACTATCATCATCATTATCGTCGTCGTTGTCGTGACTAAGGCCACAGCTGGGCAAATGAATATGCCATGCTCCAGCAATTGAGCCTGTCATCATACGCGGTACGAAGTGGCAGACGCAATAACGTTCGCTTAAAGGACCGGTGATCTAGTGGCTAAGGTACTTGGCTGCTGACCCGCAGGCCGCGGGATGAAATCCCAGCTGACGGTGGCTGCCGTTTAGATGGAGGCGAAAATGCTGTAGGCCGGTATGCTCAGATTTGGGTGCACGTTAAAAAACCCTAAGTGGTCGAAATTACCGGAGCTCTCCACTACGGCGTCTCTCATATTCACATGGTGGTTTTTAGACGTTAAACTCTACACATAATTCAATCTGTCAACGTTCATTCAAAGGAGCATAATCAGTTTTGGAAAAAGCATAACAATCACATTTTGCATCGCATTGCGCTAATACGTGCGGCTGCCCTCCTGTGTTTGTTGATGCGAGAGTGCTTGCTGGGCAGAATAGCAAATTCAACTGTTAAATGATCGAAGCTTTTCCATTGAAAGATTGCGAGACGCATGCGTGAGCCATGTGTAGATTTTCTTAACAGACAGGCAGTTTGCATATCTATTAGGCCCATATAATATCTAAATACATATTTAAATTTTAAGGACGCACACGTGTTCAGGATAAATGACATGTGTTTACTTTCTTATACGCATGCTTGCTATGCTCGGCTTTGTTTTAAGTGTGAATACACTTTATAAGCGACCCCAAACCATCCACCGCCGTCGGCGGCGTCCGCAGTCTTCTCTCTATCTTTAAAAGAAAGAGGACTTGGCGGGCCGCTGCGCGACGCTCTACCGAATAAGCCACAGACGCGACGCTGATATCGGTGTCAGTAACGCGCCTTATACCCCCTCCCCCTTCGCTCGCTCCTCCGCTCTTCTCGCTCACTGCAGCTGCGCGCGCACCCCTCTCTCTCGCGCGCCCGCCTTTTCTCTCAGTCTCTCGTCGAGAGTGGGTCGTGAGGGGGAGTAAAGTTAAAATCCGTTGGCATTCGCCAGTGAGTTAACGTAAACTCTCCCGTGTTATCAAATTGCGATTCCCAGGAACCATTACACCATAAAGGCACCATAGTGTGATTAATAAATATAATAGTGCGAATTAATAAATACCCCTCGTAGCATCACCCCGCGTATTCGCACTTAACCATGTTCACCCTCGGGGAAATGCTTGGGAGTTTTTAGATGCGAAAGCATCTTATACTCGCGCCTTGTAGTGCACCGTCCGCGCCGTCCGCACCGCTTCTCGAACATTCGACAGCTGACGCGCGCGCATGCGCCGTCGCGCCGTCGCCCACCATCTGTGCCGCGCGCGCTTCTCCTTCGAGAACATTCGACAGCTGACAGCGCATGCGCCGTCGCGCCGTCGCCATCTGTGCCGCGCGCGCGCTTCTCCTTCGAGAACATTCAACAGCTGACAGTGCATGCGCCGTCGCGCTGTATATATACTCAAGGTCGGCGCTCGCTCGCTCAGTTGCCGCTCGTCGGTTGGTTTGTACGGCGCGTCGACGTCCAAGGTCGCGGTGAAATGAATTCCAACGAATCCATAAACACAATGATCGACGTCCCTTCGACCAGCGCCGTCCTTTCGCATACGTGTGTACGTGTTCACTCATTTAACACCCCCTCCTACAACCACGTTAACCAATTTAGCCATCGACCCAAGTAAGTCGCAATTCAACACCCCATTTCACAACCACGTTAACCAATTTAGCCATCGACCTAAGTAAGTCGCACTTTAACACCCCGTTAACCAATTATATGCTCCACATCCTCCTCAGTGTTCCCCCGAGGGAAGCTGCGGGCAATTTTTTCCCTTTTGTTTTTCCGAAATAAGCGCTTCAGTTGTGGGACAGCACTCGTCCTGCGCCCGCTGCTTTTACCACTTCGTCTTTATGTTGCGTCAACCATGCAAGCATTGCAACGAGCTCAACTTTGCATTGCGTTGCACGCAATATATCGAGCCGCAAAGGGAACGCCACCTGGCGAACGAGTCGTACGGACGCGAACCACATCGGCTCCGGCTAAGGTCCTTTTTCAAGAATTTCTTCCTGGCGACCTGTTGCAATGATAGCAACTTGTTCCTAACATCACCACTGTCAAGCCTATACCGGGCTTTAACCTGTGAGTGTGCTTTTAAACGTCTTAACACTTTTAAAAAGTTCTTAGGTGAGGTCCGCCTCGCTAAACCTAACAAGCCGCGGACGCTGCTTGGACAGAACGCCGCCCCACTCTACAGCGGATGGCGAGCGTCTCTGCGAGCGTTGCCGCCGACGAGAAGCACTTATTGCCCTCTCGTTCGACTGATCAAATGATGGATACGCAGACCAGCCAAGACGCCAATACGCAGGCTAGCAATGAGCACTACGCACAGCCATGGATCACTATCACCAAGAGAGCGAACAAACGCCGACTGCGGCGACCCCATACCGTACCGACTCAACAGCTGCCCAGACAACGCCTCCTAAATTTCCGGTGCCTGCCGGATTATCGGCGGTGACTTGGGAAGCGGCGGTCGTCGGAACTACGGTGGTGGGGCCACTCAAGTAGGGGTGTCTTCAATTAGGTTTTTACGTTTTTGGAGCTTAAATGTAACAAAAATAACGTAAAAAGTTAAAAAAAAGCGTAAACGTAATTACAATTAACCCTATGTAAGTGACGCCGTCATTCAGCAAGCCACCATTTTATTACAAGGCATCCTCTGAAACTAGTAGCAAACGTCAAAATTGTCGATCTGAAAGGCTAAGTACAAAAAGACGCCTCTACGTAGGCAGCACCGCCATTGATGACCGGCGTTTCGCGCTCATTCGGCAGGCACGGGAAATCTAGGAGGAGTTGGCCCAGCACGCCTTCTGAGCCCGCTCTATGCCAGAACCGGCCTAAGACGCGTCTACCATGACTCTCACCGCTCCCTGCTGAGGACTACAAGCTAGCAATCCGTCCCCATGGTGGATTAAATCTGAGCAAGGTTAGCCCCAAGACGTTACTTCTCGCTTTAGCTGATGCAGCAAATATACGCAGTGAGAAGCCTGTTATCAAGCTTCGTGCTAACGAAAATCAAAATTATCTAACAATAAGCACCTCATCTGAACACATCGGCAATGCACTTGGACAAATCCGCTAAATGACAGTCCACGCAGCAACCTAAGACCTCACCTCTTATAGTTTTGCGCCTGATGATTTGTGCAAAGGTGTGGTTAACGGAATAGTCCATGAAATCACACCAGACGACTTCCTGACAGAAGTTGAAGTACCGGGCTACGAGGTCCTTACGTGCATGCGCCTCGGCAACTCTGGAGCAATGGTGCTCACATTTTGTGGCAAGCGCGTCCCTTTCTTCGTCAACGCGTACAACCAGGCTCTTCACTGCTGCCTCTACAAACGGACTATTCCCCACTGTAGAAAGTGCAACAGGACACCACGAGGATGTGTGCCCACAGCCTCCTGACACACCAAAATGTCGAGTGTGCGGGGATTCACTATCACCTAACAACCACGACTGCCGCCCTTCTTGCATGCTTTGCGGTGGCGACCACCCGGTGGCTGCCAAACCATTCCCAAAGCGGTTTTTGCCCCCAGTCAACTGACACAAACCACCCCGGTCAGATACTCCCACTAGGAAGGCCCAGTCACCATCCCCAGCCCCGGACGGCAGAGCAGTGCGTCCGGGTGTGCAGCCAGGCGAAGGAGCCGTTCCAGGGATAAGTCGGGGCCCAAGCGAGGAAACTCGTCACCGCGGAGTGGTTTCGCTGGGCAGCAGGGATCTCCAGGCTGGCGCACGGACGGAACAACGCATCATCATGGCCAGCAAAGCGGTTCCTACAAGAAACTGCAAACGGTAGGCTAGGCAGAGCAGTTCCGTCCTCTCCACATCAGTCCCACCTCCTCACACAAACATCAACGCAGCAAAGAACACCACAACCCATGTCAGTGGACACTCAGCTTTACCCTGACATGCCGCCAACTACGGTACGATCCGAATATTGCACACGAGAGGCGTTGAACGAAATGGCAATTTCTTTAAGGAATGAATTTGCAGCTATGATGCAGGTAGAAATACAGAAAATGAAGGATAGCATTATGGCTGAACTAACAGCTCCACTCCAGCAATTGATCCAGCAGGCCCCGCAACCTTCTGTCCTGCAAATTGTAATGGATGGTAAACAGCAGATATCGGCTGCACTTGGCCGACTTCATATTGTGTCATCTGCACCAAAACGCACCATGTCTCCGACACGTGAAGCACAGCGACCGCATCCTTACACACGCCCTTCTTGTTTCCTATCACCGTTCCGAAAAACCGTCCCAACAGCCGTAGCCACTGCAGTACCTCTTCCCACCACCCTCCACCAAGATTTAGCACAGTCTGAAATACCTCCGTGTACTACCGAGGCCCACTATTGCATGATCACGGTGAGAAACTGCAGGTCAATGCGTGACACCCCTCAACTCCTACGCGTATTGCAGTGGAATTGCAGGGGGTATCGTAGGAAACGCGGAGCTCTAACGCAATTCATTGTGACACAGCGGATTACTCCCGATGTCATAGCGTTACAAGAAGTGTAATGTACCCCTACGCTTCCGGGTTACACCACATACACGGACGTAATGAACAATACACCACATCGCACAGCTACTTTTGTTTCTAAACATATCACTGTCATAGAACACACCCTTCAAAGCACCTCCATCTCGCACGTAGTTCTCGAACTATTCCCGTGCTCTCGTTCCAGTAGCAGCCTGTACGTTCTTAACGTTTACAGTCCACCTAACGCCAGGAACCATGACTTCGATCATCTATTTGCACAACTATGAGGGTTGGGTAAACATATAGTTATTGAAACAGATTTCAATGCCCCCCATCGGGCTTGTGGCTACTCAACAGAAACGCCTAAAGGCCGATGACTCGCACAGGTTCTCGCGATTCATCGCATGACCCTGCTGACGGAACCTGATCAACCCACTCGCTTAGGTGATAGTGTCAGGAGAGACACATGCCCCGACCTCACGATAGTCAAGGCGGTTCGTCACCATTCCTGGTGCAACCTCATGGTCAATCTAGGCAGTGATCACCATATACTTACTACAGAGCTCCAAGTAGCAGCCACGCGCGCCCCAGAACACATATTAAAACTTGCAAATTGGGATGCATTTAGGCGTAATCGTACAACCATACCCATCAGGACTCTCCCTCCCTAGAGGCTTTGATATTACAGCTTTAGTCCAATTTTCAAACAGCTACCAAACTCATCGCTGCGACGACAGAAACGCCGGATGTAAACCGGCATCTGCTGCACCTCTGGGATGCCTGCAGAGGCTTCGCACGGCGATGGCGGCGGCAGAAATATAACCGAAAACTTCGTCTCCGAATCACCCAACTAGCTACTGAGGCACGTGGCTTGGCGAACATCCTTACTAGCAACAATTGGCATAACTTCTGCAATCGACTCAATGGCTCACTAAGTACACCTCTAACGTGGCGTATACTCCGTGCTCTCTTAAATCCCACGCAGACAAAATTACATACTGCTAACACAATCCGCACCATTCTCCACAAATCAGGGCTCGACGATACCACTCTGCTGCACACCTTAAAGCAACACTATGTATCCACGGGCCCCCGTCCCGCCTACCGTGATTATCGACACGAGCACGGTACGTCTCTAGATGAGGACATTACAGAAGCAGAGGTTAGGGCAGCCTTGCAAAGCATTAAGCGTAACACAGCACCCGGGACAGACGGGATTACATAAACACTTCTGCGTGATTTAGATGACCAGTCCATCGAATAATTAACCGCTTTTTACAACAGCATTGGAACAACGGCACGCTACCACAGGAGTGGCGACACGCAGAAATCATACTTATTCCAAAGCCTGGCATGCCGCTATCCCTCCAGAATCTTTGCCCTATGTCCTTAACTTAATGTGTAGCTAAACTCTTTGAACGCGTTGTCCTCTCTCTACTACAACCATTTCTCGAAAACAATCACTTTTTTTCTGATACACTATTTGGCTACCGTCCTAATATCTCTACACAGGACGTATTATTACAGCTTAAGGAGGACGTGTTGGATTGTCCCACTTCAAACCGGTCCGAGCTATTCTGGCCCTGGATCTGAAAGGTGCTTTTGACAATGTCTACCACGACCTTATTCTTGACAATCTCGCTTCATCTCAGTGTTGCTCACGTATCTACAATTACGTCAGGTCCTTTCTTTCTGACCGCACGGCCAATATTGGGATTGCATACCTCCGGTCGTACAACATTCATATCGCAGGCAGAGGAACACCACAGGGCTCGGTTCTCTCGCCCACTTCCTTCAACGTGGCAAGGGATAAACTCCCTTCCCTATTACAACAGGTTCCCAACATCCAGCATGCCATCTATGCAGAAGACATTGCAGTTTGGGCAACCAAAGGGTCAGACGGAATTATTCAGGACGCCCTACAGGAAGCTGTGCCTGTGGTACAAGACTATGCAGCTGCCGGCAGCCTTGCGTGCTCAGTGGAAAAGTCGGAGTGGTTATTGGTATACAAGCGGTGCCGCAAAACCACTGATTGTCCTGACATTTAACTCTTTCTTGATCGCCGTTCTATCCCTCTGGTACCTCGAATTCGCATTTTATGCCTCTACCTTCAGTATGATGGCAAGGCCTCGCATACTACACACCTTCTGGCTCAGCAGATAACTCAATCTACACACATGATCCAACGCATCACCAATCTCAGGAGAGGTCTTTGTGAGAAGGATGTCCTCCGCTTACTACAATCGCTCATAGTTAGTCAGCTCACCTATGATCTTCCCTTTCACAATCTCACGCTAGCTCAAATAAAAAAGATGAACATCCTTCTACGGACAGCTGTGAAAGCGGCTCTCGGCTTGCCTCCACACGTATCTACACAACGCCTCCTTCAACTAGGTGTCCACAACACCATAACCGAACTCATCGAGGCCCAGCACAAAAGTCAGCTACAACGGCTCAGGCAGACCCGTCAGGGCTGCGCCATCCTGTCTCATCTTGGCTCTCCGATTCCTAAAAAACCCGCACAGGTCACCGCGACATAAACTTGCTTCTACTGTCCGTGCACTCATCAAAGTGCCTCCGATTCCACGCAATATGAATCCCTTCTTCCACGCTGGTCGTCGACGTGCTTGAGTTCAGTCTATGACAAGCGTCTTTGGTGATGGTACCACAGACATAGCAGTCCTTTACACTGATGCGGCACGCTACCCAGAGAAATCAGTCATGTGTTTAGCCGTGATAGACGACACAGACGCCACACTTCGCACTACAGACAGTGATTTGGCAGAGGAGGGAGCTCTCGCTCTGGCAATTGTTCACGCTACGACACTTGTCGCATGACTCCCCTGCCACTATTGTAACAGATTCACAAGCTGCTCGCCGCGCTTTCGCTCAAGCACTTCTGGCTGCACATACACATAATATCCTCTCCCCTGTGTCACCGTTCGCATTTCATCCTGTGCGTATCGTCTGGACTCCTGGACACGCCTCTCTCCATGGTAATGAACGCGTTCATGCGGTTGCACGAGAGCTGACCGGCCGGACACCATTAGAAGAGCTGTCCAACAGAGACGACGCATCGACAAAGCCACTGAACTACAACGCTACGCTGGAGTACTACCGGCAGAGCCGTTATACGTGTCCTCCCCCTCATCCTTCACATAACAGAGCAGATGATGTCGCTTGACGGCAACTACAGACCAATTCATTTCCTCGCCTCTATATGCTAAATCGTTTTCTTCCGACTCTCTACCCCTCCTACTTCCCCTTCTGTGGATCCGTACCAACAGTGTACCACTCCACGTGGGAATGCTCTGCCTCACAGGGTGTTCCTCTTATTCTTAACCCTACCCCTTCTTCTTGGGAGTTTGCACTGCTCAGCTTACGCCGGCAGGAACAGCAGCAGCTTGTCCAGCGGGCGTGCAGGGTCGCGCAAGGCAAGGGAGCCCTGAACTGAGAGTCCCACGCAAGGAAGGCTCAGTGTGCATTCGTTACTAATAAAAGTTTATTTTTTTCTCTCTCTCTCACATTAAATACCACGTTAAATACCACATTAAATCAGCTTAACCTTCTTAGCCGATTCCTTCGTTTATCCGTTATTCTTCGAACATATTCATTATATTTTAACTCATCAACTTTTCTTCCCTTTGCAGGTCAGTGGTTGTTCACATGTTTTGACGGGATTTGAATGGCGTAGGCTGCCTTTCCCAGACGTTTCACCCCTGAGGAAGCCGAGTGTCGGGCCGGGGGACGCCTGTGCCCATTTGGAAAACCGGTGGGTAACCGGCGGTAACGCGGGTTTGAACCCACGACCTCCCGCAGCCGAAGCGGACACTCAACCACGAGGCCACGGCTGCGGTGTCATTATATTTCGTATTGTTATAGCACTCGAGTGCTTCATGACCCGAAGGTCGCAAGATTGAATCCAGGCCGGGGCAGCTACATTTTGGTGGTGGTGAAATGCTAGGTGATAGGGTGATTATTTACATGCACGTTAATGAGCCACAAATAATCGAAAAATCCAGAACCCACCTACATGGCGTCCATCACAAACTGAGACGTATTACTTATCGGGTTTTCGGGTGTAAGACCCCAACAATAACTTTGAACTATCTGTGCGTACTCTTAAAATACGATAGCCTTTCTTATAATACCTCAACGTAACAATGAAGTCGGTATGTCTGTTCATTGTCTGTCAACCGAAAAGATTGAGTCATCCGGATGAAGGTCAACTACTTCCTGTACGCCCAGTGATATATTGATCTGGTGGGGTTCTTGCGTTATTTTATTAGGGGCCTAGCTCCTTATAGCGGCACCCGTTCGTCCCTCGTAGTCGTAGTAGTAGTCGTAGTGTGTAACCAGTCTTACATTTTCACCTCCAAGGTGGTGCCAGTGAGATATTTCTTCTGTGCGTTGTTGAACAATAAAAACTTCGCAGCGTGCGCTTTAACTAAAAGCCGAATTTTCCTGTGTCTCATTCTCCCTTAGCAGCTATTGGCATGTACATTGAGCACTATCTGACAAGAAAGGGTTGCCACGTTATACTCGCTGGGCATATAACTTCTTGGTTTTAGAAAGGTTTAGCGAGCGTTGGGCCGCAGTGCCATGAATAGAGTGAACTAGTATATACCATGAACTCGAGGTGGTTAAAGGTAGGAAGTAGACCCTAAGCGCAAGCCGTAAGAAAGTGGGCGTGTGCCACCTCTCGTTTAGTCCTTGGAATGTCCGCTGGATGGCGGTTCTTCTATATGGCGAATATATGAGGAAAAGATGCGAGATGGTGGTACTTGGAGTGTTGAATAGATGGAAGAACGGACACACAGACAGATGCATGGCCGGACTCACGGATGGCTGAACCGACGGATGGATGCAGGGGCGGATGCGTGGACGAACGCACGGACGCACGAACAGACACACACACGCACGGACGGGCGAATGGACGGTCAAACGGAGGTACGCATGGACAAACGGAAGCAAGAACGAATGAACGGACGGATGTTTCGCCCCACTCTCCATCATTCCCTCCGTGGATATGCTGCCATGTTTTTGTGATAGCAATCATATGGATAATCTCGGCTGGATTTTGCCACCGGCGCCACTCGTCATATATGTATACGTATACATAGGAAAATTAAAGAAGGAAAACGTCCACAAAAAGACTACGGCGCGCGAAATCGAACTTGGGTCCTCTCAATCGTGAGTGCAAGGCGTTAACCACTAAGCCACCGAGCAGCACATCTTTCGCCGCTCAAACGGCAAGCTATTTATATCTAAAACTTACCGCTGCTCACGGGCATCTCGAGGGGAATCATCGAGTTTTCAGCGTTACTAACAAAATGGCGCAATAAGTGCGCTCTGATCTTCAACACGTACTTTGCCCCGCTTAGAGAAGGGGAGCAATGCTCCCTCTCAAGTCCTTATCTCGAGGTGGAACGAGGGGAGGATCGTGCGTCTTGGCTAGCTTCAGGCTTTACCTGGAACGATTCGATTTTAGTTACCGGGTGCACAAAGGTCACTGCAAGCAGTGCAGCCTCCATTTGCGAAAAGCACGTGCTTTTCAGACAACGAAGTAACAACTGAGACGCCTATTGGCATGCATTTGTACCCGTGAACACGTTTCGTGCGTAAATTGTGCGTGAAAAACGCGGGACACGTTTTGATCTGCTTTCTGTTCTGGGCGTGACCTTCGAATTTGTTTCTATCAGGTTCATTACTTCGCCTTTGCGGCGAAGCTGTGACGTTTTATTTTTTGGAGACATCGTCAATCTTCTAGACTTATGGACATTCTCGTTGAAAATAAGTATTACGCATCTCTGAAGCACAACAGCAATACCTAAGTATTAGGTGGTGTTTCATACTAGCAAAAGTATTGATACGTAATTCTAAAGATCATCGTTAATCAAAACGCAACTATTACGCATCTCTCAAGCACAACATCAATACTGAAATATTATGTGGTGTTTTTATACTGGCAAATGTATAGAAAAGCAATTTTAAAGATCTTTGTGTTATTTACGCGTCTTGCTCAATGCGACAATGTGCACAAAAAAGCGGGTGCTTTGTATACGGTTTGCTATGATGTAATACAGGATTGCCACCTATCAGTGGCTCTGCGTTTACACAAGCTTTCGTTTCCGAGATTACTGTCATATTGCCTCCATCTGACGCTGTGCTTAGAAGCACCTGCAGACAGCATACTTGCCTTTCGGGGACATTTGCAATCAGAGCACTCAGACATGCGGCGTACTTTCTTCTAATGTGGATTATTACAAAACTTGTCCGTTTCTTTATTTGTGTGTGTGTGTAAAGGTCGCGCGCAAAGTCTCTTACCTTCAGTAAGCTGAACGCTTCTCCAATGATCATACCTTCCCGGCTTTGCTCGTTTACCCTGACGCTTATGTCAAAGACGGCGTAGTGGTAGATTTTCTTCGACGTCCAATACTCCTTGATCTTGGCCTTGCCAGCGCTGCTGGTGATATCGTTCATGACAATCGAGCGATTCCTGCAGCGTATAGGAGTGATTCCAGAATTTAGATTTCCCGATATTGGCGCTTTCGCATCGTAAGCATTAAGCACGAGAAGCATACCCACTTTATATATTATTATCTTGCAATGCTTATTTAAAGATAAAGCTCGCGTAACTTCATGAGCTCACTCATGCTATCTTTTTTGCGCACACAGATACATTTAGACGTAGTTTATTTCCAAGCGCATTAGAATTGTGGCATTTCATACATGGTCACACTCGATCACTTCCTTGAATGATTGTGTTACTATTCCTGTTGAAAATTATTATATATTGAAAAGGCTAATGACTTTATTGTTATAAACGTTTTTTAGATGCGAAGCAGCCCATTTACTAGCCTGTGTAACGCTGCTCCTCCATGCGTAAGTATGAACGCGCCGCAACGCACTCGCCTTACCGCACGTGTTGGAGCGGTGCCGAGTAGGTCACACCCTAAGTGTACATTGACGTCGCGCTCCCCACGCATGGCGCGCTGACGTCACTCGCCTGCCAAGCACTCACCGCAGCCCCCGCAGCTGCCGCCTCGTCCGTTCGCCCGCAACGCCTGCCACTACCGCCGCTCCCTCCACGACCATGACCACCGCTCTCTACACTACCAGCTCGTTGGTTTCGGCGCAATAAACCTGACGCTCGTCTAACGTACGCGTACCCTCCTCGATAAGAGGAATGTCCATCGATCTGGTATTGGCCAACTTCGACGTCGAATGTCGGCAGGAACCTCTCAGCGTGAACTTCACCGATCACAATGCCATAGTAGTCAAGGTGAAACGCACGCCAGCTCCGGCCTAGCACCCGTGCTCACTCTCAAGAAATGGTAAGAACTTCGCCAGCCATCGCTTCAAACGAATGTTCCAGCGCTCACCACCAAACCCGCGTTAGCGCCGTTAACACGTGACGCCACGCGTGTGCTAGCTGTTGTTTGCATACCATCGGGGTTGCCTTGCGAAAGGTGGTGTGAATTTGTTTAGTTGTTACTTCTCATCTATCTTTTCGGTTGTGATATTTCTCTGCGCTGTATGATCCCACTCCTGTTATAGCATTTCACAGGGCTACAGTATGTAAAGTAAAACAATGGATAATGCATAGACACACGCAAAAGAACGTGTGGCTTTTTAAAGACAATAGTCTTTTTGGGAACCTTTGAAGCGAAAAATTTGGTCTGTCTGTCTGTCTGTCTGTCTGTCTGTCTGTCTGTCTGTCTGTCTGTATATCTGTCTGTGTGTCCGTTCATTTGTCTGTTTGTCTACTCTTAACGGCATCGGGTACTTGAAGCGGTCGACTCCATCCGCAGCGCCCACCAATGTTGCTCAAGGTTTAGCGTTCATACTTGTGCAATTGTCAATTAAAAACCAATGATTGTGCATGTCTGGAGCACCATAACCACACGTATCTACTCTGCATGTGCGTTCTTTACTAGAAAAGGTATACATAAGTAATTTTAAGGACCAGCGCTTATCACGCTGTGCTGACGACGCAACGCTTGCACGAAAAGGCGAGTGTTTCCAACGCTTTGCTAAGACGAGACGGTGGTGGCACCCACCCGTCACCTTGCGTTTTACACCTTTATCACCTCTCAGACGGGCGCGCACACCCATCTCAGAGCCACGCGCTTCGTTAAAACTGCCAGATGGCGCTCATGTCTCACGTGTAACGTGACCTGATGCGCTCGTTCGCCTCCACAGCACGCTCGAGGGACTCTAACGCAGTGCTTTCAGAATACCATTCACCGATTTTTTTGCGCAGAACATCAAATAAATTGTCCACTCTCTCCACACGCAAGACTATCGCCTTCCGAAGACATTTGCAGATTAACATGCAGATACGGGGCCAATTTTTCACGAATATTTTCGTTTAGCTTTAACTAAGGTAGCAAATGTACGGACGCATGAAATGTCTTCTTGTTCCCTATACCTTCGAAAAAAAGCCTAAGAACAAGTCACAGCGTCACTTCGGAGAATGTTTGTTGAATAAACGTAAGAAACGAAATGCTTTTGAGCATTTTATACCTTAGTGCCCTAAGCGAGCTGTCTTAATTTCTATTTCACAGAAACACGTTTTAAGCTCTGAACACATTGCTAAAAATAAAGATATACGAATATGTTGATGCTTTTGGGGCATGATTTGTTTTCTCTGAGGGCGTCCATTAAACTAACGGTGTATGAAGCTTCAATGTAACTTTTAATGACGGCAGTACAACCATTTCTTGCCGACGTTATGTCAGCCTCTCTAAAGCTTTTGTTATTGTTTGATCTAAGTAGGAGTTCACCGGGTAACTCCCAAGAGCGAAAGTGAATAACCGGCGTATGAAAAGCACTGTATGTGTGAGTTCCCGATTTTGCACCAAATGACAATATTATCAACACTGTGCCATGGGCAGCTGGTGTCATATAAAAATAACAAATTAACACAGCAATTTAGATGTACCCTTGACCAATACTTTTCTTTGAATGTTCAATTACCTCACACTGGCAATTACATTACGTTTTCCGTGGTAAGTTTCTAATAATAAGTGGCTTTTCGTGTTTTAAAACCATGACAATATTAGCAGGGGTGCTCCAGCATACCTTCGATCAAATATTGGATTGCTTGATTGATATGTAGACTTCAACGTCTCAAAACCACCATGTGATTATGACAGATGCCGCGGTTGAATGTTCAGGAAGTTTTGACCAGCTGGGGTTCTTGAACATGCACCCAAATCTGAATATTTTCCCGTTTCGTAAGCGCAGACACAAAACACGAATGAGAACACATGCCGGTTCTTCGCAACGCGTTAGTTAGTACACATTGTTTTTCCATGCAGCCGCCCCCCGAAAGTTAAGTATTTCCCCTGTGTGAAGAGAGAAAGCCAGCAAACCTGTTTGTTTGATTTAGGTTTAATTAAAGCTATAATTCGCCATAGCCGTTTCCCTAGCAACGTTTTCAGTTGCCCCTTGTTACAATATGGTCACTGACGTGAGCCAAAAGACGTATCGACACGAACGCCGTGACCTGCAGCTCAACCTTGATCAAACATTCCCTTCTGCGGATAGAATGGGCAGCAGCGAAATTGTATATGATTGAGTTGCGCTGACGTCAATCAAACCATAATGTTGGTGAACCGCATGGCACACGGAAGGTTCTTGACGTCATGAATTCATGTTGTCATTTTATTCCTTTCAAGTTCTTTTGCTATTGACGAACCGAGGTCCCTAAAATTTGGTCCACATCGTTATTACACTGAATCAGCTAGGTCGAGAGCGATAAGATTCTGCTGCCTCTACTTCATCTGATTTCATTGATATGTGAGGTTTAACGTCCCAAAACCACCATATGATTATGAGAGACGCCGTAGTGGAGGGCTCCGGAAATTTCGACCACCTGGGGTTCTTTAACGTGCGCCCAAATCTGAGTACACGGGCCTACAACATTTCCGCCTCCATCGGAAATGCAGTCGCCACAGCCGGGATTTGAACACGCGACCTGCGGGTCAGCAGCCGAGTACCTTAGCCACTAGACCACCGTGGCGGGGCACCTCTACTTCATCTAGGCCGCTATGTTGGTGAATTAGTACGTTATGAAACTGCGACCATAACGCCAAGCTATCTATAGCATTGTGTAGAGCATTGACATCGCAGGTAAAACGCCCCTTGTACTCCATTTTGAACGACCCCTAATACGTGCTTTTTGCAGTTATGAGTTTGAAAAGGCTGCCACGCAACGTTTCAAACAACGCCACGAGCTGGTGCGGCTTGGCTGTCTGAACTAAGGTGCCTCAAAGACAGTGCCGCCTATCCCTATGGACATGAGTGGTGACACACTTTAATCGTCATATTGGGTAAAAGTTGCACTAGCAAAATATTACTCATCCGGACTTACTCAGTCTCAGACTCACAGGCTGATCCGAGTCTGAGTGAGTCCGAGTGAGTAGACTTATGAGAGAGTTCGCCTACCTATGGTGGCGAAACAATTTGATCGTCATATTAAGTAGAAGTTGTTGAGGCGGACTCCGCCTCTGCTTAATATGACTTAGAGCAGGGCAGCCAGGTAAAAACAGCTACATACGAAAAACTAGCCAAAAGGTAGCCATTTTAAACTAGTGCCACAAAAAGTATCCAAACGCAGCCCCGTCTATGCGAAAGCTGTTGAGGTACTCTAATTAGAACGACCATTCACACCAACCATTTGACGAAAGTGCGAACAAGTACACTATGGACGCTTTAAAACGACAAATGCTCAAGTTCAAGTATAAATTGTTGATTTCGGCAATATAGTTTTGTAAAGAATCACGAGACGCTTCCACCATTTCACGAACTGCTTTTGTTTAGGCGCCTTGCATTAGCTTGCTCAAAAAGACGAAGTAATTGCTTTCTGGAAGCAAGAAATAATAATTCAGCATTATTTGGCCCGAAATCACGATTGCTTGTATTGGAACATGGTGGTGTTTTGTTTATTAATGTTTACTTCCAGGATGCACGTTGAAGAACGAGCGGCTAATATTCCAGAGGGGCACGAACGTAGTTAAAGCCGACATGACAAATTATTCAAACATTAAATTCCTCGTGTGATTGAGGTCAGTGTAAGCGATACTGTCATGCTTACTTCTAATTAGTTGATCATGTTCACCGAAAGTCGTACATGTGCGAAATCATGCCATAGGCGACCATTTTTGACGATGTACCTGCCACGTATACCAAGGTGCTTTTGTGTCCTGCAAGCGTGCAATTCACTTTTCTATGCAATTGCCGCAACGTTTTGAGATTACGCACTTGATCGAAAAAGGGTGTGACGTTACAAATATAAAATCTCGCAAAAATTGAGCAAACGAAAAGCAGCCAAAATTTAGCCAAGTACCCAAGGAATTCTTTTATACCACCACCAGCTTAAGAAGTAGCCTTTGTCGCACAAAGTAATTCAACCTCACCACACTTCAGTTGCAAGCACGCTGACAAAAATAGGCTTCAACGGAAACGACGAACTCTGACATGAAATGCAGGGTGTCGACACAGCGCCAATCCGAGTGCTCCGACCCAGTATGACGGTTCTGTGGGACGTGTTGTCACCCTAAAGTGAGTCTATAGCTTCTCTTAGATCCTTTTATACTGCTTTAAAAGGTTCCTGATCGTCAAATTGGCCTTCGCTTTTTGTTTAGCTGTATACACAACACATCCTACAGTATATATACAGCCATAGGAAATAAAAAAAAGGGGCAAAAGACTTGCTCGTTGGGAACGCTGATAGCAAAAGACGTCCTTGTCGAGGTGCTCGCCGCGTTGATCAACTCCGTGGTGATCGCGTTGCTGTCGTCAGTGAACGTGTCCCCACCACGCACGTAGAAGGGTATAAAGGCGTAGTCACAAGGGTTGAAGTTGATTGACTTGTAGTCCAGCTTGTGAACTCCAAACGTGCAAAACAGCGGAGTCTTGCCCATTACGTGACCTGATGAACACATGTGAAACGAAGATGCTTCACTTAGAGGGCATGAAAAAAATCACCGCATCTCCACTAACGCGAACCATGACGAGCGGCGAAGCACTCGGTATCGTACCAGTGCGTCACCGTACGCCACACGCGTGTTGCCACTGCGAATATAAACAACTGAGTGTCACAAAGTGTATATATACATACATATATTTATATATATTTACCTGGTTCATCTTAATATTCATCTATCTCATTCTTCTAGCTATGATGCCTATATGGCCTTGAGATCTGCATACCATTTTCAATTTATTCTTACTGCTTTGTGGTCTTCGAAAAGTTGAGCCAACTGTTCTTCGAGTTCACCTAACAAAAATGGCAAAAACAAGGTCTATTCGAGTTTCTCGGATGGTTGTTTGTTGTTTCCAATCATATGAAATGCATTGCAGAGTGCAGCGATTCTCTATATACTGCGAAGCCAGTCGTGGTCCATAATGTCTACGATGAAGTCACCGACTAGCATAAAGGGTCTGTGCTTGTACTTTGCGTCATAATCGTAAACGCAAAATAATCGCATGTTTCACCTTTGAGGGTGAAAATGCCACGGACTTCTAAAACCTGCGACTCAAGCGCTTACGAAAATGTTTCCTCAGTTTCTGATTCAAGACAAAATGTCAGACACAACGTCTTTTACATGTGACTATGAACATCCTTCAAATTTGTGATGGCCAGATTTGTTGATTTCGGGTACATGGTGCCTTTATTTGATTTCATATTTAGCATAATTCGGGAGCGTTGTAAAGGATAGATATGACTTTTGCCTGAGAATTTATAGCCGTGATCGCCACATATTCACATGTTTCGACAATAGCAACAGTTTTCTTCATACCATGACAGCGGACAGTGAAAGTGTACGACAAAGTCAGGTCCTAAGTAGCGTCGGCCATGAAAATAGGCTAAATAGTATTATGCAGTCGTGTCGAGTAGAGGCGCAATGGTTCACTCTTCTAGGCGATAAAAGCTGCTCGCTACTGTGATAAAGGCTATACGCTACTGAAGCCTCAACACAACTCCAAGGTAGTTCCAGCGATCACTGACACATTGAACTTCATATCTATCTACTAATGCACAGCCTTATCAAACGAAGTGAAAAAAAGAAATGCTTTATCTAAAGTATTGAATATTTCAACCTATATGTGTAGCTTGGGACTGAATAACTCATCGATTTCATGTATGTGTAGTTATTCTTGTAGCCCTGCTTTTTTGCGTTGTATAAAATCATCATAAGCCGATGCCTATTCGCGCATTGTTATGGCGTCAAGTAGTAACGAATGCATTTCAATAAACGTAGTGTAACGAGGGCAGTGGACATGGAGCTCGAGTAGAGAAAGAAGAAGAAGACGTGCTGTGATCGCAGGCTTGCATTCAGTTAGCCCTTGCGCTAAATAAAGCTCTCGTTCGCCGAGTCAACTCCTGCTTGTTCAACAACCCGTTGAACAAGTGGTGGAGGTGCTTGGTACATCTAGTCATCACCCTGGAACTTCGCAGCCGTACACTCCAACGACCTTCTGCAATGACTGATCCGGGGCCGTCTCAGGTCACTACTCCAGATCTCGCACCTGTGCCTGTCTGGTTTTAAGGCATGGAGCACCTCGTGAGTTATTAGGCGACCGCAGCCGCGTTTTTCTCTCCGATGCCATTACAGCGTAGTTGAGCGAGTGTCGCATCATACACCGCACTAACACAGCCTATAACCCGCTAACTAATGGGATGACAGAGCGTTTAATTCGTACACTTGGAGATATGCTGGCCATGTACGCTTCATCTGACCAGTCAAATTGGGATAGCATATTGCCTTTTGTGACATATGCCTACAACACTGTAACGCAGACCACCACTAGATTTTCGTCTTTCTTCCTGCTTTATGGACGCGAGCCATCATCAATAAATGATATCATTCTTCCTTATCGACTGGACTCGTCAAAGTTGACAATCGTTTCTCGAGCATCAACACACGCTGAAGAATGTCGGAAGCTTGCTTGTGCATTCACGTCACACGACCAGACACGTCAAAAACATCGCCACGACGCGTCAACCACGCCTATCAACTTTGCTCCGAACTCACTGGTGTGGCTATCGATTCCTTCTACTTCTCCAGGACTCTACCACAAGCTTTCGTCCAGGTACCATGGTCCTTATCGAGTTATACGCCAAACATCCCCTGTCAACTACCTTGTCGAGCCACTGTTTGCATCTCTGGACAAGCGCCATTGGGGACAAGAAATCAGACAGATCTCTCGGCTCAAGCCGTTCCAAGACCCTTCTGTGTACACCTGTCCTTAGGTCGCCAGGATGGCTCCCTCATCACCCGGGGGTGATTGTAACGAGGGCAGTGGACATGGAGCTCGAATAGAGAAAGAAGAAGACGTGCTGTGATCACAGGCTTGCTTTCAGTTAGCCCTTGCGCTAAATAAGGCTCTCATTCGCCGAGTCAACTCCTGCTTGTTCAACAACCCGCTTCAGTAGTAATAAATGTCGGTAAATGTCTATAACTTTGAGAGCAAGCCCTATTAACTGCGTTACTATACGAGTAGCTACAATCTGTTAACATCATCTACGACGTTAAGGGTAACTAACCAGCTCAATACTCCATGGAGCTGTGTGTACTTAATAAAATGATTGGAAAATGAATTTTTGTAGAGAACAGGATAACATTGAACGGAAGCGTACACAAAAAACGGTTTAAACGAGATGATGCATGGACGTACAGCATCGTTCGAGGAGTACTTCTGACGGATAAAGCCGAGCATGCGCTTTTACAGGGTGTCTCAAGAGATGTGTCCAATAATATTTAAGGGGCCCCTCAACCCCCTCTGGTATTTGCCCAAATTTTTCAAGTAAGAAAGTGCATCGCGTGCAGAATGCCATCGCGATCAACAATGTCACACGCCGCAGTGCTACAGGTAGCGGGCGCGCTACAATTTCGAAAAAACGATAGCTTCTCTTTCCCGGTCTCCGTCATTCCCGCCACTGACATGTGTGACGTCACGAGGGAAACTCGATGACGTTACCACTTTGGATGCTTGCGATTGGCCGAACGACAACCGACGACTTCCGGTCCCTCTGCAAACAGCTGTTCGCACGCATCTTGTCGTTTTTGGTCGTGTTGCCGCTTGCGATTTGACATCTGCGGCCCGTAACGAAACAAATGGTCCATACCGGAACGATTCGTAGGGGCACGTGCCGGCACGACAGCAACAGCGGTTAGTCAACAATCAGTGCACCCAAATGACACATACAACACAGTTGACGGCGAGCTAGGTCGTCGGAGTGGCGGATTGCGGTGACCGGAAGTAGACGCTGTCTCGAACATCACGTCAGCGGTGACGTATGCCACGTGAGATGAGGAGGGGCACTCAGCTGTCTCATAGAAAAGGGGCCAAGCGGTTTTGGAAGAGGGTAGTGCAGGAAATATGAAAAGAAGCGATCTTCTCGTTTCGATCATCAAACGCGTGTAACTCCGCTATTACGACACCATTTCGAAAAATCCTCACGACTGCGTGTTCGTTGTAAACTCGAGCAGTACTTCCCCACCTCAACTAAATTTGGACCGCTGGGTGGTTTAGGGGTCCTTTAAAATTACAGAAAAGAAAGAAGTAGGTCGAGAGCGATAGGATTCTGCTGCCTTTACCTCATCTAGGCCGCCATGTTTTTGAATTAGTACGTTATAGAATTACGACCATTACGCCAAGCTATCTATAGCGTTGTGTAGAGCATTGACGTTGGAAGTAAAACAGCTTTTGTACTTCATTTTGAACGACCCCCAATACACGCTTGTTGCAGTCCTGAGTTTGAAAACGCTGCCCCACGACGTTTCAAACAACGCCACGAGCTGGTGCGGCTTGGCTCTCTGACTTTTTAACCAGCGGTGATATAGCCGGTCCAGTCAAATGGGTGAATTCAAGCTTTTGCTACGAATGGTCCATAGCCATTTTGACATTTTAGAATAGTGGCCACTGGTAATCACCGCAGAGTGATGCAATGAGCCTAATTTACCTGGAGAAATGGAAACCGACGCACCAAACAGCGCACACACCGTTCACTTCGAGAACGCCCTCAGCGACAACACTGTTTCTCTCGCCGTTATCAACCGTCAATTTAGACACTTCGCTTCAAGGCCACTTATCGACGCTCTTTTATTCTTCTCCCCCAATGCGAAGGAAAGAGTGCCGTCATTGAGGGTGTTGTCGAAGTGAATGATAGATGCGCTGTTTGGTGCGTCGGTTTCAGTTTCGCCAGTTAAATTGGCCAGATTGCATCGATGCGCGGTGATTACCAGTGGCCGCTTTTTCGATATTTCAAAGTCGCTATGGACTATTCGTAGGAAGGGCTTGACTTCGCTCATTTGACCTAACCAAATATTACCAATCGTCAAAAAGTTAATTGTGTTAGTTTCTTTAGTTATTGCAGTAGTAATGTTGGTACTCATCTGAAGATGCCTTCTGTCACAGAAAGGCAACGCCACAAGTAGCACGCAGATACCTCTTCTGTTTTTTAAAGAATATTGGACACATTTTTTTAACCGCCGTGTATAAACGCCTGCGGACGAAACAATACGTTAATAGATTAACTCGTCATCCATGTCACTCAAATATCTTACTTGTAATGAAAATGATGAGAGTCCTTATTTTGAATGTAGTATATTTCGCTGACTCTACACTTCTCCAGCGTAATCTCTGGTTCCTGAATTTCGGCCACTAAAAATGAAATCAATGCAACTTCACAGCAATGCAGAGGCTAGTGATCTGTATCACACGGTATCGGTGTCCGTGTCGTGTAACGATCGTAAGCGCGTATTAGCCGGTCTCCAGCTAATCTAGAGTGAAATTGCCTGCAGACATTTTCTTCAAAAATTTTTCTGCAAGAGAAACCATGCAGTAAACTACCGTGGATCTAGAACAGCAACCGTTTGAGACAACCATTGTAGCTGTTTGAAAACTTCGACGCTGTGTATCACGAATCGAGTTCAATTCTCGCTGGTCGTGTATGGTGCAAAGAAGGGGTCGGCAACCGCTGGTCCGTGGGCCGCATGCAGCCCCTGGGACACCACTGTGCGTTACTCAGCACGATTTCAGACCTCCCCCCGGTTCCCCTTGCCACTTCCTATTCACACTGTGAAGCCCCTATCTTGAATGCAGAGAACTGCTTTTAACATTAAAGAAATATGACTTATGTACCAATTTTGTGCACTATTGCCAACCCACCGAATCGCTTCTCCTTGCATGCGAAACCTCGGCTTCCTATTTCCCCAATTTTCCGGCCGGCCCCACCATGCCGGCTCCATAAAACTTAGTCCTCCTCCTCGATATTTTGTTAAGAAGGTGGTTTTGTATACACAGTGCGCGTTAAATACGTGGTGTCTCTCTCCTTTTATTGCACATTGCCTGAACTGCTGCTTTTTTCCCCTTTGACAACCTTGGTCTGCAAGACAATAATTAGCACCAATGAGCACTTTTCAGTACATGTAGTGCCGAAAGTAAAGAAAGCTATTGAGGCGCTCAAAAATATCCGTCACCAAACCTTTTTATATCACTCAAGTATATTTTGCGGTGCTGGAGGTGTCTAAAGTCATACTTGTACATACTTCTGAGGCATTCATTCTCATTTCTCGGAAGAGCTAGGGTAAGCCACAGCAGTGCACTCACCGGTATTGTTAGAAGGAGGCCTAGCCGTTCTAATCTTCGGAGTTGGCACAGTAGGAGGCGGCGTAGGTGTAGGTGGAACCGGAGGCAATGTTGTTGCAGGTTGCGTAGGTGACGGTGAGGGAATTGGTGGCGGTGGTGGAGGAGGTGTAGGTGGTGTGGTAGCAGGTGGCAGTGTCGGCCGGATAGTCGGAGGAGGCGCTGGAGGTGTAGGTGGTGTAGTAGCAGGAGGCAGTGTGGGCTGGGTAGTTGGAGTAGGTGGAGGAGGAGGTGGTGGTGTGGTAGCAGGTGGCAGTGTCGGCCGGGTAGTTGGAGGAGGTGGTGGAGGTGTAGATGGTGTTGTAGCAGGAGGCAGTGTGGGCCGGGTAGTTGGAGTAGGTGGAGGAGGAGGTGGTGGTGTGGTAGCAGGTGGCAATGTCGGCAGGGTAGTCGGAGGAGGCGGTGGAGGTGGAGGTGGTGTGGTAGCAGGAGGCAGTGTGGGCTGGGTAGTCGGAGGAGGTGGTGTGGTAGCTGGAGGCAGCGTGGGCCGGGTAGTCGCAGCAGGCGAAGGAGGTGGAGGTGGTGTGGTAGCAGGTGGCAGTGTCGGCCGGGTAGTCGGAGGAGGTGGTGGAGGTGGTGTGGTAGCAGGAGGCAGTGTGGGCCGGGTAGTCGGAGAAGGCGGAGGAGGTGTGGTAGTTGGAGGCAGTGTGGGCCGGGTAGTCCGAGGAGGTGGTGGAGGAGGATGTGGTGTGGTGGTAGGAGGCAGTGCGGGCCGGGTACTTGGAATAGGCGGAGGAGAAGGAGGTGGAGTGGTAGCAGGAGGCAGGGTCGACCGGGTAGTCGGAGGAGGTGGAGGTGGTGTGGTAGCAGGAGGCAGTGTGGCTCGGGTAGTCGGAGTAGGTGGAGAAGAAATGGGTGGCAGAGGAAGTGTAGTTGGCGTGGTAGGAGGAGGCAATGTGGGCCGAGGAGACAGGGTAGGTGGAGGAGGTGGAACAGGCGGTGGCATTGTCGTAGGAGGAGGTGTGCGGGGGGGAGGTGTGGGCGTCGGAGATTGAGTCACCGGTGGAGGGGTTGTCACTGGTGTAGGTATGGGAGCAGGAGGAGGCGATGGAAACGTCGGTGGAACTACAGCAGTGGTACTCTCGCTAATATCGTCGGTAGTTATCTCCATTGTGCTTATCGCGGACCCACGTGTCGTTGGTCCTGGTGCCGCTGTATCGAAAGAACAGAAGACACAGGATAGTAGATTGCGTTTAGCTATGCGTGAGAGTGCAATAACAAAGAAGGCGGCGATATTAACTGCAGCTGTTTTGACCACAACAGCAGCTGTAGCTGCAACACTACCACACGACGTATTTAACTGAAATTGATAAGACAATACCCTTCTGATTGGAGGCACACTAAAGGCAAATATCAAGCCGATGCTGAATTCTGAAGTAGTTGACCAGAAACCTCGTGGTACTAATTTTGGGCAATTTACATGTTCAGTTTGAAATGAAATCTCGTTTTAGCCGTCCGCATCATGTCAGCGCACTTCAAATCACCCGCCTTAAATTGGTCCGTTTCACATGACTGTCGCTGTGCACAACGTTGTCCAGCTTTACTGCGCGGCTGCCGACCCCAGTAGCACCACAGCCTAAGTATCGGGAGCCATAGCAGAAACAACGGCCGTTGAACAATTTTCTGACATGGCCTCCGAGATAGTAAGCGTGCTTTGTTCAACTAAACCCCGCCAGGTGGCACCACCCTGTCCGCTTTAATGAGGCATGGATATCGCTTATGAACAACTCATGCCATTCCCAATAGTAACTCCCGGTAGTTGTTTTTTTCCTATGAATTGAGTATAAACGCATAAACACCCTTTTATTACGCCTCTTGATGCACGGAAGCTTCTTTTTTATTGCACCTAGTTTGATCACTAGTGGTTATTTGTAGTCGCTTGCTCTCACGTCATCGGAAATAATTTCAAAATACCTCACCAATGGCGCCCGTCGTGTGGTACAATTAGCTTAATTTCTCGGCAAGGCACTGCTGTTCATAATATGGCCGTTTTAAACGTTGTAATACACTGAACTTTCTCTCCCACACAAATTGTTATTGGCATTAGTGTCACTTTAAGCACAGATTCTAAGCTTTTGCAACCGATGCTCACAAAGTAGTACAAGAATGCATCAGAGCTAATGGAGTAGCTACGCGAGCCTCCGGAAGTTGCTGGTTGTTCTGCCACAATGAAATTAGACGTAGAGTACTCACGCATCGACACAGCACAATTCATTCGTAAGTAGTGCAGAGAGTTTGTTTTTTACGATTTTTTACTAAGGCCACATCGGTTTAATTTCAAATCAAACGTGTAGATTTGAGCAATCACTATCAGACCAGACTGGTTGCGACATGACGTGGTTTTCTCGATCAATCACGAACACCAGTCATTTTACTAAAAAAAAAGTTGGTGTCGCTTTCGCATCCGCGAGTACTGTACATCGAGCGGCTAAGCATTTCGCTAATCACATCTACTAAAACAAGTGAACTGCTATTACTTTATGCCACATAACTCACTTGTGGAGACGGAATCTCACTTGCCCGACCCGGCAGCTTGGGCCACCGTTCCGAATTCCGCCAAACTATGCAAAAACTGAGAGCGTAGTGATACCCAATAGTCGTACTGCTTGGTAAGTCCCTTTTTTCATAATTCAAGCATGAAGGGAAGCTTGTTAACACGAGGCCGCAGCTAAGAATCGCAGCAGCATTCGCAGTCACGCGTTCCAACGCTCTAGACAAATGTGATTCCGTCTGTACGATGCCAGAACAATTCATGTCCGTATGGTATCGTAAGCACTCCGACACTATCCTCTAATGCAGAAGATGAAATATATTTAGTGATACCGCCCGAACACTATAGGCCTTTCCGTGAAGCGTATTACTGATCTAAAGCACTGCGTGCCATGAATACTATGTTCCCGGCAGAAGTGTTTAATGTGCTTTCCAGTGGTCAATTTTTTTTTATGTGAGCTTCACAGTTTCAGTAGCACAGTGATCGACTGAAACGTAAAGAGAGTGGGGCAGGAAAGCTTACTATTAATGAAGCGAAGCTTGTCGAGTATTCAAAAGTTATAATATGTGACATAGTATGAGCCATTTATTATGTGCGCGTGCGCGCGCTGTCTTTGCTCACAGCGTAATATTTTCCAGAGGTCCATCGCTTTCCATACGAGACCGTACCGTGACTTGGACCCTTAATCTCAAACTGACCTTATCGGTTTATTCATCGCTTCTGTTCCCTTTATGCGCTTCATAAACTAATATGTTAAAGCAACATTTAGAAACGAGCCTGTTATCGTTTCTCCTACTTGCCGTTTGTATGCACTTAATTCTGTGAAGGGCCGAATAACGACAATGAAAATAGGAGAAAAGGATGATGATAAAAAAGCCCTGCAACACTTTGTCAAGTATGCATCGAGTAGCTTTATCAAAGAAGGTGATTGCATAATCAGTCCACCAGTGCTCAAAGTTTCAGAACACGTTAAGTATGGCTGAAGTTGCAACGCAGATCTCTAGCACGTGGTAATTGTCTTTTTCTGCTTTCTCGTTCCGACAAGCGCGCTGCACGATAAGCGTGAAGGTATCGCACGAAAGAAAAAAGCTACGTCATGCGCACGCCACAACTCTGAGCCCATTTTCCTACTTTACTCTATAGTGAACGTGTGGCTCACTTGCAATGTGATTTCAAGTGGGCATGTGGCGGCATCCCACGACTACCACGCTAACTATGCAGCTCACGATGCAAAAGTGAGCCAACGAACGTCTGTGTAACGCTGTACGACATCATTTGTAAAATGAGCTCGGGATTGGTTCTATTTGGCTTTGAGAACTAATTGCAAATGGCAGGCCACATGCAGCACTATCACATTTTATCACAAACTTGGCACCAGCGTTTCCTTCACTAAGTGATCACATGACAATAATAATCAAGGACCGTAACCTAATTGCCAAACAACACGTTTTGTATTGAGTTTAGCAGTTCTTTTTTGATTCGAAGCATTTCCTAGTGAACTTTGGCGACATTGAGCGTATCTATCTATCTATCTATCTATCTATCTATCTATCTATCTATCTATCTATCTATCTATCTATCTATCTATCTATCTATCTATCTATCTAGCCGCCTATGACATTTAGCTCTCCTGGCCGTTTCGTTAATGGTATCAATACCAAATGTGGTATGACATAACATGACTGTATGGCGAGCATAATTGATCAGTCGTAATATGAATATCATGACTTGTATGTCATGAATATCATGATTTACATTTCATGGTCTTGCTGCCCTTGCGGTGGTTTCGTTCACATAACATGTTGCAAGACTGGCATTTGTGACAGTGACAAACGCTAACGTGGAAATCATCACATGCATCTCATGTAAGTCATGGAACATGACTATATGCCACTCTCATAATGCGCTCGTGGCCGTCTCGCTAGCTTCATATACACCCGATTTGGTATTACGGGACCTGAATAGATGAGCAAAGTATGTGACTGTTGCAAACATGATAATGGTGAGATGCGTGTCACGTAACAACATGACTACATGCTACGTTCATGATGTGCTCGTGGCCGTTTCGGTAGCTTCACATGTACTAAATTCGGTATTACGTCAAGCAAACGGATGGCATATGTAAATGACACTGCCAAACGTGATAATCGTGACATGCGTATCATGTAAAAACATGACTACGTGCCACACTCAAGGCGCGAATACACTTTGACGTGACCCGGCGTGCGTTCGCGTCGGCAATGCCATGGAAGGCACCGATCTGCCTAGCATATGCTCGCAGGCGCACACTACACGGCGTTGCCTTGACGCATGCGCGTTTGAGCGCATACGGCATCCCTCCGTCACGAATCTAGGCAGACGCGGTGCTGTCTGGGTAACGTCAGTGGCGGGAAATTCAGCGTGTTGCGTTTCGCGCCGGTTGCCGCTGGGCCTCGCTGACAGACGCTGGTCGCACCTAGCGTCACATTTATAGAGTGCTCGACGTTTGCTTGCGTAGCGTCGCTGCGCCCAACGTGCACGCGCATCAACGCTTCGTGCACTCACCGCAGTTTCGCTAGCTTCACATATACCAAATTAGGTACTGCATGACGTGAATAGACTACGAGGGTAAATGACACGTCCGAACATGATAATCGTGAAATTCATGTCATGTAAAACGTGACTACATGCTACGCTCATAGAGTGCTCGCGGCCGTTTCACTAGTTACCCATATACCGAATTTGGTATCACGTGACGTGAATGGACGACGAATGCAAATGACACGTCCAAACATGATAATCATGACATGCGTGTCATGTAAAACATGACTACATGCTACGCTCATAGTATGCTCGCGGCCGTTTCGCTAGCTGCACATATACTAAATGAGGTATCATGTGACGTGAATGGATTACGAAGGTAAATGCCACGTACAAACGTGATAGTCCCCACATGGAAGTCATATATGGCATAATTTACCTCCGCCTCGTAGAGTCGTGCTGATTTTAAAGCGACATATCAACCTTCTTCATTCGTGCATCGCATGTCATCGATTCCCACTGTACGTGGGATCTGCCAATTTTTATATTCTTAAGGTGCATGCTTCACTCACCTGTGAACAAAATGTAAAGCAAGTAGCAGAAAGTACCGAGCAACACGATCAGGAAGCCACTGAGAAGCAGAATCACGGCTTGGAATTGCCTGCGTTTGTGAAATATGCAGAGTTTAGAAAAGTACACTGCTAAAAGTGCAATTCAAAAGAGCACGTCGACATACATATACAACGCTAAATTGCGTTGTATTTATTGTTAGAGCACCGCACGTCACTGAATTCTGTGGATTAGGCAGGCCTTGTAAAATGCTTTGGGCAGAACATCACTAATGTCTTGTGATTAGACTCCGTTTCATACATCAGGTGCAACGCTGTGAAGGCTAGGCAAGTAGTCCGTAAAGAAAACACGACGTGTTGCTCCGCGCGGTTTCGTAGCCGAGTTTTTTAGATGCGGAAGCATCTTATACTCGCGCCTTGTAGTGCGCCGTCCGCGCCGTCCGCGCCGTCCGCACCGCTTCTCGAACATTCGACAGCTGACGCGCGCGCATGCGCCGTCGCGCCGTCGCCCACCATCTGTGCCGCGCGCGCTTCTCCTTCGAGAACATTCAACAGCTGACAGTGCATGCGCCGTCGCGCTGTATATATACTCAAGGTCGGCGCTCGCTCGCTCAGTTGCCGCTCGTCGGTTGGTTTGTACGGCGCGTCGACGTCCAAGGTCGCGGTGAAATGAATTCCAACGAATCCACAAACACAATGATCGACGTCCCTTCGACCAGCGCCGTCCTTTCGCATACGTGTGTACGTGTTCACTCATTTAACACCCCCTCCTACAACCACGTTAACCAATTTAGCCATCGACCCAAGTAAGTCGCAATTTAACACCCCATTTCACAACCACGTTAACCAATTTAGCCATCGACCCAAGTAAGTCGCACTTTAACACCCCGTTAACCAATTATATGCTCCGCATCATCCTCAGTGTTCCCCCGAGGGAAGCTGCGGGCAATTTTTTTTTAAAAAAAGGTTTCGTAGCCGAGTAGTCTGACGCGTTGCTCCGGAGAGTTCACCGTAGTTTTGAAGTGCATGGGTTTGAATCCACGTGGTGCCATTTTTTTTATAATTTTTGCGAGTTCAATTCGAAATCTTGTTTTTTTTTCAGTAACTTCAACTTACTTGCACGCGGAAGTGAACTGCACGTATCTATTAATTTGTAGCATACCGTGTTCCCTTGTGAGGGCCGGAACCTGCTGAGCTGGCACCGAGGTTTGACCAGCATAGCGATTTTGTCGCGATTATACCGCATTGTCTGTTTACCTCGTTTTGATGTGCGAAGCTTCGAAAAAATTCGCGCAGGAGAGGTGGTCGAGGACGCAGAGCTGGACGCCATTTTTTCGAAGCTGCCACAATAAGTAAAAAAAAAAACGGCGGCGCGGGTCGCGCGGAGAGCGAAAACCTGATACGAAAGCGACAAACATAAATTACCAACTCGCATATTTGGATTGTTTATGCGACAACACAGGCGTTTGTTTTTTAACCTGATGACAAATATGTATGCTTAGAAGTTTCCCGAGAAGCATTTATTGATTCTCGTACACCCCAAGCGACGCACTACTTTTTGGTCGCGGCAGTACACAGCGCAAATAAGAGCGCTAGCTTTGACAGCGTTGCCCATGATGTATGAATCGGAGTATAGGTCCGTTGAGAGAGCTTGATTATGTGATTTGCTCTTGAGGAAACAGTACTCCCGACAAGGTACTTTTACCAGCACGGCTCAGTGCTCTCCCAGAGTTGAGTAAGAAGTACTCGGAATCGTTAAACATTTTTAGGGGCGAAGCTTCTTATAGCGGCCCCCGTTCGTCCCTCGTAGCCGTTGTAGTAGTCTGCAACAAGTATAACATTTTGACCTCCAAGGTGATGCCGGTGAGAGATTTCTGCTGTGCGTTGTTGAGCAATAAAAGATAGTGCTTAATGTACATGCTAATGGCTGCTAATGGGGAATTAGAGACAGGAACATTCGGCTTTTAGTTAACGCGCACGCTGCAATCCCCATTAGAAGCCATTGGCATGTACATTGAGCACTATCTGTCAAGAAAGGGTTGCTACTTTATACTCGCTGGGCGTAACCTCCTAGGTTTTAGAAATGTTTAGCGAGCGGCGGGCTGCAGTGCCATGAATACAGTGAACTAGTATATACCACGAACTCGAGGTGGTTAAAGGTGGGAAGTAAACACGAAGCGCAAGCCGTAAGAAAGTGTGTGCCTCCTCTCGTTCAGTCCTTGGAATGTCCGCTGGATGGTGGTGCTTCTATATGAGGAATATATGATGAAAAGATGCGAGATAATGATATTTGGAGTGTTGAATAGGTGGACGAACGGGCACGCAGACAAATGCATGGACGGACACACGGATGGCATGGATGACAAATGCATGGATGGCTGCACGGATGGATGGACACATGGACGGACGCAGGAGCGGATGCATGGACGAAAGCAGAAACGGACGCACAGATGAACGTGTGGACGCACAAACAGACGCACGCATGGACGGGCGGATGGACGCACGGGCGGCCACACAGGCGCACGCAAGGATGGACGGAAGCAAGAACAAATGGACGGACGGATGCTTCGCCCCACTATCCATCATTCACTGCGTGGATATGCTTGCATTTTTTTTTCGAAACACACAGAAAACAAATGAGGACAGAGGAGGACCGCCGAACCTTCGATACTGGTAGTGCTTTGTGCGCAACATACGGGAGCCTTTTTCGAAACGAGAATGAAAAGCGCAGAGACAATGACTCATGCACGTCTTATAACATTGTACCTTGGCGACTAGCGTGCATAGTGGCAATTAACAACTGTATTTACTGATATCTCGCCCATAGTTTTGATTTGTCACGAGCCCGAGAATACTTTCATGGCTACATCTCTCTTTAATTTTGCCCTAAGAGGTAGGTAGTGTGTTCGTCATGTTTAGGGTAATGTTGTTTTATCAAAATAAATGCTCAGAATTGTGTGCACGAAAGCTCTTTTGAAGCCATTAGTGTCGCCTCTGTCTATTAAGACTCCGTGCTGGAAACATTGTTTTTAACTTTCACAAATTCTATTGCACCTCATTAACGCAAGTGTGTCTCGCAGCTCTCATCTGATGTAGAGCGTCGTTGGCGAGGAATATATTTTAGGGAATGGTTGCAGTGTCCGTAGCGAGAATCAAACATCTTTAGTAAGGAATGTTTTCATTTTACGGTTGTAACAAAGCTTTCGCTGTATCATAGCTTTGAGGTTGTTATAAAATGCCACATATAAAACTAGTCACAGGAAGGGCACTTAGAGTGCTCAATTACGTATACATATAGCGATTTCCGTAAACATAATGCGTCGCGCACGTTCAGGCTGTCTGCGTGCTCGCGATGAGTCACCGAAACTGGTGGCTTTGTTAGCTATACAACACAGGCGGATATCAGGATATCATAGATCACTCTATCGTGTTCCTTTCGTCTGTTAACCCGGTCTGGGAATCATATTCACACGGACGTTCGGACGGATGATAAGTGCGACCATTGTGGAGGGGAGAGGGAGCCTCCAACCCAACATCTGGGAGTGCGAGAGCTCCCCCAGGGGTTAAATCGAATGTGTATATTAGAGAAGCCTGGGAAGCCGTGCTGCGGATCGAAAACCCTGCTTTGCAGTAAGGATCCACCCGCCTGGCTGAAGGAGCCGAGAAGGGCTAACAACACTTCTGCTTTCAAGTGAGGAGCATGTTATAGTCACACTTACGGCAAATCCCGCTTCGGTTACCGCATCGGCGACGGCATCGGCCACCCCACTGCGCATGCTCGCACCTCGCGTCTCGTACAAGGAGGAATAAAGGAAAATTGCTGGAGTGGAAGCTCCCGCAACGCCTTGCCAGCAATAGTGAAGCTAGTTTTTGCCACTGCCAAGAAGGCGCAAACATTCTCGTTTCCGGTAGTGCCCAATTAAATTATTAAATGGATTCGACATGTTATTTTAAATGCTACGCTAGTTTTTATATCGAAAGGTGGTTGTTCCCGACGAAGTAACACACAGAAACGAGTAGGGGTGACTGAATCTCCAAAGAACTTGGCCTCCAGGCTTACTAAGGATAATTTGTTACACTAAGGCGCACTTGGAGCACTATGTGACCCGAAAAAGTTTCCACACCAAACTCGTTGGGCCTGCAAGGGAAGCCCTTCGTTCTTAATCACTGAACGGTGAGGCTTTATCAGTAAGATGGCAGCTGCAGCCACCATTTTGCCATAAGCAAGCCTTCACTCTTTGGCAGTCATTTTCACTGCACCATTTTTTTTTAAAATCCTCCTTGGTCTCTTGGTCTCTTGGTCTCGTACCGCATGCTTGCGTCTCGTGCCAACTGTTGCCCCCCCCCCCTCCTTCCCGCTCTTTCACCCCGCAAGGCCACCGCAGACAGCGTCTGCCAGTAAAAATTGACAGTTCGCGCTGTGCAACCGTTCACTGGATCGCACATCAGCGTCCCACCATTCGTTGAAGCAACGCTTTTTCTTCACTCAATAAATAAGTATAATAAAGACGAAATGACAATTAGGCACTTAAACCATATACAACTAGACAACATTCACGCGATGTTCTTTCCCCTGTGCGACGCATTTACTCGAGCTCCTCACGTGGGAAGACGCGAATGGCTTCTTTTAATCAGGCAGGTGCCGGCCCCCATCGCCTAGGCCTGTGCGCCGGGACGGGAAGTAGAGGACCTTTTTTCCTGGCAAAAGATGTCTTTAGAAAATATTGTTGATCAAGAGCAGGAGGTACTCTACTATATAGGAGAGCATAAAGCCGTCCCGTGGGCCTCGCACTTGGTGAAGCCATGGCGACAAAAAATTTTTGAAAAAGCAGCGAGTTTAGAAATATTGTCACAGACGTTAATAACATTTAAGCAGAACATTTTTGGTATACATAGTGACGAGCAACTGAATGTAATTTTTTACACGACGATGAAAATCACTAGTTGGTTTCTACACTCCCTACTCCTAAGGTACTTTTATCGTTTTCAAGTCTCCAGTTGTGCTTCAATCATCCTAGCTTTCCCTGGTGCACCGGATGTTTATAATGAATCAAGTAGTTCCGATGGAGGCGGAAATGTTGTAGGCCCGTGTGCTCAGATTTGGGTGTACGTTAAAGAACCCAAGGTGGTCGAAATTTCCGGAGCCCTCCACTACAGCGTCTCTCTTAATCATATGGTGGTTTTGGAACGTTAAACCCCACATATCAATCAATCAATCAATCAATCAGTCAATCAATCGATGAACCAAGTACCTACAAACAGTCGTCCATGCTACGCACGTGTTTTGGTGCGCGAAAAGTGTTGGAGCGCACTCAAGGAAAATATCGGGTATTTCCGGACTATTTTTTGCCGCACAACTACTATCGTCGGTAAGCTCTCGTGCTTTCCTTGCGTCACCACCGCGGTACGAGCTCTATACGGTCACGAGTGGCGGGCGGCATGTCAGCATGGACATAGCGTTCCGGATAAGAAAGTGACAGAGGCCGAGTTTCCCAGAAAGGGAACACCCGGCAGCTGCATGAAAATTATGCTAAACTAGTACAAATAGTTCAAATTAACCCTTTCTTTAAATGAGCTATGAGGCAGCTAAGTATATATTTGCGGTGCTTACCAGGGAACAGCGGCTCGGTATCTTGTTGCTGGTCTGAAAAATAAGACACGTTTCAGTGTATTGACACAGCTGGAATATTGCGCAATGCCTATCTTTATGAAAGGGTAAGAAAGGCTACATCTTGACTGAACACTGTTCAAGAGCTTAGCCTCTGATGTATACCGTAGCCTCTTGTGCCATTGTGTATATATTACATTGATACTGCCAGAATAAGAACAACAAATAAAACAAGGTTGAAATAACTACAAATATGCCGAAATAAGAGCAGAAAAAACGACTAGTTTTTACCAGGTATTTACTTAGTTGCTCGCCGTTTTTTTTTGGTTTTGTTTCACTGTAAATTATTTGTAGCCTACATTAGCAATGATTTCACCAAAACATCGTTAGCTAGCAAACGAATCGTTATTTGTAATGCACGAGGTGCCAATCAGGCTCTTTCGGTAGAGCTTATACGGATCCTTTTAATGACTTGAAAAAGCACAAAACAACTTTAGAATCAGAACTAGCGCACTGTACATTACATAAGAGGACAATAGTAAACGATAAAATCAGTGGGAAAAGAAAGAGATCACGTCTAGTTTTTAAATAAACATTAACATTGTTTCGTAACGTGCATGTGAATATTCCATTATTCTTGCTTATTTATCCTCATTATTTCTTCAACTGCGACAACCGGTTGCAGAATTATGAATAACATTCACTACTAATGTATTTCGCTATTCATAATAGTTATTATTCAGACGATGTTTAATACTTACATTTCACCTACAATGAAACCAGTAAAAGAAGAAAAAAAAACACAGGCGATGCACTTGAAAGTTTCACAATGTAAACGATAGGCTCCTTTTGTGAATACTGATCGCGCCATTGACAGTTTGCTTGCACTTGAATTTGGTCTTGTGACACTTCTACGAAGACGCGCGTCATCGTTGCTTCTACAGAGGGGTGGGCGTGTGGGAACTGATGATTTCTTTAAAAGTTTTCAGTGGGAACATGACGGAGCACAAGTAAGAGGACACCAACTGCGCTGTCTAACACCTGACTTTTATTGAAGGAAATGTTAGCCACCTTAAAAACCAAGAAACGCATGCATAAAATTTACCTGTAATAAAAAAAACTCATACAATTTGCGCAGTTCGCAATCTAAAAGGCAAACATACAGCTGAAACATGCTATCATCTTCCGCAGCTTGAATAAAGTACGCCTTCGCGAGTTCCCGTGCCTTCTATCAATATGTGTGTGCATCATGACGGTAATATGGAAGAACGAAATTTCCTTCAATAAACTTGCTCAACAAGCAGCAGGCGACAGCATGGCGCCTCTTACAAACCAGCAAGTTCCCGAACCCGGTAACTTTTCACTACATATACCCAGAATATACTCAGATTTGCGTAAGTTCTGCAATCAAAGGGCGAATCTTAATAATATTGCGTGGGCTTGCCCCTCAGTGACAGGGCAATATAAAAAATACAGCAATGGAGAGCAGTGGCAGATCGCACTGCTAAGCGCAGACCAAGATGTGCAACTCGACGTCCTTCGGCAAGACGAGGATGCCGCCAGAGCTCAAGGACTCATGGCTGCCACCTAGGGGAAGGAGACAATTCTTCCACATCTTGCCGCTTTTTCTTTTCTTTAATAAAGTTATTTCCTCCTTCAATAAACTTGAGGTGTTAGAGAGTGCTGTCTATGTCCTCTTCTTTGAGCTCCGTCTTCTTTACACTGAGAAGTTTTGAAGAACGCCACTTCTATGCACACGCACTTGTGCAGCTACAAGCTCCGTGCATCAGTATCGATGAGCCCATTTCATAGCACACCCTTCACCACTATTAGGCGCTCCACATATTTATAGGCGTCTCAATATGTTACGCAAGTCTACTGTAAAGCATATCCACCGAAACTGGAACCGCTAGCTATAAGGATATATCGCGTATTGCATTCTGCACGCCTGCGAGTTTTACGCTATCATCGTCCCCGGGAACCCTGCTCCGAGTACACCGCCTTGAACCAAGCGGCATTTGACACAGCAGACTACTTCGCACCGCGAAGACACTTGGTACTATATACATACACAAAAATCAGTCGGAATGTATAGGAAGCACCTATGGCCGAATGCTACAGACAACATACCCATTATTATTTGCCATTTTATCAATTCTTACCGATGTCTCCAAACTTACATCTATATTCTCAGTTACACTCTACTACAGCTTAGCATAACGTAGTTGAGCTGGTTGGGGGGTATTCGCGTGTACAAATTTGTACATTTAAGCGCTTCTCCTTTCACGGGAGTTTTCGACGGCGTAACGTGTGTCGCTCACCTTGTGGTTCCCACTGGTCTTCCCTCCTTTGCGTCGCCAAGCTGCTACCTGCATTCAGGTGAGTGTTACATTAGGTTCCCTACTAGTGCACTCGAGTGTAACGCGAGACACAATAGCCTGCCTCGTAAGCTGTCTTATTTTCATGCTATACAAATTGACAGAAACTTGAATCATCATAGGAAAAAAAAACATCGTACTACCGTTTGTCACTAACGTACTCGACGCTCTAAAGCTCGCAGGCAACTGAATGTGATCCATAGTGGTGCTCATAGTCACCAGCTACGAGTGCTGTTGCGATTCGCAATCTGCCGTGACCATATATCAGAGTGCTGCGGCCCGAGTTTGAGAAGCGCTACAAGGTAGAAATAAACAGACATCCATCCAATTTTCCGCAGGGCTTCATAGCCGTTCGTAAACATTGTAGCGTGAAATACCAATGCGTATTAAGCTTAGCTTGAAATAACTTATAAATACAAGAAATAACGGATTGCATTGCTTACGCATTGTCTGCCCCGAAAAAAAAATAACGGTCCATCCCAGGGCTGAACGACGTTAGAAAAAAAACTTTAAGCAAATGTTCTACGTCATTTAGGTCTTGCAGATCCCACGTGATAACACAATGTCCAGGTGAAGCCGTACTTGATGTTTCTGAAGGCGTATGCACCAAAGTAAGAATTTTCAACACCCATCGTGGATTAGAGAAGACAGGTTGATGCGATTTTCGAGCGTGAACTTGACAATGGCGATGTTGCACTTCCTACACTTATATACGATCTGAAGCACTGGCGCAGCCATGGGGGTAGGGGAGGGGGCTCTCCGAATTTTAACAAATTTGCATGTGTATCTATTTACGTATATATACAGACGCATTCACGAACAAGCATAAAGTATGATTCGGCTCCCCTCGAACCCCCCCCCCCCCTTCCCAGGAAAATGGCTTCACATGACGGTGCGGTTTTCCGCTGTTTAACGCTTTGTTTGGTATGGGCACAATATCTTAAGACCCGAATACAGCTCAGCCACTGATCATGTAGGTCGACACGTGCTACAAGCGGGCACGCTCAGATCATAAGAAAAGTCAATTTATTGTTTAGGTGCCGTGGTTCGACACCAGGCGTAAGACATTCATAAAGACCACCTTTTCTACATTTAAACTTTAAAATAATTTCCTTTGAGTACAAGAGTAGAGAAGAGGTTGTCACATTGAAGCCACAATCTGGACTTTTCCAAGTCACTGCGCAATCACAAAGGCATGTTAGCGCCTTGCTTGTCAAAGCAATTAAGCGCCAACTATTTTCGAAGCAGCTTTTGTAATGATAGTTAATTTATTTTTGCTAGTAGTAAATTGCTTATTTTTTATTTCAGTAATAATGATGTGAAAGTAACTTCGGCTATACAGCCCGGTAACTATTGAATTTCCAAGGGCTACGATGAAATAGCAACAGTGCGAGTACGGCGAGCATTGACTTGCAGTTATATACGAGCATATGAACTGGTAGACACAGACATGTCGATAACCTAGCTTAAACATCGTTATTGCTATTCGAAATGTTAATCAATATTTCAAGGCCTGTAAAAGAACTACAGCTTTTTCGTGCCTGCCATCGAAATTGTGTTGCAGTGACAAAAGCTTTGCGAAAACGAAGCATTAGAATACCTCATATTACTCAGTCATATCTCGTATGGAGCATGATTATGAGAAAATTTAAGTTCAATATTTGTTATAGAAGGTCTTCGGAGTTCACAGTGTGTCCGGTCACATCGGAAAATGTTAAGTAATGTGTGAGTGTATACGACGAGAGTTAGCTTGAATACAACTGTCTGGAGGTTTAGGTAATCTATGAACGTATACGTCTAGAGATAGCTTGAGTACAACTGGATAGACGTTTATGTAATCTACCAATGTATACGTCTAGATATATCTTGAATACAACTGGCTGAGCGTTCAGGTAATCTATAAACGTACACGTCTAGAAATAATTGTATAAAACTGGCTGCCAAAAAAAAATTTGCAGATCCCACGTATAGTGGGAATCGGTGATCTGCGAAGCACGACTGAGGAAGGTTCATATATTACTTAAAATTATCACAACGTTACGAGGTAAACAGATGAACTACACAGTAAACACAAGTAGAATTGTTATGTGCACTCACCTATTCAGATAAGATGCAAGTATGCAGTTTACAGTAGTGTAACGACGGTACCCCTAGCATTTGCAATACGAGCACCGGCTGTGGTAGGCTGGTATGTTGTTGTATTAGTCTTTGATAGAAGTGAGCGCGCACACACAACGAATAAGCGTTCATGTGTGGAAAGGGTTGTTGACACATCGTTAACGTCATTACTGTGAACAATCCGCACCAGCAGCTTAAGGAGACTTAATGGATCCGTCTGCTACTGCGGCGACAAGGGGCCTATGTACACCGAAGTACGAAGTGTTGTGGAACAGCTGAAAATCGTTGACGTCTCTTATGAAAAAAGGATCAATGACACCAACGTTCCTCGTTGTGGGCACTAGATCTTGGGAAGCCCTGTGCACACCGAAAACGTTTTCCGTGTATTGTGTGAACCAGGCGTTCAGGGGTTTTGACACATTGACATTCAAGTCACACGCCATGATGAGCGGCATACACCTCTCGGCAGAGTTATTGCGGTCCGTAGTCTCCGTCGTAGTGTCTTAATTATCAAAGAACGTACACAAGCAGCTTTTCACGGACACCTTTTGCGCCCCGGGGCTCAGGTAATTGGCGAGGCAAGTGCGATTTCACTGTTGCTGTAATTTATGTGCGCTACACAGACATCGCCAATTGCGCTGCTTGCGGCTGTGCCTTCGATGATTGGAAGTTGGTGAAATGCAACGCTACCAATGCCGAAGTAGGACGTCACCATGTTCTTTAATATGGCCCCACCGGCGCATCTGTAATGAGGCCACTTACTATCGACTACAAAGTGAAATCCGCTGATGTAAAAGGGTTCATCGCTCTAGCCTTCAGAAAGAATCAGTACGGAAGTTTGTTTGAGCACAGAGTCTTCTTCAATATCTTGCACGTGTGCAGGAAGAGACTGGATGTTGAAAGCAGCGAGTGTGAGTTGTTTCCTGTGATTGTGGTGCCACACAAAGGCGTTTATTTGATCTAGGACAGTAGCCAGCCGCTTTTTTTCAAGCCGGGTTTCTTCGTCCACAAGTTCTCTTTCGATGAAGTCACGGAAGTGATGGAACTTGAAATCACACCTTGTGTTGGTTATGTATAAGCCATCCAGGCTGGTAGCCCTGGACAGGGCCGCGTCGAGCAGCCTCAGAGCATGGCATCTGTAAACCTGTAATAGTTGTAGACTAGCTCAGCGTACGTGGCTCCTTGCAACTTGTATATAGTTATCGCGTTGGCTTGCGCGAGGGGAAACTCTTGCAAGAGATGTTTTGCCTTGCGTAGATCTTGGTGGTGGCTGTTCGCAGTCCCACGGGTACCTACTGCAATTGTATGGAGGTATTTGCGACCATGACATGTTTCATTCTAGCCCGAGCGACGATGCCTACTGCACATGCCAGGAACTCCAGCCACAGACGCACGAGGTTGGTGTGTTCATCATGCTCGATGTAGCGCAAGGTCCCATGTTTCCATTGACAAGACCATCGCCGACGTCGATGCTCGCCGTGATCATGTAGGGCTTGCCGACGCTCAGACAAGTCGAGGCTGGCACGCCCCCCCATGTCGTTGGTGTGTACGCTTGCCCATTCTGTAGCCGGTGATTTTATCGAAGGCAAAGTGGCGCAAAACGTCACTCGCACCCTCGAGGCATTGGGCGTTGTAGCCGTTGACGTCCGCATTGTTGCAAAACAGCCTGATGCCGTTTGGGGACTTTGCGGCGGCTTGCTCGAATGACCCAAAGCGGCTCTCAATCATTGTGACGTCATTCTCGCTCAGCGCGAGGCCATCGCCCAGTCTCGTAAGAAACAACGTCCGAGTCTGGCTGCGTCACTTTGGCGGACAACGCGAACGAGCTGGTGGTAGTGTAGAATCTTCCAACTTGTTCAGTCTTCAGCTCCCTCACTTGTCTCACGCTGTGCCTGTACACCTCAGTTGCCTTGATGGAAGGTAACTGGTGCAGGTCGCCACACATGCAGACGTCGAGGCCTCCGAAGAGTTCGTGAAAGTTCTGGGTGATTTGACGCAGCCTGTCGTGCACTTTCACCAGCTCCTCGGAGCTAGAGGCTTGAGTCACAGCGATCTAAGTACCTGTAGAAGTGCCTTCGTGTACGTCAAAGCAATAATAGTAGACGATGCCATTGTCTACTAATATTGCTTTGACGTACACGAAGGCACTTCTATAAGTACTTAGATCGCTGTGACTCAAGCCTCTATCATCCTTCTTTATTGTCATATTGAGCTTTAGCGCCGAGTGCATGGTGATGCCTCCGATAGTAGTAGTGGCTTTCCCCATAGTTGCCATAGCGACATAAGCATTGTTTGCGGAGCCCGGGCTCGTATAGGGCCGGTTGTAAGTATCCTTTAAGAAGTTAACCGTAAATGTCTTGCCGCACCCCGCTGGCCCCGTCAAGAAGACTTGAATCGGTTCCTTATTTGGAAGCTGTGAGCTATGGATGACTTCTAGTAGCAGTGAGCGCTGCTCCTGGTTTGTGAGGCTCATGGCCGCGCAGTAGTCCTGGGCACTCATGACGCCCCCTCTTGTCCTCATTGCACTGCAAGTGTTACCTGCTCCGCATGCGGAAGTAGCGTTTGCGATATCAACATTTTCGGGTCAGTCCACCGACAGAACGCTTTCTTGCTTTACCACGGTTTCTTCTTGCTGTTGGTGGTCAACGATGTTTCCTTGCAGAAGTTCGTGGCACATCTGTTTGAGGTCCTCCTTAGAAATGTTTCCTTCGAACTCCTTCTTTTTGAACTCAATTTCGTCGAAGTGAGTCGCGTAGAGAGACTTGAAATTGTTTAATACATCGATGCATTCGCGCCTGAATGGGTGAATGAGCGTGACCATTTCTCGCATGAAATCATCCGCGTTCTCTCTTCTATAGGATCAGTATCCGATAATTCTGGGCACTTTGCGGCGTCGATACTGGCCGTGCTGAGGGTTGTACGTGTAATGCGTGACAAAGTCCGCGAGGTACACGTCGGGCATTTTTTCGGGGCGATCCTCGCATTTCTGCACCACGTTCAGCTTCCACACGTCAGGTCAGTGGAGTCGTCGTCTTCATCGTGGAGTTTTTGCTGCCGCTTGCGGACGCGCACTTGCTCGTCGGGATGAATGGTAGGTATGAAAGCGATTTGCCGGCTGGAATCAGACATGCCAAGACGGAAGAGGATCCACGCAGCTTCTTGGGTGCTCATCTCAACACTGTTCAGCATAAGCACATCAAACTCACTAACAAGCTTGCTGAGAGCAAGGTTTGGGTGGTGATGCCTAATGTCTGCAAGTGTGGTGTGCAGGTTCGAGAACCCACGGTTGGACTTGTTGACGTAGTCCAATACATACGCCGTGCACGAAAAGGCATTCACAATCAGCTGAATGTCCATGTTGGAGTTCAGGACAGACGCTATCTACGACTGAAAGACAATCAGAAATCGCTGGTGGGATCTCTTTTGATAAAGACTGTGGCGCGGCTGTTGCCTGTCTTGAGCATCTGGATGTATTCAGCTTCTGTGCCAATACCAATATTCTGCCAAACCTCGTCAATTGATGCGTACTGCTTTTCTTGAAATTTACTGTACACAAGGTTATACTTTTCGTGCAGGGCCATGAGTTCCACTACATTTTCTTCGTGCTTCAGAGTGGGGGTTAGAATACGTGTCTCCCTCATTGGCCAGAAGGGAGCAATAAACCAGCACACCTTCTTAGTTTTGTCGCGCATGTAGCACGTAAAGGTGTGTTGGTGTATCTGGCAGCGCTGGCGATCATGGACGCTGGTATCCATACTTGTAAGCGAATTGACCAAGGCAACCGAGCAAGGCATTTCATCACTCAAATCCTCCTGAGGTGCCTCGTTGAGCCAAGTGAGTAGGTGCGCGTGTACGTTCCCTCTCTGTTGGAATTCTATTCGCTTAAAAAAATTCATCACATGATGACCCTAGAAAGACGATATCTAAGTGTTCTGCAGCACCATCATGATGACACGAACGAGTTCGTAAAACAAGAGGGTGCAAACTACTAGGTAAGTGTTAACTAGGCTAGCCTTGTACAACTAGTGCATGTCCTGGACTTCTCGGCGGTGCTCCTCAACCGGCTCCTTCAGATTCTCTATAAGTTGAAGAAGGTGCTCAATGTGCAGGACGGACATGTTGAGAGTCATAAAGAGCTAGGCTTACCGAGTTGTCGGATGATCGCTTAGACATCTCTCTTGTGCGCCCAGTAATACACAGAGTTCGGTATGCCCGTAAGGAACGTGAAGTCTGAGCTGATGCACTCCTCGACAATGCTGTGGTCTTTCAAGAGCTTCTTCGTTATATTCTTAGTCGCCTGGCAGTTTCTGAAAGTGGCGGGAAGCCCTGCGCGTATGCTCGACCACAGGACTTACATCGCCATATACAGAACGTGGATGGGCACGACACCGCACCGAGCAGTGTGGTGAATTCCACAGGTTGCCAAGTCGAAAACAGTTGAGTGTACGTCGGAGCTGATGCGCCGGGAATGCCCGAAGTAGGTTTGCGGGAAAAAAAAAGCTCTTCTACGAGCTCATCGTTGTTATGCCCGCGAGTCCACCGCGAACGTCCATGCCTCGGAAAAAGGAAATCTGTGTCAAGGCCAGCACGCGAGCCCGCCTGACGCAATGAACAACTCAACGGCGTCAACACGCGACGGGGCCTTTCTGTCGTGCACGTGCAGTGAGTCACCTCAGCCCGCGAGCCCGTCGAGCAAACAACCGGCGCCTTCTTGTGTGGCAGGTCTGACGCAATGCCTGGCGACGTCACTCGTCCTTGGGTGCAGCCACATGCATCGCAGCCTCTCCAGATTCGATGAGAAAGAATGACGCGGCCCAGCGGCGACCCCCATTGGAGGAGTCTGACCTCACAACCAGCGGCGCTTCTGGTTGGACATTATATAAAAGAAGCCCTGCAGCGCGTCGCGAGCAGCAGACCTGTTGGAGAGCAGACATGTGTGTCAGAGAAGAGAGCTATGTGATAGAGAGTTGAGCTGTGTGTCAGAGAAGATAGCTATGTGATAGAGAGTTGAGCTATGTCTTAGCAGTCCTATGTGAGAGCAGACATGTGTGTTGCTGTTCAGCTATGTGTTAGCAGCAGACCGATTTGAGAGCAGACCTATGTGATAGAGAGGAGAGCTCGGTTTTCAGGTCTCTAAGCTGTCGGCCCCGTGCCGAATTTGTAACGCCTCTGTATATATGCCGAACATAAACCTTGTTTAACTCACCGTCGTCTCGTCCGCTCGTCTATCAGCTCTGCGCAGAAGCAGTCGCGAGCTGAGAAACCTACGCTACCAAACGGCTGGTGACCTTCCCGGCGGAATTCGAAGCAGTGGCGCCTTCGGGACCGTGTTGGCGTCGCCGTCTTTCGAAACAGTGGTTGCAGCGGTGAGATTTCGAGGCGCCCTTCGTAACTTCGTCGGAGGCGCGCTTCGCAACATCGTACAGCAGGCTTTGTGGGACGACGTTTTCGCCGGGGCTTATGTCAAGGTACGCGGTGTCGTCCCATATGACTGTCTCTTGGCGCAGAGTCAGACGCCGATTTTCGCACACTGAATCGTCGATCGTGGTGGCGTCGTCTTCCAGGCCCTCTAACGTTCCCATCTCACCTGCGTTGGCCGATCATCCAGGCACTGATCAATGGCACCCTCCGGCGTTGATATGTGATAACGCATGTAGAGCGGGGTAGTGCACAAATAGTGGAGCCACAGCTTACATTCCGCGTTACGCACCACACCCAATACGTACACTGACTTTAGCGTCTGCATCTTTTTCTAAGTTCACGAAGATGCCCATATCGTCCTAGACGGCATGTAGAAGTGACTGGACCATCCGATCCTCTTCCACAGGCACGTTAACCACTTGGCCTACTACTCCTAACTGCCCCCCGTTCATGAGGTGGCGGATTCGCATGAAGTATGCGAGGAGATACCAGGCGCTCGCTGATCTCGTCGAGTTGAGGCAGATGTGCTGGATTCGTCGGATAGACAAATGCATTGGATTGCGAAAGTCGGGGAATCTTTCCTTTTGGAGTGAGTCGCCCTGCCGGTAGCGCACATTCTAAAATTGTGTACGTCTTCTTCAGCATACATGGGAGCAAGGATGGGAATGCACCGATCTATAATCATTGACACGTCCGACGCGAACCATAGGCGGTCATGACGGTGCATGACGTCCCGAATAGATTCTGAAGGAAATGCTTCTTGAAATGATTGTTCGCGCCAGCATACGAAAGAACGGTGCGGGAAATGTAATGTTGTGCAGAACGCTGCGAACGCGCCACTAGTAGCATGACTCGCAAGTGCGTAGTGTGCGCTTCGTCTTGTAGCGCCGCATGTTGCGACCTAGCAGTTTGTGGCATCTGTTCCAAGCATGCCGTCCGTGCTTCGCGTTGTAGCGCCGCATGTTGCGACCTAGCCGTTTGTCGCATCTGTTCCAAGCTGACCGTGCGTGCTTCACCATGCAGCAGTGCATAGCGGCGGTGAGCGCCCGCGGCACGCCACTTGCGTTATTCAAGCTCCTCGGTTGTGCGAATCTTCTTTGGACGTGGCATGAATGAAGTAGAATCTCACGGAACGCACATAGTCACTGTTCAGTTATGATGCACGTGGAGTCACTAGGAGGGCCCATGGTTGTGACAGCGGCACAAAATTCATTGCAACGACACTGCAGAGTGAAACACTGGGCATAGACATTGGCGGTCACGACGGAAACCATGGAAGATTCGAGGCGGCCACTATGACCGATGCGTCGGCGTTGCCGTAAAGCAAGAAAGGGCAACTGGAGATTGCGGCTAAGTGCGAGGACGCAAGTGCAAACTACGTAGTACAAGCACTAGCGCAAACTCTGCCAGGCCTCGTCGCTGTGCATGCTACCCAGCCGATCGCGTCACACGCGAGGGAAAAACGACCGAATGGTCCTGTGATCAGTTCAATGCGACAAAATGACGAAACTGCATAGGCGTTGCATGCACACAGCCGGAGCGCGGCTCACGGAATCCAAGCGCATAACATCAACTCTCGCGCATACAGAACGCTTTTACTGCTGTAGCACTGGGTACATGAGGGCTTTGCTAGGTGCAACGCTGTTCAAAACGACGTTTGTGGCCGAGGCACTTCAATCCGTGGCACGAGTGGAGGAGGCCGGACAGCTCGAGGGTGGGAAGTTCTCATGACGTGTGCGTCATGTGATGCGCCGTCCGCTGTAAAAATTCCTTCACCATTCACTTCTGTGAACAGAGCTTTATGTGAGACATGGTTCATTCCACCATCGTTGCAAATTCACCACTATCTGGATGTAGCAGATGTGTTCTTTGTGAGTGCTTACATTCCTGGCTGACTGCACCTCGACGCTCAACATGCTGTGCCGTGTGAACGCATTTTGTTAAGCAAACCGTGTATGACACGCATGGAATGAATCGCATGTTAGAGCATGTAATTCTTGTTCGTCATACACGGACGGTTTCCGATGCCTACTAAGGTGTATATCAAGCTAGTGAACCCGCTGAAACGTATCTTGAGCGTCGCATGTAAATTATACCATGCATGACTTCCTTGTCATGATAATCATTTTTGCGCCTGGCATTCATGTTTGTCGTCCATTCACGTCCCGTAATACCGAATTTGGTATATTTGAAGCTTGCGCAACAGCCGCGAGCGCGCTATGAGCGTAGCACGTAGTCATGTTTTACATGGCAAGCATGTAATGATTATCATGTTTGGACGTGTCATTTACCTTCGACATGTAATCATGTCACGTAAAACTAAATTTGGTATATGTAAAGCTAGCAAAACGGCCGCGAGCGCATCATGAGCGTATTATATAGTCGTGTTCACTAATGTCATGATTATCATGTTTGCACCAGTCATAAACCTTCATCATCCATTCACGTCCCGTAATGCCAAATTTGGTATATGTGAAGCTAGCGAAACGGCCGCAAGCGCATCATGAGCTTGGAATGTAGTCAAGCTCTAATATGAGACACATGTCATGACTATCATGTTTGCTCCAGTCATATACCTTCGTTATGCATTCACGTCCCGTAACACCAAATTTGATATATGTGAAGCAGGCGAAACGACTGCGAGTGCACCATGAGCGTGGCGGGTAGTCATAACTCATGACTTACATGCCATGCATGTCATTATTTCCACGTTACGGTCTCTCACTTGTGTTCGCCCAGCAGCTATGACATACCATGCCAGTTCTGCAACACGTCTTATGAACGAAACCACTGCAAGAGCAGCAAGACCATTAAATCTTAATATTCTCATTTATGACATGCATATCATGATAGTCATGTTATGACTAGTCAGTTATGCTCGTCATACAGTCATGTTACGCCATACCGAATTTGGTATTGATACCTCTAACGAAACGGCCAGGAGAGCTATAACTTGTAGGTGGCTAGATAGATAGATAGATAGATAGATAGATAGATAGATAGATAGATAGATAGATAGATAGATAGATAGATAGATAGATAGATAGATAGATAGATAGATAGATAGATAGATAGATAGATAGATAGATAGATAGATAGATAGATAGATAGATAGATAGATAGATAGATAGATAGATAGATAGATAGATAGATAGATAGATAGATAGATAGATAGATAAGATAGATCGATAGCTAGATAGCTAGATAGATAGATATAGATAGATAGATAGATATAGATAGATAGATAGATAGATAGACTCATAGTCGCCGAAGCTCGCTAAGAAATGCTCATTTAAAGAAAGTCAAGTTGCGGTGTACACTCACGAGGCTATGTTCCTATTGGGAGGAACGCCACCATTTCAATGAAGATCAGTGGCACTGTAACGGCGACGTGTTACGTTTACAAGGGAACGGCCCAATGGAACGGCGTTAGTTCTGTAAACATTCTACTTCACACTTTACCATGGTAGTGAACAGGTGCACGCAAGTGACACGTCCTGCAGAACAGGGTAGATGGGCGACTATGTGCGGCACAAAAAGTGCCGCCATGTCCACGAAGTGAATGATGTTGAGTGGCCGAAGATCCGGAAGTAAACCTGGTAAAGCATGAACCCTCCGTACATTTTGCCCACTCGAATTTATTACAACGCTTTCCCTGGCGTACGTCACCGCACTAAATCCAACGATTGTCTTCCACCAATGACACGCGCCATATGTGACATCATTCCTATTTTATAACATCACGCATCTTTCATCATCAACTTCAAGTATGGCCGTCTATTTTATAACATCTTGCATCTTTTCATCATCAGCTACTAGTACCGCCATCTAGAGAACACTGCAAGAACTAAACGAGAGGTGGCTACATTCAGGGGACGTTATCACCATCTATTGAATACTGCAACAACTAAACGAGACGTGGCTACATACAGGGGACGCACAGCCGACGTCTTAAGGAGCTTCGCCCATACAAAGAAAAAAGTATCGCTCGCCTCTCACGCTGACCACGGTGCATCTTGGGTTTCACTTCAAGGTGCCTGCTGGGGGTGCAGGGAAGCGCGAAATGCCAAGGCGCCGAAGCTGTGCGAGAACAGCTTATTCATTTTTTTACAGCAGAGCTGCCATGCTTGAGGTTTTCCGCGTGTTATCATCTTGGCTATGAACAGGCACGCGCTTCCTTCACCCTGTTCGTCCTGTTTGCTTCACTCCCAGCACACGTATTCTGTTTTGTTTGGCGTGGGGCTCAACAACTGATGGACTAGAGAACTAGTACAGAGAAAGAAATAAAGGTAAAAAATCTCAGCGAGGTGTCATTCGAATTCGCGTACCCACGGCTCAAAAGTGGGCGTTGTAACCACTCGACCATCTAGTTTCTTTAGTTATACATATTTACTCAACATAGGTACGGTACTAAGAAGCAAATTAAGTACAGACAGAACTAACATGTTCATCCTGCTTGTATCTACAACGATGGACATACATCAGTTAAGAAATCGCATCCAGCTCTAGAGCAGATATTTATGTAGATTAGGTAAAGTTCTTCTAATTATACACTACATAGGCGGTAAGTTAAACATCTCACCAATGCAATATACCATTACAATATATATATATATATATATATATATATATATATATATATATATATATATATATATATATATATATATATATATATATATATATATATATATATATAGCAAGGGTGTTGGGGCAAAGGAAAGCTAGGTTGGGTAAGGAAACTTAGTGGAGACAGAAATAAAGAGATGATAATAAATACACAAAAATATGTTTGCTGACAGCAAATAGGGCACTTTACTAAGTAGCAGGTGTCTTTCCCCGGCATCATTTTCTAATCATACTGAGATATTCTGTAGGAGCTCATGAAAAGGCTAAGTATTGTCCATTTCGATGCTATTTCTTGCGCAAAAAAATTTATTACATTTGTGCACGTGTCAAGGCATCTATTTGAATGTCCGAATCGCACTATCCCGACTGCCAATTTGAAGGCCGAAGTGAAAAATTCAAGATGTGTTATAGTTGTGATAGACGAGCATGAATGTTGAAGTAACGAATGCCTGTAGGATGGCCAGTGGTCCTTAATATAATTGTCTTATAGTGCTAATTTTCATTCCTTTTATTCACATATAACCTGCTGTTGGCGATGTCTACTTTGTACAATACATGTAACTAGATGTAACATTTTATTTCGCTGATCTGAAGATTATCCGTCAGTATAATTGGATTGAAGAGTCAAATGTAACGTTAATGTAACGACACGTTCCGATTTCAGATATGTAGCTGTAACGAGTTCCATTCGCCTTAAAAGAACTTGTAACGGGAACTCGTTCCAAAATTCAAAAGGAACGAGCAACGAGCTTTTGTTATTGTTTTAAAGGAACGTGTACAAGACTGATTAAATTTTGATGAGCAGTTGAGATTAAGTAATGTGTAGGTATAACGGGGGTGGAAGTAGCGCAGAACCTGGTTGATTGGCGGAACGTATTGCTACGATACTGAGGGGATGCGTGGAAGAAGAAGAGAACAATGTTGGCACGAGCGGTGATCTGGCAGATCACTGCTCGTGCCCCTGTTCTGCTGTGGGCGACGTCAGGCTGATGACACTGATGATGAGGATGGCGCTTATAGGAAGCCTTTGCCCCGCCATGGGTGACGTCAGGCTGATGAGCATGATGATGAGGATGACGCTTACCCGATGGTCTCGTAGATTCGCCGTATCTGCTGCTTTGCGAGTCCGTCGTCGCCGTAGGCCGCACGCCCGACGTAGTTGTGGAGGCCACCACCGTCGTCGAGTCCAGTGCTGAAAGGAGATTGTGGCTGAGCTCAGCTGTTGTTACGAAGCAGCCGACAAAGTTGTATCGTTGCTGTTCCTGTAACGATGCCTTTATGTAACCGAAAGCTGTTTCGTACTCTCGATTTCCATTGTATTCGATGACAACTTAAGAGAGGTATGCGCCCATTCTTTTGTATCCACTGTCCTTATTCTCAGACCTCTGTGCTACAGAATCGGTTTTGGCTGGCTTACTAATAGTCTGCTTCGTTGTGCCAGACTGCGCATTCGTTGCCCAAGCTTTTCGCCTCTACGTTTCCTGTTGAAGTGGATCTTCTGTGTTACTCTTTTTTCTTCTATTCTTACAAGGCCTCTTCACTTTTTTCGCGAAATGACCTCCTGTGCACAAAATTCCCTGTGTCCCTGTGCACAAAATTCTAGCTTGAGGCTTTGCAATTCTACCTATAATTAACACTTCAACAAGTAATTAAGTATTCTCGTAGTTATTCGATCTTGTCGCATGAACCGCACAATTTCTCTCTTTCTCTTTATTTTATCGCCTCGACTACACTGTAGGCAACATAAAAAAAGGGGGGTTACCTGTCACGAAACCTTCCCTCATGTTTTTTTTATTTGTCGTACTTCTCGAGTTACTGTGACTTGTTTAGGGCTATAAGAGTGGCAATTAGTAATGCTGCTCGAAAGCTAACAGCCTTATATTGATATATGGCCTACGTTCAAGGAACTGTATCGATTAAGCTTTGACTCGTGAGGCATGCTATGGCAGCATTAACGTGATAACGTGTGTCGCACAAATTCCGCCATTGGCGTCAGCACCGTTGGTTGTTAGCGAAAAATCGTCCGTGAGCGAAAAATTGACCAAGAAGCAAAGAAAATAAAAATACAATTTTTGCCCCATTAAGGATCGAACACGGGACGATCGAGGGGCAAGCAGGCGTCCTACCACGAAGCCACGATGTAACTTGGAGCTGCTTCGGAAAAAAACAATACATAAATGTCATGTAGTGCAAGGAGTCTCCTTAATGGATTTCGTTCGACAGGTGGTACAATGAAAACGAGCCCATTGGGCGATTTGTAGGCGTATTTTGGAGGCCATCAAACTACGTTTAAAAAGGCCGGTATAGTACAGTCATCGCCACTAAATATACAGAGACTTTCAAACAGCTCTAAAAATGAACAACCATGTCCATCTAGCGGAAAACATATCGTGTCTTTCCAGAGGCGCTGATCAAGCAAACAGCAAACGCTGAATAATGTGCTGCCATCTGTGAGGCATTGTGAGACTTATTATGGCCTCTCAGATGGTGAGCGCGCGGTGTGTATCTTGGAGGCCATGCGACTCTTGCCTTAGTTGAAAAACCTGTATATACCATTCGCGCGCGCGCGCGCGTGTGTGTCTTTGTGTCATCTGTGAGACATTTAGAGAAAGTGAGATATTTGGCCGGATTTCACAATTGCGTTCAACTCTAAAGGCGAACCTTAAGGGTCCCACAATTTTTTCGCTCAGCGTGATGGTACGCTACAGAATTGTGGAATAACGCATTTTCATGAGCCACGTCTTGGAGAAAGAGAGCCTAACAAAGAAATTATGTTATACGTGGACATGCTCAAATCAGAAGAATTGGTTGCATAGGAAAGGTCGCTGGTGCCGATGTTTTAAAAAAAAGACTTAACTACCAGAGTGGCCTAGTGGTACCGGTGCTCTACTATTACACAGAAAGTAGCGCGAACGAATTCCAGCCGTGGCGGCCGCTTTTTCAGTGGAGACAAAAACGCGCTACGCCCGTGCAGTTGCACACGTCAAAACACGTGCAAAGACATGAGACACACAGCTTTAGGTGTACGTGAAAGAACCCCAGGTGTTCGAAATTTCCGGTGCCCTTGACTACTTCGTTCCCCATAGTCAGGCCATGCTTTTTGGGACGTAAAACTCTAAGCGTGGTCACTACTCTGGCTCCAAGGGCATTTCTTGGTGAACAAACTTTCGTGATTCGAACAAATAAACCTCCCGCACACTGCTAATACAAAGCCGTTTCTTCAGTTCTGCCACGTAGCACGCGCCTGTTGTTTTACTGAGAAATTCATCCCCGGTCGCAGCGGTCTAGCGGCTAAGGTACTCTGCTGCTGGTGCGCAGGTCACGGGATCGAATCCCGGCTGCGGCCTGCGGTGACCTAATTTTCGATGGAGGTGAAAAGGCTATAGGCCCGTCGTGCTCAGATTTGGGTGCACGGGAAAGATTTCCAGAAGGTTGATATCTCGGGAGCCCTCCACAGCAGCGTCTCTCATATTCATATGGTAGTTTTGGGACTTTAAACCCCAAAACCACGGGGGATCTTGACTGGACAGCGTTCCTGGTTTTGTCACACACGCCTTTATACCATGTTCACTGTTTCTTAGCTCACAATTGCACACTAGCTTGTGTACAGGGCAGACCTCTGTTAATAAACTGTCACCGTAAAACGACGTAAGACTACTTACGCATGGCGACGCGTGGGAAGCAGGCTTAAGATCGAGTGCAGTACTGCTTCGGAGACGGATGAAGGGCCGTAATGAGCATCGATCAATGCGCTGCAATGGAGAGCGGCCAGGAAGACAGGGCGATGCGTCGTTCCAGGATTCGTCTTCTTCTTCTTCTGTTTCGCTCCTGCTTAGTCTCGAGCCGCGTGACACGAGATGGTTTGTGCCGTTTACTTTCGTTTTGAACGCATCGAAGATTTTAATTATTATATTACTATTATTCTTGTCACTATTATTAACATTATTATTAGTAATCTTATACCCCACGTTGAAACACGTAAGCATAACGATGATTCACTCCAGAAAAAAATTGCGCAATAAATATGTAAACGCCAACAAATGAGTATAGTTTACTTAAAGGGACTGTCTACCACTCGGAGAAAAATTTTCTCATTATGGCGCAAACGAAAAGGTCGCTTCTCACACATCACATCGGTGGAAACGAGCATGCTTTCATGCCAGAAAAAAAATAATTATAATTATAACTCGATGCTGAAATTGATAAAAAGTTACCACTAGCGACACCCAACAGTGACTGTGGTCAATCTTGACAGTCTATTGATAGGATAGGAAATTCTCGAAGGAAGATTTCTACAGTCCGCTTAAACAAAAACACGTATAACTTGAAATTGTACTTTATCCCATGGAGGCTTCTTCAGTTTGCGCCAGAGTCTAATTTTTGCTTTTTTTCTCACACGTTCAAATTGCCGCCTGGCGGCGCTGCACCACCCTTGTAATTCATGATGTACCTACGAGGATTAGATGCCAAATTAGAGAAAAGTGGACTTGGCTTTAAACTCTCTTTCGTCAAACAAGAAAAACTCATTGAACAGGCACTACTAGAATTGACGTACGTAGATGATACAGTGCTAATGGCCGACAACAAGGAAGATTTGCAGAGATTGGTGGACATCTGCGGTAATGAGGGAGATAGGTTAGATTTCAGATTCAGTAAAGAAAAATCAGCAGTCACGATTTTTAATGACATTGAAGGTTGTGAGGATAGAATACAGGAGGTCACGCTAGAGATAACAGATAAATACAAATATCTGGGCGAATGGATAAGCAATGGGGCCGAGTACCTAAGGGAACACGAAATATACGTGATGACTACAGGTAACAGGAATGCAGCGGTAATGAAAAACAGGGCACTGTGGAATTACAATAGGTATGATGTTGTCAGAAGAATATGGAAAGGGGTCATGGTTCCTGGTCTGACGTTCGGCAATGCGGTCTTGTGCATGAGATCAGAAGTTCAAGCAAGATTAGAAATTAAGCAACGTGGAATAGGTAGGCTTGCTTTAGGAGCTCACGGGAATACACCAAATCAGGGAGTACAAGGTCATATGGGATGGACATCTTTTGAGGGCAGGGAAGCTAGCAGCAAGATAAAATTTGAGAAGCGATTGAGAGAAATGGGGGAGGAGCGTTGGGCTAGGAAGGTTTTCAGCTACTTGTACATGAAGAATGTCGATACAAAATGGAGGAAGCGAACCAGGAAATTGACTGGTAAATACTTAGAAAACAGCAGGTGGCCAAACCAAAAAGAACTGTTGGTTGAGAAGAAAGTGAAGGAAACGGAGACTGGCATGTGGAGAATTGGCATGATTAAGAAGTCCGCACTAGAGATATATCGAACTTTTAAGCAGGAAATGGCCAAAGAAAGGATCTATAATACTCGGAGTAGTTCTCTACTGTTTGAGGCCAGAACGGCAGTATTGCGAACCAAGACATATCGGGCCAAATACAAAGGGTAGACACGGTATGCTGTGCGTGTGGAGAGGAAGAAGAAACTGCCGAACACTTGATAATGTTCTGTAAAGGGCTTCACCCTATAGTTCAGGATTATGGCGCAGAGATTTTCAAAGCACTGCGGTTAGGGACAGGGAGGGCAAAACAGACTTTAAGCGGGTAGACTTAACTGGAAGGCGGTTATCTGATTGGGGGCTAAAGTCAAGGCACGAGTGAAAACTAAACCCTTCACTGCAAAGTAGCCGTCCAACTTTACTATTTAAAGGGGAAAAAGATACATCTATTGGTTAGTCCATTAAGTATTACGGCTACGTAGCGTTAGCCACCGCCCGATCTAAAGGGTACAGCCACGGACCGTCCATCCGTCCGTCCGTTCGTCCATCCATCCATCCATCCATCCATCCATCCATCCATCCATCCATCCATCCATCCATCCATCCATCCATCCATCCATCCATCCATCCATCCATCCATCCATTCCATTCCATTCCATCCATCCTGCACATTCCATCCATCCATCCTACATGCGCTTCTATGGAGGCAACGCCTAAAAGTCACGACAGCTTCTCGTACATGATAAGTATTTTTCAAAATTTTCTCAGTGACATCAAGCGGTAGGTGTGGTAGTTATTTTACTTCTAGTTACTAATTTATACTGCCAAAAATACAGGCCGTACAGCGCTTGAAACAAACTGCTAAGTAGTCGCCGAACAGACGACGCCCTGCGCCTGTACATGCACGCGCACCTCGCTCTTCGCTCGCATGTTGTGCGCGCGCATGCGTTGGGGGAGAAAATTTCTAACAAGTGGCCGTCAAATCCTATACGTCAGACTAGGCCCAGGCGGCACTGCGAAAATCGCCACTCCCAGCACCTCCATCGCCACGCTCCGTGGCCATAACTTGATAGTGCAAAGAGTGCCGTACGCAAGTGAAGGTTCATAGGCCCTATTCTTTTGTTTCGTGTTGAGGCGCGATTCACTGATAAATAAGGACCTGGCAAGCTTCTAACGTGAATACAACGGCAATTTAGAAAAGTGGGAAGCTCATAAAAGCGAAATGCAGATACAGCGGTAAAGATGTTTCAGTTTATTTCGGCGTGCTGCTACTCGCACTTTGAGTGCAAGTGAGCGCCGCGTGATATTTAGTTCAAGGCAAGCACTCCGACGTACCGGCCGTAACGCTCACATGCTTTAAATTTGGGCGTACAGATGGTGGTAAAGCGATGAAGTACATATGAGAGCTCATACGAGAAGTACATAGGAGAGTACATACGAAGCTCACTTTATGAGGCACGAATAGCCCCAGTGATTTTCGTTTTTGTAGTTGCATTCTCCATTCATCTCTCCATTCTCTGGCGTTGAATAAGAACGGCGATTTGGGCTAGTTGGTTAAATTTCATGGTAATAAGGGTTGCAGCGCAAGCACGAAGGTGCTGGAAGAAACGTGAAACGAAAGGCGAGGCAAGGAAAGCAAAGAGGGCAACACGAGTGCTGCCAATAACACGAGCGCGCCTTTCGTTTCACGTTTCTTCTAGCACCTTCGTGCTTGCGCTGCAACCCTTATTACTCTGGCGTTGAACTGTTTTATTACGCATTCTAGAAAGTTCTGTTCACGGTTGCCATCCGTTTCTTATATACTGCAGATGGGGATACATGGTGTCCACTTTCTCGGTGTACAACCAAAAGGCGAAACTGAGGCCTTCGAGATAGCTTCGGCAATCGCGGAGAGCAATGGCATAAAAAAAAACTTTATTGTAGTCATGACCAACGATTTGTCTATGCGACGGTAGTGTTAACATTTGCTAGTTAAAGCCGCAACTTAGAGCCTTCAATGCCTGTAGGCGCGCGTGCTCAGATTTGGTGCACGTTTTTACGAAACGATCCACTGTCACCACTGTTGGGTATCGCGTGCCTCAGGTCGCGGCTGCTTCTGCGCAGAGCTGATAGATGGAGCGAACAAGGCGATGAGCAATTAAGGCAACGTTTATGCACAGCATAAACAAAGGCGTCACATATTCGGCAGTGGGGCTGACAGCTTAAAAAAAAAACTCGTACTGAGATGCTACGATGGGCTGGATTCCTACGGACGCTCTCCGACGCTGTCGAGAGCTTTTGGATGCTCTGACGATCTCGTCTGCTGCTTGTCGTCACGCCGCTTGGTTCTTTTATAGGCTCTGGGGAATCCTCACATCAGACGCCTCCAATCAGGAACGCCGCCCGCTCTTGCGTCAGCAGCCTCCAATCAGAAACGCCGCTGTCCTTGCGTCAGCATCCCCTAATCAGGAACCGCCGCTGGATTGCACCCATGGGCGAGCGGTATTACCACATGTTGCGTAAGAGGCGTCGGGCTAGATGACGTCGACTACATCATCGGGCTGGACTCAGGCACGTGCGTGGAGGGAGCTTGCCACAAGTTGCGTAATACACATCGTTGACGGTGAGGGCGTCAGCCGGGCACGCTCCCTGGTTTTGACGTTGGTTGCCTTTGCAGAAGCACTGAAGTTCGATTTGAACTCCATGGCATAACAGCACCCCAGATCATGTCGTGGCTACGTTAAAGAACCCCAGATGGGCGAAATTTGCGAAGCCTTCCACTGCGGCGTCTCTCATAATCATATGGTGGTTTGGAACGTTGATCCCCACATATCAATCATATCAATAGGGATGAAGTTGTCGTAACCCAGACCGTAGGAAATGAAGGCCAATCGTAGCGTTCCGCTACATACATATTTAACTAGCGTGGGCGCGTACGCTAGTTAATAAATAGGGGTGTGTTGCATTGTGGTTTCGGCACTCGGCGTGTGGGGGGGGGGGGTCTAAAATTTGCTCTTCCAAGAGATGTCATTTGGTTCATACAGTCATTTTGTCTCGTTTTCACGTGTTTTACTTTCCAATGGATGAGTTTTGTCAACCGCTTAAGGGCATCGGGGGTTCCACTTTATGGCTTCAAGATAGACCAGTGCTATAGCAAGAAAATACGCGTGTCTAGCGCCTTTACGGTATACCTAAAAGGCGCAAAGCATCTGTTTTTATAATAATAATAATAATAATAATAATAATAATAATAATAATAATAATAATAATAATCATAATATTAATAATAATAATAATAATAAATTGTGGGATAACATAACTTTATGTTTCCGCACTGAATTGACCCGCAGGTCGCGGGTTCAAACCCGGCTGCAGCGGCTGCATTTCCCATGGAGGCGGAAATGTTGTAGGCCCGTGTGCTCAGATTTGCGTGCACGTTAAAGAACCCCAGGTGGTCTAAATTTCCGGAGCCCTCCACTACGGCGTCTCTCATAATCATATGGTGGTTTTGGGACGTTAAACCCCACAAATCAATCATGTTTCCGCACTGAAGGTTCAACAACGACTGCCCCAGAATCGGGGCACTCACACAGTTTTCTTGCTTATTTCAGGCGAGAGTGTTCTTATCGCTGGCGCCTGTGTTTGGAGGCATCCACGCGACGCGCAGGCGCAGAAGGGGCGCCGACCCGTTTGGCCACAAAATCTATAATCAGCTCGTGTTTGGAACAGCTGCCTTCTGCTTAGAAAATTATCATTGTTGTCATTTTAATTTTATTGTACCATTCCCTTCTTATCTAAACCACCGTTAGGTGTACGTGCTTCTATATGGCGTATCATCAATCAGTCATTTATTTAACGTGCTCAGGAACAAACATCGGATCATTGCGCAGGCGCACGCAATTATAGAACGATAAAAATAAACAACGCAATACACAGTAACAATTGCTGTGGTTCACAGTTTCAAAAACACCATGTGATTATAAGAGACGCCGTAGTGGAGGGCTCCAGAAATTTTGACCACCTGAGGTTCTTCAACGTGCACCTCAAGAACACGAGCCTCCAGCATGTTCGCCTCCATCGAAAATGCGGACCCCATGGCCGAATTCTGATCCCGTGACCTGCGGGTCAGCAACCGATCAAACTCTAGACTACCGTGGTGGCTAACAATACAACACCGACAGTCTTCATTAAAAAATGAAGCGAATACGCGCAATGAGAAGAATTAAAAAAAAGACGAAAATCATAAAATGGTAGTGAAAAATAAGGCGGAATATACAAAACTCTGTGGAAGGCTCGCTGAAAGACGGGAAAAGAAAGAATTCGTAAGTGTGCAAAACCATGGTGAGACAGCGCAAAGCTCAAGTAAAAGCAATGACTGCGGACTATGAAAAATATCGAGACCAAGAGAGTTAATAATACAGAGACTTTTTATTCTACAATGTTAAATTTCTTGATCTTGGTGTTTTTAACAGTTCACTTTGACTGTTTTTATCTCAATATTATTAAAAATAGTAATAATAAATATTAATAATAATTCGTATGATCGTCGATGTGCTCAGCGCGAAGTGTGGCACAAACAATCTCGTGTCACTCGGCTCGAGACTAAGCAAGAACGAAGCAGAAGAAGAAGACGACGAATCCTGGAACGACGTCTCGCACTGCTTTCCTGGCCGCTCTCAATTCCAGCGCCGTGAGCCAGGGTCATCACGGCTGTTCATCCACCTCAGTAGCACTGCTCTACACTATCTCAAGCCTGTTTCCCAAGCACCGTCATGCGCAAGTAGCCTTACGTTGATATACGACGACAGTTCATTAGCGGAGGTCTGCCCTGTCTTGAGCTAAGAGTCAACACGACATAAAGGCGTTTATTATCGAACCTGTGACGCTGTCCAGTCCAGATTTCTCGTGGTTTTCTGCCGCTCGTGTGCTCAATTAAACCTATACAACATGAAACGACTTTTGTAAGCAGCGCATTAGTTATGAGAAATTGTGGATCGGAAAACGCCAATGGAGCCATACATAATGACTACACTTGTGTCTTTTTGAAAACCGTGACGAAGGCGAGTCGTCTGATAAAACTATTGGGGTTTTACGTCTCAACACCATGGCATAACTATGGCGGTTGCTGTAGCAGAGGGCTCCAGAAATTCGGACCATTCGGTTTTCTTTATTCTACACCTAAATCACCAGCCTCAAGCATTCTATTCTGCGCTGCAAATGCGGCCGCCACTGCCGGCGTTTCATCTCGCTACTTTCAACCTATAGAGCATGCACCAGCACCACTAGGCCACCGTGGTTGTCAAGTTGTTCTGTAAAAGCATTGGCTTCAGTCAATTTTCCTGTTCAAAGATTTCTTCTCATTTTACTCCTCCATGTAAGACTAAACCTTTGAGTTTTGTGTTTGTTTAGTTTTTTCGTTCAGACGTGGCTTCTAGGAACTGAGCCACTACGCGCTATTCCACAATTCTTTAGCAGCGATATCTTACCGTCCTGTTGCTTGACTCCTGCCATAGCTTGCCTCGTGAGCCACGAAGAGCTTCGTCAGTACGGTTCCATAAACGCGCACTATATACCAATTTAAGACTGTTAGCCTTCGACAGTAGCAACACCACTAACTGCCACTCTCATAGACTTAAAAGCAAAGAGGCTTTGTAAGAGCAAACAAAAAAAGAGCAACACGATAGAGGCGATACGACGTCAGATATTGGGGAACAAGTGCGCAGTCTGGGACAACAAAGAAGACTATAAGGATGTCAGCCAGAAACAATATTATATCTCAGATGTCTAAGGGCAAGGACACTGGATGGGAAAGACTTGGCGTATGTCTTCTTTCTATTGTCATCTGTTATGAGCGAAATTCAGAGTACGAACCAGTCTTCTTGTGAAAGAAGCAACGCTTACATAAACTGCAGCCACACACCTTAGTCGATGGTTTTGTATTAACTCCTCAGCTTTGCCGTGGTCTAATTTCAGCAGCGGGATCGACGACGGTGGGGTCCTCCTCCGCTACGTCGGGCGCGCTGCCTACAGCGACAAGCTCGGCCGGCAGCAGAGGCGGCGAAGCTTCGAGACGATCGCGTAAGTATTCTCATCGCAATCATCATCATCAGCCTGACGTCGCCATCTGCAAGGCAAAGGCTTCTTCTTCATGTTCCGCCAATCAACCGGGTCCTGTACTAGCTGCGCCCACGTGATACCTCGAAACTACTTAACCTCATCTGCTGCCCTAAATTTACTATAGCTTTAGTTAGACGTGCCATGCATCGTGAATAATTATAAGAATTCAACACCAAGGTAGCACAGGTCTACGCACCTGCATCTAGTCATAACTTTTTGGTTCAGCTTCTATGAATAGGTGAAATCAGGAAAGAGTAAGGTAAAAACACAGTTTACCGTACTGATGGCTAGCTTTATTGTCAAGGCCGACAAGAAGTGCACTGGAGGCCAGGCAGTGGAAAAACATGGTATCGTGAGGTAATAACAAATCTTGAATTTTTGCCGCCAGTTCTATACAACCCATTTTAGACGTATACGTTCGTAAATTACCTGAACGTCCAGCAAGTTGTATTCAAGCTATTGCTAAACGTATACTTTCATATATTACGTCAACGTGCCACTCACTGTACTCCAGTTATTTATAAACCTATACTTTCATAGATTACCTCAGTGTCTAGCCAGTTGTGTACAAGCTATTCATAGACGTATACATTCATATATTACGTAAACGTTTAGCCATTTGTGTTCAAGCTATTTCTATGCGTATACTTTCATAGATAATCTCAATGTCCAGCCGGTTGTGTAGACGCTATTCCTAGACGAATGCGTTCATAGATTACCAAAACTTTCAGCCAGTTCTATTCAAGCTATTTCTAGACGTATACGTTCATAGATTACGTCAACGTCAAACCAGTTGTATACAAGCTATTTCTAAACATATACTTTCATATATTACATCAAGGTCCAGCCAGTTGTATTAGAGCTATTTTTAGACGTATACTTTCACAGATTACCTCAACGTCCAGCCAGTTACATACAAGCTACTTCGAGACGTATGCGTTCATAGAATACCTTAACGTCTAGCGAATTGTATTCCAGGCTTTCCTGGACGCTCATACAATACTTAACGTTTCCGATCTGACCAGAACCACTGTGCGTTTCGGAAGCCTCCGATATAGAATATTCAACTTAAATCCACAAATCCTCATGATCCAGAAGAGTTATGACTGAGAAGCGTAAGACATTCTATTTTTTTTTTTTTGCGGTCGCACAGCTTTCAGTTCGGTAAAAGAAAAACAAAACTCAACAGCGATAGCGAAAAAGCTCGTCATTGTATGGTCCTTATATCTATTAACATTTAAAGCTGCAATGACCATATTTCAGCCAGTTTATTGGTAGGTCTGTGTCTACCGGTTTATATGATCGTATATGCCTGCAAATGAAGACGCACCATACTCGCGCTGTTATTTTGTCATAGCCATTAGGCATTGGATAGTTATGATGCTGTATAGCCACATTTACTTCCGCATGGTTATTACTCAAAAATGAGGAGCAATTTACTAATAGTACAAATAAATAATTCACCACAATTACAAAAAAAATTGGCAGATCGCACGTACAGTGCGAATCGATGATATGCGAAGCACGAATGAGAAAGGTTCATATGTCACTTTAAAATTATCTCAACGTTACGAGGTGGAGCTAAATGATGCCGCACATGAGTTACGTGTCGTGTTTATCATGTTTGGATAAATTGTTTGCCTTCGTCATCTATCCACGTCACGTCATACCAAATTTAGTATATGTGAAGCTCATGACACGGCCGCGAGTACACTATGACCGTGGTATCTTGTCATGTTCTAACATGACACGCGTGTCAGGATTATGATGTTTGCACCGGTCATATATTCTGTCATCCACTGACGTCACGTAAACACCGAATTTGGTATATGTGGAGCTAGCAAAACGGCCGCGAGCGCATTATGAAAGGCCCAATATACTCCTGTGTAGCATTGACGCGCGCTCATGCTGGGCACAGCGATGCTACGTTAGCAAAACGCGAGTGCTCTATAATCATGGCGGCAGGCGCGACCGGTGCGACCAGCGTCCGTCGACGTGGCCCGACGCAACCGGCTCGTAATGCGACACGCTGCATTTCACGCCGATGCGTTACTCATGTTGAATTCCAATGGTGGAGTCGGAGCAAGTTTTTCTGCTCCTTTCAGAGCAAGTGTGTTCCAATGACAGAGTGAGAGCGAGAGTCAAAAGTTCCAATGAGAGAGCCGGAGGGGATTCAGAGCGGGAGTCCCTCCGCCGAAATCGGTGGAGTGGACCGGAACTCAGCGTGACGCATTTCCTTTAACACGTTTGCCTGCTCGGGGTGCGGCTGGCGTGGCGCGAGTTGCGTTGATAATGGCGGACGGCATGGACGGCTCGGCTACCTCGGCAAAGCGTGCGGCAATGCTTCTGCTACTCGATAGCGACAGCAGACATCGTGGGCAATAGCTGTTGCACGCCTTGCCTGATATCCATTCCACACAGGCGAATAGCGCTGAACAAGCCAACGAACGATGCGGCGATGCTGGTAAACCACGTGGGAAACAGACAGCGGAAAAGACCACGCGCAAGGTATCCTGGGTAACGCGGTAGCTTCCGCCTTGCTCCAGCAGGGCGGGTTGTGTTCCGATGGCGGATTTGGAGGATTTGCTCTACGCCAGAGTCGAGTGCTCGCTCGCGAAGTCGGTCGGCTGCACCGACTCCGCCATTGGAATTCAACATCAGAAAACACGGCGTCTCCCTCTTTTCGTGACGGAGGAACGCCAGACGCGCTGAAACGCGCATGCGTCAAAGCAACGCAGCGTGGCGCGAGCCTGCGAGTATATGGCAGGACCGACGCCTGGCGTGGCAACGCCGGCATGACGCGACGAAGTGAACGCCGGTGAGCACGCGCACCACGTCACGTCGAAATGTATTGGCGCCTTGACTGTGGCACTTAGTCATGTTCTTACATATCTCATCTCTCTGCAACCTCTTTTCTCCCCTTCATCCCTTCCCCAGTGCAGGGTAGCAAACCGGATGTGCATCTGGTTAACCTCCCTGCCTTTCCTTGCATCTTTATCTCTCTCTACATGACACGCATCTCATTATTGTCATGTTTGCACTAGTCACATACTTTCGTCATCTATTGACGACACGTAATACGAAATTGCGCATATGTGAAACTAGCGAGACAGCTGTGAGCGCATCATGAGCGTGGCATGTAGTAATGTTGTTACATGACACGCATGCCATGATTTTCATGTTTGGGGTTGTCGCTTGTGTTCACCATGCAGTCATGTCATACCATACGAGTTTCGAAACATGCTACGTGAACGAAACCACCGCAAGAACTGCAGGACCATGAAATGTAAATCAGGACAATCATGACATATATGTCATGATTTGCATGTCATGACAAGTCAGATATGTTCTTCATACAGTTATGTTATGCCATACCAACTTTGGGTGTGAATACCATTATAGAAACGGCCAGGAGAGCTAAACATTGTAGACGGCTAGATAGATAGATAGATACGCTCAAAGTTGCCGAAGTTCGCTAAGAAATGCGTCAGATTTAAAAGCAACTTCAGCGTGGCGGTCCCTATTCGATGGATACGAAATGGTAAAAGCGCGTGTGCTGTGCGTTGTCAGCGCACGTTAATTCTTTGATGCCCGCTGTGGCTCTACGGTCACAACCATGAAAATAATTTTTTTCATCAAACGCATCCTGCTACGTTACCCTTCTGGAACTATATGTTGTAATAAAAAACACTACCGAGCGTTTCGGGCTTTAAAATGCGTAAATTAAAATGCATCATGTTTTGTATTGTTTTTTTTATTTCAGCGTCGGAAAGGTGGTGAAAAAAGCTTCACACAAGGCTACACCTGTTATACATAAAGCGACTCAGAAGACGTTGCAGAACGTTTATGAGCCCGCTGATTAATGTGCCCGCATGTTACATCACAGAAACCTTGATACACAATGGGTTGTTGCTCACGAACAACATTAGGTATATATGGAAGTATACGAAACAAAATGGGAAGACGTGATTGCAATCATTTTCAATGTGTAGAGCTGTTAAACTCGACGATTTAAGTGTGGAAGACAAAGCTATCATCGTTAGAAACCGGTTAGCGCTCTTTTCCTCCTTTCCTTCCTTGCCTGCGTCACTCCCAGCATAAGCTTGCCGATCAGTCCAGCATAGGAAAAACAAGAAACATTATTTTTACAAAAGAACATCTGCGTGGTTAAGTAGCCTTTTTAATTTTACAATAATAGGTCTAAAACTTGTTTTCATTATGTAAAACGACAATATGTCGGCTGTTTTCTAGCTTTGTAATGGTTTTCAAGGCAACGCGATTCAAGCCCAGTACCGCAGCGCAGGTGCAAACCCACTTTAGGATGTGTACATTTAAACCTCAATTGTGGATGGTGCAACGTACATCTACACCATATTTCAGGCTGCTACTGCTGGAAGGCGTTCCGTGTGAAGTATTACCATATGTGTCCATTGTTGCTCAGGAGCAGCAACTCATTCCTCACCTATAAATTATCACAATTTTTTCAAGACGTGTTTGTCATATTTCATCATTTACTTATGCATACCAGAGTTTTTTTGGTGTGGTTCATTGAAACAAAATTTCGGGCATCAAAGGGTTAAAGAACACTAGATCGTCGAAATTTTCGAAGCCTTTCACAATGGTGGCTCTCATAATCTTATGATGGTCTCGGGACCTTAAACCCCAGATGTCATTGTTCTTTTACAAAAAAAGCTTCTTAAAAATCAGTTTGTGCCTAATCACTTTTACAAGCATTGCACTGTGTCGGTAGCAAACAGGAGTCATAACACGCATTTGTAGTATCGCAAAGTGACTCGTAAAGTATATACTGCATAGGGCTTAAATAGGACAAACTCTTCCTTTCTTGTACGCCTGCAAAGAAGATTATTTGAAAGCTTAAATTTTGAAAAGGTGTCCTTTGTGAAGGTCTTACAGTTGGTGTCCAACCAGGGCACTTAAACGATGAGTCAACTTTTCTTGTAATCGGAGAGTGCCCTCTAGCAGCACGCGTCGACGTCCATAATAAATACCTGAGCTGTCTTCGGGCCTCGAGTTTTTGTGCTGATACAAAAACAAAGTTTCAAACGGAAAGTGTGAAACAGCAGCGTCGCGCGAAACGTTCCACCTGAGTGGGTAATTGTTGCGTTAGCCCATCTGGAACCAAGAGACGGCTTTCAGCTTCCCCGTATTGTACCAAGTACTCAAAATTGTGAACAAACTTTTTCTAATCATTTTTAGAGGTGAGCTTAACCATACGTACTACATTGTCGTGCGCGCGTTCTGTGTATTCGTGTATGTATATACGAATACACAGGTATGCATTTTTTTTTTCATTCGGAGCCCCGTAGAAAGTTGGAGGGGTGTCCTTTTTATTTCCACCTTGTAGCACTTCACATAACAAAGCCAAAGCAAACTAAGTGAGCGTTATTGTTTTCGAGCATGGTGGTACGTTGGTGACAAAACTAAGTAGGAGACACGAGTGTTTTCACAGGCATGATTTACATTTCGAACGTTGGCATCAACGTAAAACAGCTTACAGAGCAGGGTATTGTGTCTCACGTTATACTTGAGTGTATGATTAGGAAACCTAATGTAACACTCACTTATATACAGATAGCAGCGCGCCGTTGCACAGGAGGGAAGAGCAGGGGGAACCACAAGGTGAGTGGCACACGCTGCGCCGTCGACGACTTCCGTGATAGACGAAAAAATTTTCATGCACTAAAGCCTACAATAAGTAAAAATAGGCGTAGTTTGCGCTTAATCACTTTGTCTTCTTGTTAACAAGGAAAATACACGTGTTGATTCGCCACATACTTTTTGTATATTGTACTGACGTTGCAGGTACAGGGTGCACAAAAGCTAACACTAGAGAGGCATCAAGGCACGACACAAGCTCTTACTTCACAAAGGCATTGACTTCTAGCAGGAACTTTTGTTGGTCTAGTTGTTGCATGTTGAGGTGATGTCTTGGCTTTTTTTTTGCCTCTCTGTATATACGCCTTGTTTCTTTCGAACAGACACCTGCCAACTTGCTCAACTCCGTTATTCTGTGCTGTAGTAGAGTGTAATGGAGAATATACATGTTAGTTTAGAGACATATAGTGAGCGCAATAATTGTCTTTAGCACACTGGTACGGCCACGGGGAGCCACGAAACTCATGATATTTCGGCAGATTTTCGTGTGTGTATAAAACACAAAAAGCCTTCTCGGAGTGAAGTAGCCTGCGGTGTCTAGCTGTGCTAACTTAAACGGACCCTGAAATGGTTTCGATGATTTGGCACTAGCACATTGGACCGGTAGCACAAGTTCAAAGGGTCATTTACCAAGCAAGCTCAGATCTCTGCGTAAACTGTGTTTTAGCACAATGCTTTAAAGCTGCGAATCATTGCAGATCACTGCGACTCGGCCAAAGGCGTATTTCACCCACTCATTGACAGTATACACTCTCGATAAATCAAATGCTGATAATTATTACTTTTGGTATTTAAACAAACTTCAAATTTTTGGTTGGCCTTCTATTATTTTAGTGCACTATTTAAAAGTCTCCTAATTAAACCATCATTATTTGGTTCATGCTTTTCGCGGTTCTACACCAAAAATATCGGCTGCTTTCCCACTGCTATTGAAAAGTTCATGTTCTTATGTAATCCTGACAGTCTGAAAATGAAGAACAAGCGCCTCCGTCCTTCACGAAAAAGGTTTTGCTAGTGAACAAATGCTTCGAACGAAGCTCACGCATGGTAAACTGCGATGCTTCTCATTTGGTAGACAGAGCTTTGTGCTGAAGGCACATATTTCTTTAATACGTGCCTTCAGCACAAAGCTTCACGATTTCTATAAAAGGTCTGCTCAGCAGTAAATTGCCAATAAACTTGTGAACCTTACACATCTGCTTTCTGTTCATTGCATGCTGTTAGCGTTTAAAAACGCTTAAAAATTTTAATTGTTATAAAACTAATGCCTAATCACAATGTATGGCGTCACTTCACCCAGACTCACATATCTGAGAACGTCTGATAATTCGAATCTCTTGATAGTTCGAACAACCCGCACAATTCTTTTCGAGTTCGAATTCACGGAGTCGACTGTAACTCATTGCAGTCCAAAGGGTCGTTTACAAACCAATTCAAGCTCTCTGCGTGTAATTTTTACGATGGTTTAACACTGCGAATCACTGCAGATCACTGCGACTCGGCCAAACGTGTTTTCAACTACACATTGACAGAGCAACATGCCCTGCCCCATTGACGTCACCATGGCTGCTGATCTCATTGTCTGTTGAACTCGCGGGCCCCGAGCGCTCGAAGGAAGAGTGGAGGTAGTTGGGGGCGAAAGGCTGAGCGGAGGAGGAGGGTACCTGTCTATCACTCGTAGCTCCGCTAATAAGGGGTGTTCCGATTGACTCATGGTGCCAAGTATTTGCACTAGTAGAGGTCTAATCCAAAACGGTATGTAGAGAAACCGTCTCAGTGTCCCTTTAAGGCGGCGTATTCAGAGCTGTGTTCCCGTGCACAATGAGGGCGTTTATGTATTAGCACGAGGAAAACTGAAAGATTGTAGAATCGCGGTATATTTGTTTAGTGAGTGGTATAAATTTCAATGGAACTGCTTTAGCATTGGAGCACCCGTTGCGGCGGCTGCATTTCCGATGGAGGCGCAAATGTTATTGGCCCGTGTGCTCAGATTTGGGTGCACGTTAAGGAACCCCAGGTGGTCGAAATTTCTGGAGCCCTCCACTACGGTGTCTCTCATAATCATATGGTGGTTTTGAACGTTAAACCCCGTATATCAATCAATCAGCACACAACAGAGATTGAAACTCTATAAGTATGGGGAGTAGGTGACAGTGGTGAAGAGTGCAGGTGTGCTAAAGATTCGGCAATGCTAGTGATGTACGGAACTTGTAGCTCGATGAATACGTTTATACGTAGAAGCGGTGATAGCATGTGTCTTAGTCAAAGTGTTACAAGACCAATTAAAGTGCATGGAATTTCGCAATCGTACTAAGCGTATTCACAAAATAAGCCTGTCGTTTACTTCATAAAACGATTCAATGCATCACCTTTATTTTCGGTCCCTTACTGGCTTCATTTTAGGTGAAATGTAAGTATTACACATCTTCTATGTTCTCAGTTGTAAATATTATGAATGGCGAAATACAATAGTAGTAAACGTTATTCATAATTGTGCAACCGGTTGTCGCAGCTTAAGAAGTAATGATGATAAGCAGGAATAATAGAATATTCACAATCACTTTGCGGAACAGGACGGAAGATGCTTATTTAAAAACTGGACAAGATCTGTTTTTTTTTCTCATTGATTTCATCGTTTACTATTGTGTTCTCTTGGAATGTGCTCTGTGCTAAGTATTTCTGATTCGAAATTTGTGCTCTTTTGAGTCATCCAAAGCATCCGTATAATAAATACCGAAGTCAACCCAATTAGCACCTCGTGCATTAAGAAAAACGATTCGTTTGTTAGCGAACAATGTTTTGGTGAACTCATTGCTCATGTCGGCGACAAATATGCTATGGAGAAACAAAACAAATTACAAAAAAACGGCAGGCAACTAGGTGAATTTCTGGGTAAAAACCATAGTGATTCTTTGCGCTTTTTCTCTGCATAATGCCAGTGATACCAACCATAATGTTTCGTTTGCTGTTCTTGTTCTGCAAGGATCAATTTAATATTTACACAAGTGCGTAAGAGAATAAGGTCTCGCACAGTGTTCAAACAAGATGGTAGTTTGCGTACCCCTTCGTGAAGAGGTACACATTACGCATTATTGTTTTAGATGAATCAATACAGCAAATCTTGCCTTATTTTTCAGACCAGAAACGAGATACGAAGCCGTTGCTTCCTGGTAAGGACCACAAATCATCTGCCTCTAAGCCAAAAAAAAAACACGAGTATTTGTGGAGTGGTCATGCCACCTAACCATAATCGTGATGCGGTTAGGTGGTGTTACCAGTCTTGGAAACTCGGATGTTGCCAATTTCTTATCCGGAATGCGTTGTCAAGCAGACATGCCGCACGCTTTTTGTGACCGTATTGCTCGCACAGTGGTGGTAACGCAAGAAAAGCGCGAGAAGCCAATAGCGATTGTAGTTGTACAGCAAAAAATACTCCCAAAATACCTCATATACAGTTTCTTCGAATGCGCTCCAGCAGTTTTCGCGTACTAAACCACATGCGTGGCCCGGACGACCGGTTATAAGTACTTCGTTTATTTTAAACCTTCGGTGCACCAGAGTAAACTAGGATGAGTGGAACATAACGGCATACTTGAGGGAAATACAAGTACTATAAAGGTAGGAAGTTTAAGAGTCTACTAGTCGACGTGCTATAATATAATTACGTTGTGTCCACAACAATTATGATAGACTCGCCCACGTGATGGCAGTATGCTAGCCCATAGTGGAGTACCAAGTACTCTAAATCGTCGAACACTTTACTAAACACATTATTTCTGTATTCGTGCGAACAGAGACAACCCTGTTTCCGGACAAAAAAAAAACTTAAAAGCAGGCAAAGAGTTTTAGCACTTCGTGCTTTCTTCTGTTAGGCGGATGGCTCGTGCTGTCAAGCAGGATCTCCGTTCCGCAGCATGGCTTTTCGTGCATGCTCTCTACTATTACGTGCGAAGTCCCCTATGGCGGAGTTCAATTCGGTTTGCGCGCCTTTACTGCGCACGCGCAGCAGCTGCCTGAAGCACCTCCAGAAGTTGCTCACGTGCTAGCGCGTTCCAGCCCGTGTAAAGGCGTGGGTGAGTCACGGTGGCCTCTCCCCCTTACACTCTCTTAGCAGTCACGCGATGGCGTCGGGGGAAAAGATTGCAACGAGATTCTGCAGGCGTGCGATGAACCCATGCGCTCCCGCTTGGCGTAGTGATAAATGCGCGTGGCATCCTCTAGCTAACTCGAATTAGGGACAGCAAGAGAGAGTATACAGTGAATTCATGGTGTGCTCCACTTGCAAGGACGCGTTAACATCGGGCGAGGTGCCCGTGATGAACGGAACTTCAAGTCAACCCATGCACTGCTTCACGTGCTACTAGGGTTTCTATTAGTTGGATATGGTGTAATTTTTTTTACATTTGATTTAGCCCCTGGGGAGGGGCCGCATTACGAGGTCATGAGGCCGAGGCTCTCTCTCGCCCCACAGGGCCTGCGCTTATCTGTCTTGTGGTCGATGTAAACGTGTTAGGCCCAGAAGAAGCTAAAAAACGAAACATAACACAATAGAGCAATCTGAGATATCTTTGCACCACGAATACATTCCTAGTTAGAAACAAAAGCTGTTCGCTTTCGGTGACTCATCAAGAGTACGAGAAGCCTAAGGGTGAGCGGCGCAGCATGGACATATGGACACGACAATGGTTATAAGTATATGTAGCTGACCATTATAAGTGCCCTTCCTGTGAGGAATTCGGTATTTGGCATTTCATAACAACCTAAAAGCAACCATACTGAAAAACCTTAGCTAGAGCTGTAGAATAGAAACCAACGTTGCGAGGAATGTTGGATTCTGATTTATTGATATGCGGGGTTTCTCGTCCCCAAACTACCATATGATTGAGAGACACCGTAGGGGAGGGCTCTGGAAATTTCGACCATCTGGGGTTCTTGAACGTGCACCCAAATCTGAGCACACGGGCCTACAGCATTTCCGCCTCTGTCGGAAATGCGGCCACCTCACCTGGAATTCAATCCATATACCGGCACGTTAGCAGCCGAAGTGCTCGATTATCGCTGATAACATTGCAACCGTTCCCTAAAATTTATTCTTCGCCAACTAACTACTAGACCACCTGAGAATTATTAGACATGGAAGTGTTAATGAGGAGCAATAGTGTTTGTGAAAGTTAAAAGCAAATTTTCAAGCACGGAGTCTTATTAGACAAAGGCAACACTAATGGCTTCCTAAGAGGTTCCGTGCACACCATTCCGAGCAAATATTTAGATAAAACAACACTAAGCTAAACATGACAAACCCACTACTTGTTGGGGACAAGCTTAAACAGGGGTGTAGCCAAGAAAGGATCCTTAGGTTCATGACGAAACTTAACTATGGGTGAGACATCAGTAAAGACAGATGTTAATCGCCACTATGCACACTAGTCACCAACATATAAGGTCCTGAGACGCGCGTTAGTCATTGTCTCGGTTCTTTTATTGTTTCAAATAAGGCACACAAACCACTACCATTATTGAAGATTCCGTGTTCCCCAATGTCCTCATTTTTTTCTTCGTGACCAATTGACATAACCAAGCTTCCCTCAAACTTACACCGATGGCAGACCTAATCACAAAGCATTACCGATGTTTTGCCCAAAGCACACCACAAGACCTCCCTAATCAATAGAAATCGGTGACATGCGGTGCTTTAACAATCAACACAACGCTATTTAGCATGCGCACAAGATGTTGACGTGCTCTTCTGAATTGCACTCGCAGTGTTTAAAACTCGGAATTTTTTACAAATGCAGGCAATTCCAAGCCATGATTCTGCTTCTCGGTGGCTTCCTGATCGTGTTGCTCGGCACTTTCGGCTACATGCTTTTCAGTTTTCTTACAGGTGAGTGAAGCGCGCACCTTTAAATCGCTTCTTTGGCAATTAGGTCACCATCTTTGATGATTATTCTCGTGCGATGACCTTCTTGACTGATTGATATGTGGGGTTTAACGTCCCAAAACCATCATATGATCATGAGAGACGCCATAGTTGAGGGTTCCGGAAATTTCGACAACCGGGGGTTCTTTAACGTGCACCCAAATCCGAGTACACGGGCCTACAGCATTTTCGCCTGCATCGGAAATGCAGCCGCCGCAGCAGAAATTCGATCCCGCGACCTGTGGGTCAGCAGCCGAGTACCTTAGCCATCACCACGGCGGGGCTGCGATGACCTTCTGAAGGAAACGCAGGGGCCGAATTCGGGATGCTGAATGAGTCTTCGCCATGCATTGTTTGGCCACTGGCCTTTTAAAGACGATAATCTTTCTTGGGGACCTTCGACGCAAAAATTATGATCTGTCTGTCTGTACATTTGTCTGTTTGTCCACCCGTAACGGTACTGGGTACTCTGAACGGCAATAACCGACACGCCAAACGGCCGACCCCATCCGCAGCACACACCAATGTTGCTCAAGATTCAGCATTCATACTTCTTTGATTGCCAATTAAAAAGATAATATTGCGCATATCTGAGGCACCATAGCAACACGTATATAATCCGTATATGCGTTTTTACTAGAAAAGACATAAATAAGTAATTCTAAGGACCGTAGTGTTTATCAAGCTGCACCTACCATGCAACGCTTGCACGAAAAGGCGAGTGTTTCTAAAGGTTTCTTTAAGACGACACGGTGGTGGCCCCTACCCATCGCCTTACGTTCTACACCTTATCACCTCGGAGACGGGCACGCACGCCCCTCTCAGCCCGTCTCAGAGCTGCGTGCTTTGTTTTCCAACAAAACTGCCTGATAGCGCTCGTGTCTCACGTGTGACGTGACTTGATGCGCTCGTTCACCTCCGCTGCACGCTCGAGGCACTCTAACGCAGCGCCTCCAGAATACCATTCATCAATTTTCTTGCGTAGAACATCAAAGAAATGTTTTGTTCACTCTCTCCACACGCAAGACTATACCGTCTTTCGACGACAGATTAACAGATTAACATGCAGATACGGGGCTAATTTTTTGTTCAGTAAATTTGTTTGTCGTCTGTTGTCTCACCATTTGGAGGGAACCAACTTGGTGCGAAGGGTAAGGGCCTCCTGTGGTCGGGACGCTGCAACGTCAACTTACCAGTCGCAGGGATACGCTGTTGCCTTCGTATATAAAAACGCTGTCTTTCACTGCAGGGAGTTAAATGCGAATTCTTAAGGGGACCCTGCGGGCCCCGCCACGGTCGTCTAGTGGCTAAGGTACTCGGCTGCTGACCCGCAGGTCGCGGGTTCGATTCCCGGCTGCGGCGGCTGCATTTCCGATGGAGGCGGAAATGTTGTAGGCCCGTGTACTCAGATTTGGGTGCACGTTAAAGAACCCCAGGTAGTCGAAATTTCCGGAGCCCTCCACTACGGCGTCTCTCATAATCATATGGTGGTTTTCGGACGTTAAACCCCACAAAATAAAAAAGGGGACCCTGTGGCACTTTTTCGGCATGGTAGAGAAATATCGGCGATCGGCTCCGAAGAATACGAGACCCAAACATGCTAGTGCTGCACACGGTCTGGTGTTTGCAATTAATCTAAAAGTCAGATAGAAGAAACTCCCTCCTGTTTCTACAAATGACGTCATACACTGAAACAAAAGTCCACGAACTCCGCGTACCTTAGGAATCGATGTTACGCGATGCACGCGGATTCAAACTGAATGTATTTTATTTTATTTTTAGTGAGTGAGACGTTAGGCAGTGGCGTTCAATATATGCATTGTCAACAGCAAACGTTTGTCAACAGCAAACAGGGCTTGGAGGAGCGGCAGAGACCGCATTGCAGCGCCTTCTACCGCGACGTGCACCATGGTGTTGAGGTTATCGGCCACAGCTTCCGCGATTAGATCCAGCAATGCCACGTTTTCTAAACACGTCGTTGCTATAATCATCGAGGCCGAGTCTGGTAGCCCCGACATCATGCCGCGAAATGGTAGGCGGAGCTGCAATGTAGCTTTCCGCCGCTCCACCCCGCGCTGTACAACCCGAAAACGTTTGCTTTTGACAGCACAAATACATGCACACGCATACATTAAACAGGCGCATATGTTTTATAATAGCAATAGTTTACAATTGCGCAGTGACTTGAACAGCATCATGAATGTTAGCAAGACCAGACGCCGTAAAATGGTATAAGGCGCTATTTTTCTCGCTGAAACTCACGAGCATTGTAGCCCTCAGCACTGCTACACAAATCAACATCAGCGGATGGCACCTAAATACAATTGACGTTAACTCGACATGATGGCTGTATCGTAGGAGTACAATTCTAATAATATTTATAAAATTTGAGAGCCAGCACTGCAGCCACAATTTACGTTTCATGAACATAGGGGCCTATTCGCAAAGTATTTCCAAGACATGGCCTGGCTATGTACATATATATATATATATATATATATATATATATATATATATATATATATATATATATATATATATATATATTGTGGAAAACTTGATGGAAGGCTTCGATTCTTGCTGGAGACACTGACATTTAATATTTGCATTTGCCGTGTCAACGCTGTCTAAGTCAGCTATTTTTTAACGCTCAAGTGTTATTACCCATGTGTGTTCTCACCGTTCCTCGGTAGATATAAAAAGTGCGTCACCTGTGGCACATACTCGCATACCATTTGCACATATCTGCTCCCAGGAATGTGGCACTGCATTTTGGGAAATGTTTCACGACGTACGTGACGAGTGCGTGACAATATTCATGCCTGAACCACCACGTTTTATTCGTCAAACCATCTTACGCTCCCGCACCAATTTTGGTTCATCCCAAGATAAGGTGGGATATAACAAGACCACCCACACAAGCGTTTAAATAGATAGATAGATAGATAGATAGATAGATAGATAGATAGATAGATAGATAGATAGATAGATAGATAGATAGATAGATAGATAGATAGATAGATAGATAGATAGATAGATAGATAGATAGATAGATAGATAGATAGATAGATAGATAGATAGATAGATAGATAGATAGATAGATAGATAGATAGATAGATAGATAGATAGATAGATAGATAGATAGATAGATAGATAGATAGATAGTCCTGAAGACAGATACCGTTAGCAGCTTTCGTTCTGAGCTATTACACTATCACGAAAGGCAAACACAATCTACTGTTCTGTGCTATCGAAATAGCGTTATAGAGCTCATTTCGCAGAAATGCAGGTGTAGGCGTCCACATCGTTGGTTGTGAGCGAAAAACGACCTCATGCATCGCGAAAACATCGGGAAATATGCAAATAAAGTAATAAAAATATGTAGGTAGGAGATGGGATGAAACCGGGGTCGTTTGCGCAGCAACCGCGTGTTCTACTAAAGAAGCATGCATCTGCTTGAAAATACAGTGAAAATAACTTCGTCTGCTTGGAAATACAATGAAAGTAACTTGCAGGCTTTAAACGTGGGCGTTTATACACGCTTCACATAGCAACATGTAATATTGCTGTAAATATGCGTGCTACAAGCGTACAATGTGATCAGGTGTCAGAGCATGTGATTATCATTATTTCATGGTTTAAAGCGGGTCACCCATTGGCAAAGAGACAAACCTAACGGCACGTATTTACTTATGACCGTGCATGCCAAGTTCAAAAAGATTTCACGCCAACAATTGCCTGTGGTATAAAGCATGCTACCCATTACAGAGAATGCAGCCGTATGCGAAAGCTTCACTGACGCAAGCCATTTTAAACTGGGCGCGCACTGGGTACGGTGTATCGCTAACGCGTTCTATTCTTAAAAGCAAAGCTTCAGGATCCCCGCAATTTTTCTTGTTCTTTCGGCACAGCGGCGCCAGAACCGACATCACGTGGGTCCCCGATAAGCACAACGGAGATAGATACCGACATTAGCAAGAGTACTACTGGTGTAGATCCACCGACGTTTTCATCACCGCCTACTCACCCCGTACCTCCAACAGTGACACGTCCCCTAACGCCTGCGCCTCCCCCACGCACACCTCCTCCTACGACAATGCCACCACCTGTTCAACCTCCTCTGCCTACTCGGGCTACCCGGCCCCCACTGCCCCCACCTCCTCCTCCTACTACTCGGGCTACCCAGCGACCACTGCCTCCTGTTACCACACCACCTTCACCTCCTCCGCCTTCTCCGACTACCCGGTCGACAATGCCTCCTGCTACCACACCACCTCCACCTCCTCCGCCTACTCCGACTACCCGGTCCACACTGCCTCCTGCTACCACACAACCTCCTCCGCCTACTCCGACTACCCGGTTGACACTGCCTCCTATGCCCACGCCACCGCCTGTACGTCCGACGCCTCCACCGATTCCCTCACCGTCACCTGCACCTACGCCCCCTACGACAACACTGCCTCCTGTTCCACCCACGTCTTCGCCGCCTCCTACTTTTCCCACTCCTAAGGCTACGACACCTACCCCTCCTCCTAGCATTACCAGTGAGTGTATTTCTGTGGCTTTGCCTAGCTTTTCTTAGAAACGAGAATGAATGTATCACATGCATGCAAGTATGACATTAAACACCTCGAGCATCCACAAAACAGTTCATAAGTGGCATAAACCGTTTGGTGACTGATATGCTATCTGAGCCTCAATGGTTCGCTTTCTGCGCTACATGTAATTGGAAAGTACACATTGGTGCTAACGTATCACAGGTAAAGGTTGTTAAAGGGAAAGAAAGCAAGCAGCAGTTTGTTCAGACAATATGAAATAAAATGAGGAAAACATCACACTATGAAGGCAGTGCACAGGTAGCGCCAGTTTACGGAAATCTAAGACACAGTAATAACTTTTTTACAACTTTTTGAAGGGAAGTTGGGACTTTCATTGAGCCCTCATGGTGGGGCCGGCCGGCAAATCGAGATATGGGTGGGAAAGAAGTGAGACTTTGCGTGCAGAGAGAAGCAGTACTGCATGTTGAAAATAGTGCGCAAAACTAGATTAGAAATCGTGTTTATTTAATGCCGAGAGAGCTTCTCTGCAGTCGAGATAGGGACTTCGCAGCGGGGATAGGAAGTGGCAAGGAGAGCCGGGGAGGGGGGCGGACGGAACGCGTGACGTCGTGTTGGAGGGCGCATCGTGGTGTCCCATGAGCCACATGCGGCCCATGGTCCGGTGTTTCCGGACCCCGACTCTTTACCCTGCACAACTGGCGAGAATCGAGCCCGATGCGTGATACACAGATGTTGCTTTGGGGCGAGGAAATTTCACACACACTGTCAATAAGTAAGAGACCGGCAAATATGCGCTTACGATCCTTACACTCAAACCCCAAAGCCGAGCGATACAGATTACTATCAGTGTCTGCGTTGCTAAGAGGTTGCATGCATTTCATGTTTAGTGGCATTAACATTGACAGACAAAAAAATACACTGGACAAGCGTGCAGTCAGCGAAATAAACTACAAGAGAGAATAAGGACCCCGTCATGTTCTTTGCACGTAAGATATTTGAGTGGTATGGAAGATGAGTAAGATTACTAATGTTTTTTTTTTCATCCCCAGGGGTATACATAGAGGAATGCCCTGCTTTGCCCGTTAGAGATATTTCACGAGTGAAGTTGTAGTATGTCCAGGGATCATCTCGTTTAGGTCTTTCCTCGCGTAAGCTTCCGTTCACAGCTATCATCCTATTCCTTCAATACTTCTTTTGACAGTGAATATAACAAAGACGCCTGGCTCGACAGAGTATTCTGCTGGTTAGTTACCTTATACGTCTCATACTATGATGAAACTCCAGTTGCTCGTAAGGTAACGCGGTAAATAGGCCTTGCTATCAAAGTTGTAGACGTTTATTGCTAGGTTTCCTGAAATTTATTCATTACTACTCAACGCCATAACAATGTTTGAGTAGGTATCGGTTCATCATGAGTATATACAGCGCACGAAAAACAGGGCTAAATGAATAACTACACATACACCCAATTTGTAAATTATTCGTTTACTAGCTACAGATATATGTAAAAATATTGAATAACTTAGTTATTCCTTTTCTTTTTTCTCACATTGTTTGATGAGATTTCGCATTCCTAGATAGCAATAAAGTTCAATGCGTCAGTGATCACTGGAAATACCTTCGCTCTCTCTTAAGGCTTGTCTATGTGGTACATTCAGTAGCGTACAGCCTTTATCACAGAGAACAGTGAACCATTGCACCTCTACAAGTCAAGATTGCATCATACTATTTAGCCAATTTTCAGGGCCGACGCAACTTGGGACCTAACTTTGTCGTACACTTTCACTGTCCACTGTCATGGTGTGAAGAAAATTGTTGCTATTGTCGAAGCATGTGCATATGTGGTGATAACGACTGAAAATGTTCAAGCAAAAGTAATATGAAACCTTTAAAACACTCCTGAATTATGCTAAATATGAAATCTGATAATAAATAAAGGCACCATGTACCCGGATATAGCTAATTTGGCCATCACAAATTTGAAGGATGTGCACAATGGGATGTGAAAGATGTCGTGCCGGACAGTTTGGCTGCAATCAGAAACTATGAGGAAACGTTTTTGTAAGAGCTTGAGTCAGAGGTTTTAGAAGTCCTCAGTATTTCCCTCTCAAAGGCGGTACATGCGTGTGTATGCTGCGATTATGATTACATAACGAAGTACAAGCACAGACCATTTATGCTAGTCGGCGACTTCAGCGTAGACCTTATGGACCGCGACTGGCTTCGTAGTATATGGAGTATCACTGCGCTCTGCAATGCATTTCATATGACTGGAAACAACAAACAACCATCCGAGAAACATGCATAGACCTTGTTTTTGCTATCTTTTGGTTGGGTGAACTCGAGGAATGGTTGGCTCTAATTTTCACAAACCACTAAGCAGTAATAATAAATTAAAGATCGTATGCTGATCTCAATCAAGGTCATATAGGAGTTATAACGAGTAGATTAAGATCGATGAGCTATAAGATAAATCAGGTAAGTACATTTGTATATATGTATATACACTTTGTGTCACTCAGTTTACATTAGCAGTGGCAACGCGTGGGTGACGTATGGTGACATACTGGGATACAATACCCAGTGCTTCGCCGTCCATCATGAGTCGCGTCAGTGGAGATACGGTGGTTTTTATCATGCCATCTAAGTGAAGCATACCTGTTTTGCATGTGTCCATCAGGTCACGCAATGGGCAAGACTCCGCTGTTTTGCACGTTTGGCGTCCACAAGCTGGACTACAAGTCGATCAACTTCAAACCCTGTGACTACGCCTTTATCCCCTTTTATGTTCGCGGTGGAGACAGGTTCACTGACGACAGCAACGCGATCATCAAGGAGTTGATCAACGCGGCGAGCACCTCGACAAGGACGTCTTTTGCTATCAGCGTTCCCAACGAGCAAGTCTTTCGCCATTTTCCATTTCGCACACTTCAAACTGACCTAAATATTATAGCTAATTGGTACAATAACTAGGAAATGGAACCGTATATTAAGAAATGTAAGACAATGCACGTACAAGAACTAACTCGATTCATAACGCCTTCCATCTAAACAACGTCCCCTTAGATTCAGTCTCATAAATATCTTGGCGTGCACATCACAAATGACAGAAGTTGGACAACTCATGTAGGGTACGTAATCAACACTGCTAATCGCATGCTCAGCTACTTACGTCCTAACTTATCCAAAGCACCCTCTTCCTTAAAACTAATACTCTATAAGTCTCTCATACGCCCTAACTCGAGTATGCATCTGTCATATGGGATCCCAGTCATGCTAACCTCATCACCTCTCTTGAACTAGTAGAAAATAACTCTGCTAGGTTCATCCTCTCTAACTACAACCACACTGCAAGTATAACCTCGATGAAAAATAACTGATCACTATTTCAATTGGCTCACCGACGAAAAATTGCCCGTATTTCCCTGTTTCATAAAATTTCCTATCACCGGACACTCCATAATGACTCCATACTCCGGCCTCTGTACATCTCAGACCGTGTTGATCCTCGCAATAAGGTAGGAATTGCGTCATGTCAAACTAAGACTTTCTTTTGGTCATTTATTCCCCGCACATATCATGATTGAAACCACCTTCCCTCGAATGTCGCAACCATCACTGACTTCAAACTTTTTCGCGAAACATTAGCTAACATTGTATAACCAGGAAAATCTGTTACCTATACTCATTCGCTCTGTTTATTTTTACATTTTCTAAATGACTATTTTTGTATATTCTGCAGAAATGTTGATATTATCTGTCTTTTATTGTATTGTTTCATTTGTATTGATTGCACTCTTGTATTTGTATTTTTTATGTATTTACTCACTCCCCCTTCAATGCCTTTTGGCCCTGAGGCTATTCTAAATAATAATAAAAATTTCCATAGACTATATATTTTACTGTAGGAGGTGTTGTCAGCAGCTATAATGATTGCGAAGACCAATTGGACGATCGGGAACGTTTTAAGGTGCCTCGAAATGATCAAAAAGAAATGATATAGACAAATTTTACAGTAACACATTCAATAGAACCATCATACTGGGTCAAAGCACTTGGACATGCGCTGCATCGACACCCTGCATTTAATGACCGAGGTCATCGTTACGGTTAACGCCTACTTCTTCAGTTCTATGCGCACGTTATCACTATGCTCGCAAGCAGGGTTGCCAGAAATTGCTACTTTGCAGCCACTTGGCTACTTTTTCAGGCGGTTGGCTAAATTTGGCTACTGTTTTGTTGCCTCAATTTTCGCCAGCTCATATACATCTCAATACGTTGCTCCCGCTTTCGATCGAGTATGTGGACAATGACATGGAAAATTCAATTTCACCCTTGCATGGCACGAAAAGCACGTTGGTATACGCGTCGGGCGCGTATACCAACGTGAAAAATGGTCTCCCAATAGCTTGAGTTAGCACACGTAGGACTATTGAAGGGCATATTCTCCAACTGATTGGAAGTAAACATGGCATTACGTGGATTAACGCTTATACTCATGTCTATTCACACGTATTCTAAAGCAGTTTTGTCCATACATAGTTTCAATATTGATAGATAAGAGACAAGGATTACATAGGGTGGTTACTCGACATCCTTATTCAGTTTCTTTCCGGGCAGTCCTTGATCGAAATATATCTTAGGGTGTCATACTTGCGTAGAAAAAATGACCTGATTTGCGAGCACTCGAAATTAGTACTCGGAAGTACTATCAAACGCAGGTAAGGGCACCGATTACGTGAGATATTGGTGTTATATAGAACATTGGCATCCTGTTCGAAAAATATAATTTAGGCTAACGAATTCATGAGTCGGCTCGCTCGCATTCACTTGGGCTCAGTTCGAGTGTAGGATGTGAGTTTAGGAGTGAGTTCGGGTGAGTAACATTTTAGTGCGTTTGAGTCGGCGTGAGCCCAAAGCACCAAATGTATTTCTTGAGTGAGTCTAAGTGAGCTCCACTGGTTTTTCTGACCTATGGTCGCCACCCATGTCCTTAGGGGTCGGCGGCACGGTCTTCGAGGCACCTCAATTGATACCGCGCGAGTCACACCAGCTCGTGGCGTCGTTGAAGCGCCGGCGGCATTTTCAAACTAAGGACCGCAAAAAGCGTGCATCAGGGGGCGTTTGGAGAGGGGTACAATTGCCGTTTTACTTGCGACGTTACCGCCCTACACAGCGCTATAGATAGCCTGACGTCATGGTCGCAGCTCCCTAATGAATTCGTTACATGGTGGCCTTGATAATGTAGAGCCAGTATAATTCCATCTTGCTTGACCTGCTTCAGGGTGAAAATTATGCGGCCCAAATGCTACAGGCTTTCGTTCATCAATAATGAAATATGTTAAAAGCTTTAACATCAACGTATGACGTCACAAACTTCGCGTTTGCCATACGGTTCACCAACAAGGTGGTTTGAGTGACGCCAGCGCATGACGTCACAAACCTTGCGTGTTCCATACGGTGCACAAGCATGGTGGTTTGAGTGACGTCAGAGAAATCTATCTATAAATTTCCAATTCTATTCGAGGGAGGGAATGTCTGATAAAGCCCGAGCTCAGAGAGTTCATGGGCACAAACCAGTATGTGGCAACCAAGGGCAACTGACGATGTTTTTAGAGAAACAGCTACGGCGAGAGATAGCTTTCAATGTAACTTGATTAAGCAAACAACTTTTCCTGCCTTCCCTCATCAAATATTGGAAGGACTTCAATTTTTTTCCTTGAGGGGGGGAGGGGTGCAGGCAAAAAGTGAGTGTACGGACTAACACGTTGCGAATAACAAGCATGTGTTTTCATTTGTGTTTAGTAAATGCACCTGCGAATAGGGAGAATACACCTATATTTAGAAGTAGTTGATGTGATGAAGTGTCCCTCTGAATTAAACCGTGGTTTTAAAATGCTAGACCAAACATATTATTATAAATGATTGAAACAGTAATGTAATTGCCGATATGAGTTAGTTTAAATCCTTTGAAAAGAACATTATCGGGGAAGTGTACCTATAGAATGCGGTTTTCATATGTTATTTGTATGTGGCACAGGGTGCCTATACCATAGTGTTGACAAAAATGCGATTTATAGTGTGAAATCGGTAAAAAATACCAACAGCGCTTTTCAGACGCTGTTCATTCACTTTCGCTCTTGGCAGCTATCTGATGAACTTCTACCGAGATCAAAGCTACAAATAACAAACGTTTGAGGGAGGCTGGCCTGAGGTCCTCAATTAAATGGCTGTATTATTATCATGAGGAGTGTCATACGCTGAAGCATTATACCCCATCGTTCCAAAGCTCCTGCAAGGTGAAGAAAAAAAATTGTGCACCAGAATAATCAGTATATTTGTATATCTTTATTGTTCTGCATTGCATACAGAGCCCAAAACTTGCTTATGCAGAACGAAAAATTAGACAGCTCGCTTAAGGCAATGACGCTTGCACTGAGGTAATAACATCCTCAAAGTCTTCCTCAATTAAACGCAACATTTTGTCTCGGACGTTTATTACACGTGCACCTAGGAGGTGCTGTCACTTAAGTTTTTTTTTTCTGAGGTGTATGGAAGGAAAACACATTTCATGCGACCGTATATTTGATAGGTTACTTAACGAAATTAATCTAAAAAATGAACGTCAGACCTTCTTCTACGCGTGTTCATGCATGAGATAGACACTGCGAGATACTAATATATAAAGCAGAGATATTCGTCGTGTTTAATGCTTACGATGGGAACGCGCCGATATCCGGAAATTTCAATTTTCAAATCCCTGCTATACATTGCAGGAATCGCTCGGCTGTCATAGGTGATATCTCCAGCAGTGCTGGCAAGGCTAAGATCAAGGAGTACTGGACGTCGAAGAAAATCTACCACTACGCCGTCTTTGACATCGGTGTCAAGAAAAGCGAACTAAGCGAGGAAAAAATGATCATCGGAGAAGCGTTCGGCTTATTGAGAGTAAGAGACTTCGTGCGAGATGTTTTTACAACCAAGAAAACTAGAAACTAAAAATTACCGTAATGATTCACAAAAAAGGGCGAACAATTATTGCATAATTGTTCGTGGATTTTAACGTCAAAAAAACCGAATAATTCTTACATCTTAAAGTACGACGGATGCCATAGTGAAGGGCTCCAGAAATTTCGACAATCTGGGGCTCTTCAACGCGTGCATGTAAATCAAGGAACCCGATACTGTAACATTTTGGCACCATCGAAATGCAGCTGGCGCAGCCTCTATTTCATCTTGCGACCTTCGGCTGAACAGCTAGCGCTATACCCTTACGAAAATATTATGAAAATATTCGTAAAATAACGAATCAACAATGGAATAGGCTAAGAACATCAAGATGATGTAATGTCGGGCTCTAACCATGCGGCTTGAATTTTGCGTCCAGTAGAATGGAAAGTTCTGCTAAGTGGAATACTTGCATGGTTGCCGCAGCGTCATAGAGGAAGACGGAAAAGCAGCGTGTGCAGCACGAACGCTGTCTCACAACTGAAAGGCTTATTAAAAAAACCAATTGGAACAAACAAAGCCGATGCATAAAAAGAAAGTAAAAAGAAAGACATGTAAATTAAGCTGCACACTTGCACCTCCGCAATAAGTAACGTTTAATTTGATATTACATGGGCGAAACAAATATGCAAACTCATTGTCAGTTAAGGAAATCAACACATGACTCATGCTTGCGTCTCCCATTATTTTGATGTAAAAATCTTCGCTCAGCCTCTCAGCGGTTGTCTAGCGACTTAGGTATTCGGCTGCTGACCCGCAGGTTGCGGGACTGAATACCGGCTGCGGCAGCTGCATTTTCAATAGAGGCAGAAATTCTGTAGACCAGTGTGCTCAGACTTGGGTGCATGTTAAGAAACCTTAGGTGGTCAAGGTTTCCGGAGTCCTCCACTACGGCATCTCTCAAACTCACATGGTGGTTTGGGGACCTTAAACACCGCCTATCAACCTTCAGGTGAACGTTAACGCACCTGCCATTTCGTCCAGCGTAGTAAGTGGACAGGCTTGATTGGCGGATCACGGAAGTGAGCTTTGCCCAGCAGTACGTGTAGTCATGATGATGATAATTATACGCTTGCCAACAGGGGACTGCCTACAAACTAAAAGAAAGTTCCCTCGAAGGATAATATTGGGCTGGAGAAAATAAGGCAGGCATTTCTAATTGTACTGTTGTCCCTCAAGCGAAAAGGGCACAATAAGTGCATGCAGTTTCTTGAAAGGTCCGAAGTGAAACATATAAGAAAAGAAACCCGAGTGTCACCGGTCCCGTTAATTAGGGAGGCGATCGCCGGGCTAATTCTAAGGGCCGAAGTATCGGCGCCTTGAACTGCACCACAAAAGCGCGGGCAATTTAGAAGGGGCCCTATTCGGCGCGCCAGCGGACGCCGGCTGTGACCCAAAAAACAAGTCAGAGCCGAGAGTTGATAAACAAAACAAATATATATTTTCAAATATGGCAGATCAAACGATACACAAATATGTTCACTCGACAATAGTTGAATACGATATGTCAACAATCAAACAACGTACTACACAGTACAATCAGCCACACTTGAAACAACGGACACAGACAACAATACGCACTACAATGCAGTCGCATGCATCGAACAACTAAGACAAAGACTAAAGAGTTCGAAAACTTATTCAGTCCAAAGTCCTTGGAACAAAGGTCTGAATGATACTCTTCCAAGGATCACTCACTCAAAGTCCAGCGCTGTTGGCGATCCGCTTGCCCTAAAGTTTCTCTTCTAGGAAACCTCACGCCTTCTATTGGCCGCTCTCCAAGCACCAAACTTCGCCAATAATACGTCGGCTTCCCACGCGCAGCCGTTGCAATGCGTGTTCACTCACTGGCGGTCGACACACTCTTCTGCTTGTAGCACGAGTCTGCACCCCTCAGGTGGAAATCCTCTTCTTCCTCTCCTTTGTCAGTGAGGACAAAAGGCTTCGCCCACTCGGCGGAAAGAACCTACGCACAGTGGCGCGAAATTCCTTCTTTTCCTGATCTCCCGTCTCTTCTGCTTGGTTGAATACCCTTCGCACTATATTCGAGAAAATTCTCATCGTTTCCGTCAGCGCGATGCACAGCCAAGGCTGGGGAAAGAGCGAGACGTTTCGAGGGCCGTCCGCGACACGTGACGCCACTCTGCGTCACTACGCCCCTTTCCTTCGAGAACCTTCCAGGGCTTGCTCGGCCGCTGATGTGAGGAGGTTGGTCGGCCAAACCACGCTTCAGAGGGGGTTGACGGCGCGCCCAGGGAGTCTTTGAATGCTTGTTTTTTTCCTTTATCGTCAACCTTGAGGCGTCTCTAAGCGCTTGGTATCGTTACTGTCGCTAGAACTCAGCGGCGTGCCCTTTTTTGAGTGCTCGTTTGTGACACTGCCCCCCACTTTAAGAATATTATCTCATAACATTCAAAACCACACAAACGAGTGCGAACAGTCACCACACAACAACAGTTCGTAACACAGACGGTTTCTCCTGGCGCGTCACAATCACAATAGAACCCTCAGTACAATTGCATATTGTAATTCAATCTCACAACAGATGAAATATAACCACAGGTTCACGAGTACAACACTCCATTCCCATTTCAAACAATACAAATGTGCAAAGGTCTGTCTTTACAACAACGGTACAATCTCTTGACCACATCACGTCGCCGCAACAGATATTTTGTCTCGCTCGACGTACACTTGTGACACAGGATAACAACCACACAACACATTGAGCCTCAACACTACCAAACACACTCCGATTCGACCTCAGCACCTATCCTATGTACTTCGAGCGGCGCTTGCGCCCTTAGTTGCGGTGGTCAAACGATCTCTTCTTATTTTTCCTCGTTCTGTTCCTGCGAGCTCTTACAATCGACGGTAACTGAGGCGGCGTCTCAGCGAACGTTGACACTTTCGACACTGTTAACGGGTCATAACGTTCAACCGACCTTGTCTGGTTATTCACCAGCTTGTTCACGTATTGACATTAGGCCTGGCTGGCCGACTCCGTCACCTTTTCACTCTGGGTCGATTGAGGTCGTGCCGACTTCACGACCTCAATCAGTCCAGCTGCACGGCACGTTATCTTGTTCAACACGATCATCCCCTGATTCGCTGTCTCTTGCACCCGGGCTTCACCTTATGCTCGAGTGAGATCCGTCACGGGATGCTCCTCTACTGTATCTCGAGGTCGCTGGGTTGGCGAGGGCTCTATCTTAGGGTCTTCTACCAATCGTTCTGGTTCAATCGGCCCTCGCGCCCCGTCGATGTTTCCGATGATGAGGTCGTACAGGGGGGTCGTCATACAGAGGGCAGTAATATTCCCGCAGACGTAAGGGGTTTCAACCTCAATCTCTGCTTCAGGAAGCATCCGAACTGTACTGTCAATTAGGCAAACCGGTTTCGTTTTGCCTGTTGACTAACTTTCCCGTACCAAATTTCTTCACACTATAACAGTGAAACTACCGTTATCTCTTAACACCGTAACCTTCTTGCCCACAACTTTTCCAGGCAGCATTGGCATTTCCTTCGTAACACCGGTTGGCTGTTTTGCCATTACAGCACCGACAATAGGAAGTTTCTTTTCAATTTTCAACTCTACGAATCCGTCGGTGACGTCATCATCATCGGCTTTCGGTGCCACCTGCACACATGCTACTTGGTGAGTTTGACTCGCTCCGTTACGACATGCATCTGCCTTGAGCCTGGTCTGACCACATTTGAAACATTTTACAACCGTGGGGCTCGTGAAGTTAGTTCGACAGCTGTTAGTGCGATGACCCACTCGGTTGCAAAGAAAACATCGCGGAACGCTTTCCGGTGCACGCTTTTTTTCTTCGGGAGCCGATTTCTTCGAATCTTCCGGACACTCTTTCATGACCTTGGCGAAATTCGTGCCACGTTGCGCTTCCAAGAATTGATCAGTCAATTCAAGCATGTCTTCGAGTGACTTAGCTCTCCTCTCTTTCAAGTAGAGCGACAGGCTTGGGTGGCACCTGGTGAGCAATCGCTCTCTAATAAGGAGCTCTCTAAGCTCATCATACTCCTGTGCTGTGCCTGAAAGTTCGATCCATCTGTCAAAATAATGGCTAAGTCGGGTGGTGTACTGCCTAGCGGTCTCACCATCAGCTGGTTTTCCTGTCTGAAATCTGTCCCGTAAACCTTCCACAGTAAATCCAAACTGCTTCAGTAAAGCGGCTTTTTCTTTTTGGATAGTTGGCTGCATCGGTCGGCGTCACCCTACCGTACACACTGAGAGCACTCAAGCAGCTACTCAAAGCAGTTGTCCATAGATGTTCCGGCCAATTCTTGCTCTTTGCAATCGTCTCAAATCTGTGAAGTTACGCGTCAACGTCTTCCTTTCTTTCATCAAACGCTGCGAGCAGCTTGCTTAGGTTCAAGCGGAAGTTATGATCTTCCCGTTCGCTGCCTTCAACTCTAGCTTTGACGGGAGTTTCACTTCGCTGTTGCAAACGGAGCCGCTCGAGTTCCATCTCGTGCTGCCGCTGCCGTCCCCTTTCAGCCATCTCCGCCTCTCTTTCTTCTTTCAGCTGCCGCTCCTTTGCCTCTCTTTATTCTTTCAGCTGTCGCTCCTTTCCCTCTCTTTTTCTTTCACCCTCTCAGCTTCCAGTCTTTCTATCTCCAGCTCCAGCTTCAATTGCTGCTCTCTTTCTTCTTTTGGCCCTCTCAGTTGCCAACCTCTCTCTGTTCAACTCAGCTGCTTTTTCTTCCTTGGCTCTCTCAGCTGCCAACCTCTCTCTCTCCACCGCATTTTTCTCCTTCTGGCTCACCCACTTCTGTAGTTCGGTGCCAAAAAGACCCATAATCTCACCAAGAGCTACTAACTTCTACAGATCCATGGTGCCTCACAAATAAAGTTCTAGCCGCGTGTACAAAATATCTGCCAAATCCGTTTATCGAAAAATTCTCTGCCCACTCGTTAACGAGAACACTGAGCAACACACAAAAATTGTTCCGATAGCCCTATGAACGACTCAAAGCTTTTTCTCACTGCTTTGGACACACTGTGCACCAAAAGGGTCCTTGTCGCTGACGCCAGATTGTCACCGGTCCCGTTAATTATGGAGGTGATCGCCGGGCTAATTCCAAGAGCCGAAGTATCGGGCACTCCGAATTGCACCACGAAAGCGCGGACAATTTAGAAGTGGACCTATTTGGCGCGCCAGCGGATGCTAGCTGTGGCCCAAAGAACCAGTCAGAGCCGAGAGTTCATAAACAAAACTAAATTATATTCCAGTGAACATATTTGTGTATAGTTTGAGCTGCCATTATTAAAAAATTATATTCTCAAATATGGCAGATCAAACGATACACAAATATGTTAGCTCAACAATAGTTGAATACAATATGTCAACAATCAAACAACGTACTACACAGTACGATCAGCTACATTCCAAACAACGGACTGAAACAACAATACGCACTACAATGCAATCACATGCATCTAGCAATCATGGCACTTAAAGACTAAAGAGTTCGAAACTTATTCAGTCCAAAATCTTTGGAGCAAAGTCTGAATGATACTCTACCAAGAATCACTCCCTCAAAGTCCAGCGCTGTGTCGATGCGTTCGCACCGAAGTTTCTCTTCCAGGAAAGCTCACGTCTTCAATTGGCCGCTCTCCAAGCACCAAACTTCGCCGGTAACACGTCGGCTTCCCACGTGTAGCTGTTGCAATGCGTCTTCGCTCGCTGGCGGTAGACACACTCTTCTGCTTGTAGCACGAGTCTTCACCCCTCAGGTAGAAATTCTCTTCTTCTCCTCCTTTGTCATTGAGGACAAAAGGCTTCGCCCACACGGCGGAAAGACCTTACGCACACTGGCGCAAAATTCCTTCTTCTCCTGATCTTCTATCTCTGCTGCTCGGCTAAATACCCTTCGCGCTAGATTCCAGAAAATTCTTGCCATTTCCCTCGGCGCGATGCACAACCAAGGCTGCTGGGGAAAGAGCGAGACGTTTCGAGGGCCGTCCGCGACACGTGATGCCTCTCCGCATCACCACGCCCCTTTCCTTCGAGAACCTTCCAGGGCTTGCTCGTCTGTCGATGTAAGGACCCAGAAACATTCAAGGAATACGCAGCGCTAAGGGTACGGAAAAGGTAGGCGTGCCATTGAGAAATTAGAAAAGAGCAGAGTGGGTCAGAGAAGAAACTTGGGAAGCCAATATGCTTGTTTGCATTAAAGGGGCCCTGCAGCACTTCAGATGCGAAGCAGCAATTATCTACCCTTCCTCCCTTGTGAGACGCCGTCCACTGTAGTTACCGCTCCTCCCGCTAGAGGTGCTCTTAAAGAATTCTCTTGAAGATTCCGCTACAAGGTGCTGGTCCACGTGCCTAAAGCGAGGCTGCGTGTGGTGTCACTCAATGAGAGCGCATCGGTATGAGCTACAAACAGTAGCCTGTCCCATTCGGGCTCTCTTCGAAATTTGGATGAAGGTGTGTTCTATGGGGAAGAATAATAAACAATAAGTATTTTTCAAGCCCTTGAACAGAGGCACCCCTTCCCCAAAATCCTAATTATTGTTGGATTTTCATGTCCCAAAACAACGACATCTTATGAGGAATGTTGTAGTGGAGGGCTCGGGAAATTTTGGCCTTGCGGGGTTTCTCAGCCTGCACCTGAATCTAAGTGCACGGGCCTAAAGCAGTTTCCCCCTCTATCGAAAATGCAACCGTCGCAGCTGGAATTCGATCCCGCGACTTGCGGTTGAGCAGCCGCGTTCCTCAGTCACTAGACCACCACGGCGGGTCTGAAATTAAAAATAACGAATCCTGTGTACGAGCGTGCTATCAGGGTTCTCCTACGGGGAGATGTGTGTATTTCAGCATGGTCGCAAAACTCAGCCATTCGGTAGTCGAGGCTTCAAAGAGCACGTGAGCGAATTATCAAGGCACAACACGTCGGCGGGAATTTACAACTGATACTCAATGACAGCCAGAACTAGTCCTTTTCACATTTGATGTCGTGTACCCAAGTTCACGGTCACTGGTTGATTTGGGCGTCGCGAGCTGCAGAGTTGCTTTGATCACCAAGAGATGCCGCCACATTACCACGTGTGTTAAGGCTGAATGAGCAAATAGGGAGTCTTCATGTGCGCACATGAAGGCTTTTTAATGTGTGTGCTCACGATCAGACTGAAAAGTAAGCCTCGCGTTTATAGAAAAAGAGAGAGTACTCGAGGTCACGACGCACGCGTAACGTAGAGTGTTTGTGCCGTGCAAATCCTCTCTGCTTAGCTTCCAACGGTCCCCCCACTGTGGCATACTGGTTACGGTACTAGGCTGCTGACCCGCAGGTCGTGGTTATGACACCGGCCGCAGAGGTCACATTTTGATGAGTCGAAATGCTAGAAGTCCGTGCATTGTGTGATGTCAGTGCACGTTGATCGTCAAGAGTTCCGGAGCCTTCCACTACGACGTCTCTTATAATTATATCTCAGTTTTGGGACATAAATCCCCAGATATTATTATATTAGCTGCCCCGCCTCGGTCCCGCCTCGGTGGTCCAGTTGCTAAGGTAATCGGCTGCTGACCCGCAGGTCGCGGGTTCGAATCCCGGCTGCAGCGGCTGCATTTCCGATGGAGGCGGAAGTGTTGTAGGCCCGTGAGCTCAGATTCGGGTGCACGTTAAAGAACCCCAGGTAGTCAAAATTTTCGGAGCCGTCTATGGCGTCTCTCATAAACGTATGGTGGTTTTGGAATGTTAAACCTCACATATCAATCATCAATCAATATTAAATCTGCTGCCAGCGCGCTCGTCGGGACTGGAGGAAAGAGAAAGCAGTTACAGCGTGCGACAGATCTCCAACTTTGCTCATGCTTGACAAATTCTAGAGAAAAAAAATTGCGGCAGTTGATCAGGGACAGAAGAACGTTATTCAATGAAGCTTTTCGGCGGATTGTTGAAAAAGGACCGCAGGGCAACTTTTCAACTATCCGCCATCACTTTGCACACGTTTGTGCTCTCTTCTATTTCCCCGCGTACCTGCGCGAACATTTCAAAACAACAGTGGCGATAAAATCACAATGTATTACGCCGCCCTATATCACTTAATCATGACTCAACAGGTCGCAGAATTTGTGACGTCATCCCATGACATCGTGGCTTGGTCAAGCCCAAGCCAAAAGTAGTTGCTTGGTGCCTCCATGATCGTCAGAGGAGGTTGAGGGCTTCGATACCTCAACCGCATTACTGTGACACTGCTACCAGGAAGTCGAGTGCGTCATCCTGGATATGATTGAGAACAAGGAGCGCACTACACTCACCTCGTCATTGTCATGCTGCTGTCGGTGTGTTTTGCAACTCTTCCGTGGTGTCCGTCTCAATGACACAAATCACGGTTAACTTGAGAAGCTGATTCTGAATAAATTTTAAAGGAGCTAGAGCACTAATTTGTTCAATTCGAGGGACAAAATTAACTCTTTTATCTTCTTACACAGGCATTCAGAAGGCAGCAGGAGGATCTGGGAAAAAGCAATCCGATACAGCAGCCCAATCGCGGCTTTCTCGTTGCGAGCTATTATATATGGCCGAAGGCTGACGATACCCCACCTGCGGTATTTACAGAAAACATTCAGTAAGTATTGAATTGCACGCACTTCGGAATTTAGTTATCATCAGTCGAGTCGACGTGGATAAGTTGACGGGGCTGGTTAACGTCATTTCTGAAACGGAGTGATAGATGGAGCCACCGTAATCCGACTGAGCGTAGCTCTTATGCCTGCGTCGGTTAATATGCAGAGCTTTAGCACAATGTACCAAAAGCTTTACGCAATTACCTTTATTTTGGCCATCGTACATGCCCAATGTATTAACCACTCTTCGGAGTAGCTTATCAACCTCTATTTTTTTTTAAAACGGCGCACGTACTCATGATTACCCACTAAGCTCCTAGGACAGCATCACTCTCATAAAGACCCCAGCAGTTCTCCACTGTAGAGCATTGCTTATGGAGCTGGGATGCATACACGAAAGCTGCTGGTTCGATACCAGTCGCGGTGGGTGCGTTTCGATGGCGGCGAAATGGCAGAGCCCCGTGTGCAATATATTGACCCATATGTCAGTTCAGGTTAAAGAACTCCAGGTGGTCGAAGTTACCAGAGCCCTCCACTACGGTGTCTCTCATGATCATATGTGGACTCTGTGAATAACAAACTCAGCACGGGTGGTGAGACACTTCTCAAAATAAGTGTGTCATCGTAGTAATCATGATTTCGAAGTTTAAGCAAGCTTCATTCCACCAGTATTGGCAATGCAAATAGACTGTCGCACTGCCGAGCCAAGGAGATTTCAGGAGCGTCCTCTCGAGGTGGGTCAGTATGGCAGCAGTACGCAATCGCACCCTTGTTTTGCTGTGCTAGTTTCCGTATCAACGCGTTAGCGAGAAATGGGTGCTATGACTTTGTATGTTTTTTGCATCAGTGAACAAATTGGGCACTCCGTGACACGATAAACCCAGATCAGTCGTTTGAGGCGCACCCATCTCGCGAAGAACAGGTGGAAACTAGCGCTTTCAATGATACTCCTCAGAGAACACATATCAGCTACGTGATGTTTTTTGCAGCCTAGAAGGTTAGTTAATTCTCATCGCCTGACCTTTTGGTTAAAATTCTTTATTTTATTTGCATGCAGCATTCGTCAGTGCTTCTGCAGTGCAAGAATTTCATGAAATCGCACGCGGGAAGTCGGGCGTGCCCGTTATTTGCCCTTCAATAAGAACTGAACAATCGCGAATAGGCCAGCTCTGCGCCGCTTCTTTTGGTGGGCTTTTCGATAAATGGTAGCGCACTGCAAGTGATTTGCGTGTTCACCAGTTTTAAAGCAAAATCAGCGAAACGTATACTTTGCACCCAGTTAATATTGCGACGCGATGTAATCGGGACCGTTCGGCAGAGAAATTTCTTCAAATTACTTCTGTACGTGATGTTGAAAGAAACCATGTTTGACGACGAGGATTTTACATTGCACATAAAAGTCTGTAAAAGCACAGATAGTGAAAGGGATGATGAAGGATGAGCGGCTAACTCATGAGGAGTCAGTTCACGTTGCCTTGTGCGTTAATGTTCTTTTTTTAGGCTTGTAAGTGACTTTCATTGTGTTGCACGTATAACATCCTTGAGTGAAATCAAAATAAAAGCATAGTTTTTTTTTAGAATTGCATGCAACGCAGTTATTGGGGATAATATAGAGCGCAACGTCGAATAATTCGTCGTTGCGAAAAACATCCATGTGCATTCTCTTCGATATTCATGTTTCGATTGTTCAGGTCGAATCTACACACCAGAGTACAGTGTGCGACTAGCTCGCGGCTAGTCTAAGCAAGGCTGACACAAATGCTAATGAATGGGGTGTTAAATGATTTCATTTTATTGATTTCATTAATTGATATGTGGGGTTTAACATCCCCAAACCATCATACGTACATGAGAGACGCCTTAGCGAAGGACTATGGCGATTTCGGCCACCTGGGGCTCTTAAGAAAACATGTGAAGCGAAAATATTTTAAAAAGTCATCTTCTTCTTTTTCCGTTATTTCTCGTCTGCATGAGGCCTCTTCTGAACCAGAATCGCTAGTATATTTGTGTTAGTGCGACGATTGTCTCTGTGAAAATGACATACTCCAAACATTGTGTGGCAGCCTGGCAGGCCCCCATACTGACGTAGCAAGGGATTCCTTGCAACTAAAACATCATAGCAATACGGAGAAGTTACAGTATGCAAGATGGAGTGCATTTTGCACATTCAGAAAAGAATGGGCCCAGAACTGCTAAAACAAAAGAAAGCAGAGGCAACAAGCTTTCTATCGGGAAATCTATTTCTGGTCGGCGACGTCTTAGTTGTGTCATCATTCGCAGGCACCAAAAGTATTATCGTTGGGCCATGAAAAAAAAAATGAAGCGAACTTGGTGGACATACGAAAAGCGGTCTGGTTCACGTATTTTCACGTGAAATCAAAAACACCGACCAATTCAAGGGCCTTTGCTAGAAAAACTCCAAAACTTTCTGTATTTCAACAAAGCCCAGCTGAATGGTGAACCATCGGTTCATAAAGAACACCTTCCAGCATCTTTTGTTGAGGCTGTTAAGTCAAGTTATTTGGAACTACAGCTCATCCGAAATTACTTGCTAAATGCCTCTGTGGAAAACTCGAAACCATAACGAGTCGTTGGATTCTAGTGTGTGAGCGCGTCCCCCCCAAAAATGTTTTCCTCAAGCTCCAAACACTGTAAATATATACTCTTGATGATGTGTTCACTTTCAATGATGGCAATATAACCCACGTGAATGTGCTGCACTATCTTAAAATTTTGCCAGGGCACTGCACCGTACAGGGCCTATGCATCCTCGAACTGCAACGACAGTACTTTGCTGACGCGTCTGCATAGCAGGCGACAAATGAGGCACGCCAGGCGAGGCGATTAAACACACACACAAAAAAAGCGCGGGTGATAAGTATGTGGCTGGTGCCTATTGAACAAGTTCGTTAATTTGCTGTTATCTTGTAATTTGAAATAATTGAGATTTTGAACTTTGAGTGCGATTATCTCAAAACGCCATTTTTTGTACACATGTTTCTTTTGCTCCGCAACCACTGTATACGTTTCGGCCAGCATTTAGATCACCTTATAGGAAATGTGCTGAAGCTGAGCAATCGTCGTGTGAGGAAGTGCTCTTCTGCAACAGGACATCTAATGGCTATTATAGAGTGATAATTAGGCACCTGAAGTAAAAAAAGTTACAAAAATTGAGCATTACAACTTTGAGTGCTAAATCTACTTCAGTATGAAGAGGAACGACTCATTATTACACTGATAGTAACATATTTTTTTGTATCGTTTATTGTCGTGGATAAAAGTTTACATAAACTTCGCCTAAAATACCTGGCGGGTATAGAGTTTACCCTGTTCCCTTTACCTGCACCCAAATCTGAGCACACGGGCCTAAATCGTTTTCGCCTCCATCAAAAATGCAGCCCCCGCAGCCGGCATTCGATCCCGTGATTTGCGGATCAGCAGCGGATTACCTTAGCCGCTAGGCCACTGTGGTGGGGCCTTGCATTTCGTTGAAGGAGTAACTGTGTGCTCCTCATGTGCAAGTGATGACGACGCCGTGATATTTTTGCAAGCCATCAACACGTGAAACATTTGGTCCTAGGCATCAGTCATGGCGCTACTCACTAGCGGCTGATCACTGCGGCAAAGACGTCAGTCATGCTCGGATCAAATGCCCTTCAGTTCATACGTCAGTTCTAGTGCATGTATTTTTTTGTAGCAGGCGCTGAATTTCATAGAGCATCGTTCATGCAGAGTAATGGGACTGAAGTGTAACCTTTCACACTCGGGCGGCAAATAGTTGGGTGGCGAGCACTTAGCACTTTCTAATTTTGAGGAAAAGAACTATCGGCTCATATCCATTTCAGTGTAGCTCATAAGTTCACCTGTGAAAGTGGCACGGGCAGTATATGCCCGCAGGTCTTATCTATACCTATGGTAATGTACTCGTTGAACTTCCTATGGAGGCCATCTTGAATCATGTAGCGCGCCACCTATAATTCGTGAGCACTGTAAATGATAAGCGCCTAGCGCAGCTGCTTATGGGGTCCGCTAAGGTAGGCGAGGAGGGGGGGGACAGAGGGACGTGCTGATGGAAGCGGGAAGTGATGCCTCGGCTATCTGCAGCAGTTATTCATGTCGAGATGGATAACGGCGCAAGGGAAGACACTTGACAAGGAGATTACCGAAGATGAGCGCTTACTTCCAACTAAAGTCTATTGCGAACAACAACCAATTTATGGAAAAAATGATAGCGTACTATAAAATCAGAGCGTGTGATGAAAAACGCTCTCTTTGCTGGAACAGCTCACAAGTTTTCCCCAAAGAACTTTAGTTGTAAGTCAGTGCTCGTCTTCGTTAATATCATTGTCCCGTACAGTCTTCCCAGGCGCTGTAACTATTTTCTAAATGGCACACCGACTATTTGATCATTCCATCGACTATAGGTGGCCCAACGGCAGGTCAAATAGCGGACGAGACGAGGATGATGCCATAGAGTTTCTCACAATCAAACCTAGAGGAAAATCTGGTGCTAGTGAGCTGCTGGATGCGAGGGAATGACGAGATATGTGAGCTTCAAACTGGCCTCGGATTTGTATAGCTCAAAAACGCGTCTGGCTTCACGTTAAAATGACTGATTTTTTTTTACTAAACGAGCACGTCATCAGCGAAATATTTTTGGTCATTGCAAAGAAACGTGTTTTGTTTAAACTTTCTAGTTTGATGTACAATTATACGAAGCGTCAGAAGTAACCAACGGCCGCTAAACTTGGCGGGCAGGCGACAAGGCGGGCGTTCTTTCCACCACTTTTATGTCGTCTGTTTCTTTCCTTCGCCGTTTGGTTGTGCCGTCAAGGTGGCTGGAATTTTATTTTAGAATATAACAGGCGCCAAGAAGATCCGCTTACAAACGTTTTGTTTTAGAGACGCTTTATTTACGCAGTCGTATTCGCTTTTGAGCCGAAGCCTCGTGCAACATCAGCCAGCACAAGCCTCGCAGACACATATACCATTATTTCCAGCGCTCCAACATCACCCCTTAAGCAATTCGCATAGACGGTGGCACCACACTTCCTTCTATGTATTTGTGAGAAACTCTATGGGTGAGGCGATCTCGCAAGCATGCGCATCTGGACTAGCAAAGGACGTCAGGCCCTCTAGCATCGCCGCACGTAGACTTCCTCTCGCTAAAGGAACGCTGACCACGTGTTTGAAGGCAAAGCATTCGGTGACATCATTTGCGTTGCAGATTGTTATCCCCTTGTGCGAGCTTCGGAGGTGGGCCATGTGGCGCCACCTGTGTCGCTGGAATTACCGAATAGTCTAAAACAACTCTGTGGTTCAGTTATTTATGTGTCTGTTTTTGGAGGTGCTCACAGTGTTGATGAGGATGTCGGTTCATTGCAGGAAATTCCCTCTGGACGCCGTCATCATATTGACGCATATGACGTTTGACGAATTCGAGGCGAAGCTACCGTGTGCCATCTCAGCAGCAGCGCCTTATAAACTTCTCGACATTGTAAACATTTTGGACATGGTGAGTCTGCAGTGCGTTCGTTTTGTTGTTATATGTAATTATACCGACAGTGTAGGCATTGTTACGGTTTTGACTGGTCCGTATCAAAATGTTTTGCATTCTGTCACTTAATCAGAGAATCAACAAACAATTCGCCGCGAGGGCCTCCACTAGAGGCGCTAGAGCTGCGACCGTTTTGACGTCACAGGATGCGTGCGCTCGCCTTGCTGCTTATTAGTTGTGATACGACAGCTTTGCTTTCGCGACACCACTTGAATCGTACCCCATGGCTGCACTTGTTTTTAGACACGAATTTACGATGCAAATTAGACACTAGAGTGCCACCGGGGACACCAATTCACAGTTTGCTTGCCCATATTATCAGGTCTTACCGCTTTTTTAAGAACTGAGCTTCAAAACAAAAAGAAGCACGCACGGTGTCAACAGCAAAAGCACAGGAAAGGCGGTGTTCTAGCAGACAACAAAACCCGGCATCATGAGTGACGTCATCGCGTAGGTGGCGCCACGGTATGTCCTCGAGGCCAATAATGTCAAGGAATGTATAGGAGACGTTATGTCGTTATCTTTTCGTCTACTGTTCTTTCTTCCCGTTTACATTACTTTATTATTACATTACATTTTATTATCTTCTGTACTCTCCGAAACATTATAAACTGTAAGTTATCATTGTTGTTGTATCTAACAAAAACAAGGCCTTCAAACTTCAAGTTTTCTTCATGTAGAGGGATGGTGTCGTTCTTACAGACGTGTTGCTTTTAGATAGTACGCGATTGACTATTGATCAGCTACCAGCTCGTGATAAATTCAGCAGCTACGTGTCGCCAAGGGGCAGACGGAAGAGTGTCCCGCACTCGCCGTAATGGCCACTGGTGGCGCTGATCGACGCTCTCGCGTTCAAATGCCCAAGTGTACCCCATGAAGGGGATGGAGGGATGAGCGCCATCATAGCTCAGTGGTAGGGCCTCGGCTGTGTCACTCGAAGCTCACAGGCTCGGTCCCTGCCCCCAGCAAGTAATCTTTCCGTTCGATTTTTCTGTCTTGAAATTTACACTACAGTTACCACTAATAACATTCCCTATTCTTTCCTTGGCAATATTTTCGGTTAAGTATTAGTATTATTCTGCCCAACAAAGAAAAAAAAACGAGCCCTTCAACATTCCTCGTCTTTCCGTGACTTTTGTGTGAAGCTGTACTCCACAAACAACACTGAACCAACTGAGTGCAGAGCCAGTCAGTGCGAGAAGTATGGTATTTTTGTTGCTATATCCACGATATGTTTAGATTGTACATGTGTCATTTAACTAGCTAACATTATTAGGAAGAGTTCGAGGTCCTAATTCTTGTTCTGCGATTGCGTTCGTTTTAATTAGGAAGGGAGATAAAATTGTGCTGATTGTCAGTGTAAACAGCTAGAAGCAGATGTATTTCGTAAGTAATTACCATTGTTTTCCCGTTTTCGTTTCAATATATTCTACGGTAGATTGAAGTACTTCGCAACCACAGCTAGTGAAGATTTCCGGAGTTCTCCACTACGGTGTCTCTCATAATCATGATGCTTTTGGGACGTTAACGCTCAATTATTGTTATTATATTATTTACTGAGTTAACGTTCAATTACTCACCTCGAAATTTGAACTGGTAAAAAATCCGATGAAAAGCAAAGTTTGTGGTTCACAACTTTTGAAAAAAGTACTCCGATTCGGGAATTCACACATACGCACAGAAATCCCGGCGTTTTCTCGGAGTTCTATCGCCTGTAGTGTTTACACTTGAAAATAGCCTTTCAAAAAAAATGCAGGCCTTATCGAAATGGTTTCGCTGTTCCAAAAAACAATTTCAGCGTTGTTTTCTGACAAAGGACTCTACTACACTTAAGGCGAACTGCAATACGGTAATCTCCTCAGACACACTTTTATCAAATTTTAATAAGGCTTCGTTAGGTATACTTTTATAATTCCGATTGAAACTAGAAATAGCGGTCAAGATGCTTCGCTTATATTGCTTCAATAACATTGCTTAGTGGAATAACATGATTGTGTACCAAGACAGCTAGATATAACCATTATATCCAAAGAGAAATGTCATTTTTGTCGCATAAACTTGCATAATGGTAAGTCATGTTGAACGGTGGCTTTGGTTTAGTACTTGGGGTCCTATACTCTGGGTCATACATCAGATGCAACGCTCCGGAAGCTATGCTAGGAGTGCGGCCTCCGAGATGTGTGAGTGTGTGTGCGCGTGCCTCGCCCTTAGCTTTTGTCGTTGTAATGATCGTGCGAGCCGATCATGAGCTCAACGCGCTGCAAATGCAACATCAAAAAGCGAAAACAAAAGCTTGCAGTCCAAGCACGCCGTAAGGATGTTTGGCCAGTGAAGCCGAAACTTGCTGCCACAGACGGTTGCACCGTCACCCCCGGAAAATCTTTTCAGGCCTGCGCCCAGCAATCTGACGTCATTTCCGGCCGGCCGACTCTCGGGGAAGCCACAGCGGCAGCGAGCGCAGTGCGGGCGGCGGTGGTGACGGTTCGGCGGCGTGGTGTTGACGGTGTTTCGCGTTTGTTGCTTTCCGTTGTTGTTTTGCGGCAATTTCGTTTCCGTGCGTGATGCTGGAGTGATGCGACAATGCCGAATAAGTGTTGTGTACCCGGATGCACCGGCAACTACAAAACAGGAAAGAAGATACAAGTGTTTTCCTTCCCTAAAGACGCCGACGCTCTCAAACAATGGCTACGCGCCATTCCTAGGAAGGACTTCGTGCCGACTTCGTGCACTAAGGTAAGAATTTGAGATGCTCCTGTTCTTAGCTTGTCGTTGCTTGTTCGGGTAGAAATCACCTATGATGGGAAATACTTGAGCGTGTGGCCGCCGGGCCTCGCGAAGCGCTGACGCCAGCAGCGTTCGCAGCAAGGATGGTCAGCTGCGCTTTGTTCACTAACAGTGCCGTGGTGTCGTCCATTCTTGCAAGCTCTCGGTGGAAGCGCTTCGTGGAGTGCGGTGACATCACGCTCCCGCGTTTCCTTTCATGTTGCTTGTACCGCTTAGCGCAGCGCTTTTATTTAGATGCTTGCGAAACGTAGGTAGACTTTGTTTTAGCTACACGGACTGTAAACGCGGTCATGCAAACGGGAGCGCATTTTTTTCTTTTGAGAAGTGGCGTCTCAGACGTTCTTGAAACGTTTGTGCAGGTGTGCGCGGATCATTTCGACGCTTCATGCATCGAGAAGACGACATCGTACACGGATCCAAGGACTGGGAGAGTTATTGAAGTTGCACTCCCAGTACCACGGTTGCGTCCTGGATCTGTCCCAACGGTATTTCCCGGCTGTCCGTCCTACCTTTCAGTACGAGACAAGAGCACGAGAGAAACCCCTGACGCCAAGAGGAGCCGACAAGAAGCCTCCCAACTCGCCCGTGCTGTAGAAGAGTCGCTGGCGTCATATGAAGCGGAGCAAGAACGAGACCGGTTTTCGTCCCTCGAAGAACTAAGGGCTCGCCTGCAAGGGGTGTCAGTGTCTCCGAAGTGGACTGTGATTCATAAAGAAGAGTGCTCCATGTTTTTGAACATTATCGACTATCGTGAACCTTGTTTGAATGCGTCATTGACCGTGTTTGCAAACCTTGAAGTCTTTGCCTGCTATCAAGGTTCACCAATCAAGAACCTTGGTAGCGCTGTTGTACCAGACTCAGTTCAAAAAGTAAGTTCCTTGTTGGAAATTTTGAACAACCTGTCGATGCTGTCTGAGGAGCGCTGCACTTATCGCCACCTGGCTCAAGCAATACATTCCCTTCTGGACAAATTGGAAGCCAGCATTGATGAAGGCAAGAAAGAGACGGTGAACTTTATGAAGGAGCAGCTACTACTCCTTTCTGCAAAGCGCATTCAGTATAGCGCACAGGTGATGGTCTTTGCATGCATCTTGCGTACAATATCACCACATGCCTACAAGTTCCTGAGAAGCACAGGTGCACTAACTTTGCCCCACCCAAGCACTATTAGAAAAGTGTGCTCGTCTATTCAAATGTGCCCACAAGTTGATTCTTCTGACGACACTTTCCTTCAGTATGTGTCTCAGAGATTCAAACATCTGCAGGCACATGAACACACTGTGACGCTGATGCTTGATGAGATTTATATCAAACCTTGTTTAGATTACAAAGGTGGGAACATATGTGGTGCAGCAGTTAACTCCAACGAAGCAGCCACATCGGTGCACGTGTTTATGATACAAAGTTTGCTGAGCGCATTCAAGGAGGTGGCGCACATTCTTCCGGTAAAAACCTTACAGGGTGAAGATCTTCATTGCATGCTGAAGAAGGTGATCTTGGGCTTAGAAGAAATTGGATACAGGGTCATAGCCGTTGTCTGTGACAATAACTCGCTGAACAGGAAGGCAATGAAGATGTTTCTGCCAGAACCAAAGCTTAGCCCTGTTTACCCGCATCCGGCAGACCCAGATCGGCCGTTATTTTACGTGGTGGATGCTGTGCATCTATTTAAATGCATAAGAAATAACTGGCTCAACCAGAAAAATGCTGGAACTTGCTTTTTCTACCCACGCTTCGAGCTTTCGAACAATGAAGTTCATCCCGAATGCAAGATGACTGCTTCATTTAAGCATTTGAGAGATTTGCATAAAGGGGAGTCACCCCTGCTTCTGAAGTCTGGGTATGGCTTGACGTCAAAAGCTCTAAATCCAAGCAGCTTTGAACGACAGGACGTCAAACTCGTACTGCAGGTTTTTAATCCATACGTAGCCGAAGCCCTGGCCGCTCGCAAGGGTCATACTGATTTTCAACATGCTACAGCAACCGCCGAGTTCATCAAAATAATTCTTCGTTGGTGGAGCATTGTCAATGTAAAGACACCTAGTAAGGGCTTCCATCACCGTAATGTTTACGAAGAGCCCATGTCAAACCACACAGATGACCCAAAGGCAAGCTTTCTAAGCGCTTTTATCACATGGCTCGATGTGTGGGAATTTTATAGGCACGACACCGGAGTACTTACCCAGGAGACATTGAGTGCCTTGAGGCTCTCTGCTCAATCCCTTTTGGCATTGGTGAAGTACTGCGTTAGTGAGCTTCACTTTAAGTATATTCTGCTAGGGAAAGTCCAGACGGATACCCTCGAGAGTCGCTTTGGACAGTACAGGCAGATGGCTGGTGGGCAGTATCACATATCTGTTCGCCAGCTTTGCGAAACCGAGGGAAGGATTCGCCTTCAAAATGCCCTTCCAAAGATGAGCAACGATGATCTCAGAGGCATCGAAGAGACGGACAGTGTCAGGGATGCGGGCACTTCTTTTAGTGTTCATGTTAGCGATGCTGACCTTGATGAGCTCAGAGCACAAATGCCGGTGATTGGTTATGTTGGTGGGTATTGTGCACACGCTGCAATGAAAGTTCTCAAGTGTGAAAGCTGCCAGAGGCAATTGGTCGTTACCCGAAATACGGCCGAAACAGGAGAGGACACCCATTCTTTAATCGCACAACTGGATCGGGGTGGCCTCAAATTTCCTTCTGCTCTTGTAATCACAGTAGTTATGTACACAGAGGTTGTAGTTAGAAAGCTCATGACGGAAAGTACCTCTACCCAGTTTCTCCATGGGCTGAACCAAAAGAATGTCGTTCGGCAACTTACACTGGACTCTCTGCCAAGGCTTGAGGACATAGATACGTGTGAAAACGGGCACACCTACGAGCTCCTCATCACATTGGTTGCAAACTGTGCAGCAAATATAATGCTCAACAACTTGTGCAAGCAAAGGAACGATCTTTTACGCATTGAAAAAGATCAGAAGGCGAAAAATAGAAAGGCCCGAATTTTTCTTGGAAAGTAATTTTCCAAGTGTCGCGTCTTTCTCTTCACATTTATTCTTGTGAAACTGCACAGAGTGTATTTGATTGCATGTCATGACTTGATTTCCTTGGTATACTTCTGCCTTATGTAAAATGAGCCTTGTTTCCAGTTTTGTATCTCTTTACAAGTTGTTAGCTTTTAAAAGTGCTGTACTTTTTTCTTTTTTTTAACTCGAACTGCCTCGGTGCCTACTGTAGCAGTTGTACAGTCCGTTTTGGTACCTAAGCTGTGTACACTTTCCTTGTGCACTCTGTGTACAGGCATGTTGTGCACTGTGATTTGTTTTTTCTTAGATTTTTGTTTGATTTTTTCCCTAGGACATGCACCTACCTGTGGCAGTACAATTACTTTTCTTTCTGTCATTTATCATGCTGTGGACCACAATTTAGTCACCAGTGTTCTTATGTATTGTATTTTTTGGCAAGTGTTAGAACCTGATACCTTGTGTTGCTACTGCTACTATGATAAACGAATGGTATGTTTTCCTCTAACGTACAATTTAAATGAAAGTGTGCTTTTTCTGTTCCAAAGCTCGGGGATGTTTTTGCTGTTACAATCTGTTTTGTTTTGAGTTTTATGTGGCAAGATATTGTGTTTTGTACTTTTGGCATATTTTCAGCATTAAGGGCAACACCTTGTGTTGCCTGTCGTCTGCCTGGACCGAGAACAATGCGCACTGTGATATTTGTACAGACGGCGTCTGGCTGTGATAAATAAATATGCATTATTCCATTCACGATATTCATTATTTCTTGATACCTTGATAAGTTCCCCAACCGCGGTGGCTCAGTGGCTAAGGCGTAGCGCTGCTGAGCACTAGGGCGCGGTTTCGATACCCGGCTGCGGCGGCCGCATTTCTGATGGAGGCGAAAAGCAAAAACGCCCGTGTGTACGAGATTTCGGCACACAATAAAGATTCCCAGGTAGTCAAACTTGATCCTGAGCCCTCCCCTACGGCGCGCTTCATCGCCTGCGTTGCGTCGGCGCGTTAAACCGTACAATCAATCGATACCTTCATAAATCGTGCGGACATGGTGTCAAGGCACCTCGCCCGAGTCGGTAGGCGTGAAGGGCGCTCGCGGCTGGCGCAGCCACCCAGCGAAGGGCGGCCGGCCGGCCGGCGCGATGTGACGTCGTCGACGTCACGTCACGTGACGCGCAGGCCTGAAAAGCTTCCGGGGGTGACGGTTGCACATCGCAGTCGATGTCACTCGAAAAACTCCCGCCGAAGACGGATGTCGGCCCCAGCATACGCGTTTTTTGTCATTGCCATGTTGACGCTGCTCTGCCTACAACGCCGCTTCCGCGGGTCGCCATTGTCGTTCTCATTCGGTTAGGAACGCTTCTGGATCCTCGGTGCGCAGTTCCTGCTTGCGTCTCGCCACACTGGTTTCTTCTTGAGCCCGAACGGCTGCATTGGCCTGGCGAACATGAATTCTCTCGCGGATCAGCTGTTGGAAAGTTGTCTCGAGCTGGGCGTCCCATGATCTATGTCCTCCTCATGCGAAAGTTGTAATCTGAGCCTTCCTGCTTCGATGAAATCTTCCCCCGCCCCATAGCCCGTCACGTCATGTTTGTTTACATCCCTCCTTGGCCTGTAGATCTGCTTGATGACTTTCCTTGGTTGATAGGCGACGCACCCGCGCGCTAACAGAGCGGGGTCAAATTACCTCATTTTCCATCATCTCTTCTTGGTCTCCTCTCACATTCCTTTCTCTCCCACTCCCTCTCGATGTGTAACGCTACGTTGCGATTGCTGTGAGGCAACTTCGATGAGAAACGGTGCTGCATTTTAAAGACGATAGTCTTTCTTGGGGACCTTCGACGCCAAAATTTTGGTTTGTCTCTCTGTACATTTGTCTGTTTTTCAACTCTTAACGGCATCGGGTACTTGAAACGGCCGACTCCGTCCGCAGCGCCCACCTATGTTGCTCAGGATTGAGCGTTCATGCTTGTGCAGTTGTCAATTAAAAAGCAATTATTGCGCATGTTTGGGGCACCATAACAACACGCATATGTTCTGTATGCGAGCCTTTTACTGGAAAAGGCATACATAAATAATTTTAAGAACCGTAGCGCTTATCACGGTGCGCTGATCATGCAACGCTTGCACGGAAACACGAGTGTTTCCAACGCTTTGCTAAAAAGAGACGGTGGTGGCACCTACCTGTCGCCTTACGTTCTACACTTCCACCTCTGAGATGGGCGCGCACATCCGTCTCGGAGTCACGCACTTTGTTTTATATAAAAAAAAACTGCCAGATGGCACTTATGTCTCACGTGGGATGTGACTTGATGCGCTTGTTCGCCTCCACTACACGCTCGAGGCACTTGACGCAGCGCCTCCAGAATACCATTCACCGACTTTCTATTTTCACGCGCGGAACATCTAATAAATGTCTTGTTCCCTCTCTCCACACGCAAGACTACCGTCTTTCGACGAAGTTGGCAGATTACATGCAGATACAGGGCCTATTTTTTTTTTACTCCTTTCTTCTCTCTTTCAACGCCGCTCCGTCGACACTACTGCACGCGGGCTTGGCGGCACGACGTCCCAGACGATGCTACCGATAGAGCTCGTGCTTGTGTGCGACGTAGAGAACGACGTAACTGGTGAAATAGCCAATAGAAGCGTTGATCGTTTCTCCTGGCGAACGGTTTCCTGCTTCACGTAGCGAAAGAGTCGGCCCACGTTTGAGGCGATTAGGGCCGAAATGCATCAAGCTGATGCGCCTGGTGCTGCACGGCAGATCATGGTGGGTGAGTGGCGTGCTTTGCAGGCAAGCAGAAAACTTGAAGAATGGACAGTATTGGTGTACGAAACGATACTATATATATAATATTGCTTATTTACTGCACAGTGTCAATACGGTCGCAATTCAGAAATGTAGCTAGCTATGCAAAAAAATACTTCTCTTTCAACGCCTCTTTTGGACTTAGCAGTCCTAGCCAACCCGCTAATATCTACATCAGTCTTGCTCCTCGAATGACGCTCAACAAAATGTTCATCAGTTACTCGAGAGGCGTTTTATCGGTTAGCTAAAATGGGAGGGGTGCTTCAGAGGTGTCATGACCTCAAGCCGAGGGCAACACACAACAGCGTCTTGGGCCGCAAGTTGCCGAGCCCTGGCCTACAGCATTCGTTGTAAAAAAATGCTATGCAGTTCATAAAAACTTGCCGACAACCCTGTAACAGAGTGCGTTTTTATCTGAGACCCAAAGTGTCTTCATTTATTACTCAGTCTCAAAACAAAAAAGTGGTAAAATCGTCGGTCGGACTATTTCTTGGCGCGCACGTATCTATCGAAATCATGGTAGCCATCTACAGTGTATATATATATATATATATATATATATATATATATATATATATATATATATATATATATACATTGACTTAAGTTTGCCCCCCTTCAACTCGCGAAAGAGTTGGTACGCCCCTGAATCACGTAATAAAACATGCGTTTGTTCCCACACGCAGAGAACCGTTATGACCAAAATGTCCAAGCAGGTGCCTTGGGTGATGCGCACTACGCTAACTATCTCCACCTCGTTCTGCACACGTGTCTACCTGGCAAAGAGGTTCGCTTACCTGGACCAGGAGTGCATAGACTCCTTGAATCGCCCAAATGGCACGGCTGCCGTGAGTGTTGACTGGTCCTATTACATCAGAAACCACGAATTAACCTCGTTGCCATCGTTAGGAACACTTACGTCAGAGAAAAGCGAAGGGTGTGGGTCGACAACTTCGACTGTTCAGTGAGGGCTGTAGGGATGTTTTTTATGGGCTGGAAAGAGAAGTCGTGCGTGAGGGGAAGGCGTTCCTTTCATTATTACTTCAACAGATGCATCCACTGCTACTCCCGGTGTTACCAACTCCTACGCCTTCTTCTTCTTCTTCTTCTTCTTCTTCTTCTTCTTCTTCTTCTTCTTCTTCTTCTTCTTCTTCTTCTTCTTCTTCTTCTTCTTCTTCTTCTTCTTCTTCTTCTTCTTCTTCTTCTTCTTCTTCTACTTCTCCTTCTTCTTCTTCTTCTTTTGTTTGTTTGTTTGTTTCTTGTTTTTCTTTTGTTTGTTTCTTTGTTCTTTTGTTTGTTTCTTTTTCTTCTTCTTTTGTTTGTTTCTTTGGACTGATGGCTCATACCCATTCAGGTGGATTGGCCAAGAAAGCGTAGTGCAGTTTGTCTGTGGGTATTTTACCTATGTGTAATGAATTTGTATTATAATATGACTAATGTGAGGAAAACCACATAAAAAGAGAGCAAACGAGAAACAAATAGAAAAGTCAGGCTGAGAAATTTTGAGATTTCAGGTGTTGTGATTGCCACTAAGCTGCGTTCGCTTCAGTTTGCCATGTAGAATTTTTTTGGAGGGGAGGGGGTAATAATAATTATTTGATTGAAGATCACAAGGGTATACGTTTGTATGCCTGAATATAATCACAAACGGCATTGAAAGCATCCATGTGGCCCAATACTGAGGCACAAAAGCTTAGTGCAGTTTCCGCCGTCAATCTAACGTCTATTTTAAGAAATAGAATAACTAGACACCTTTTTCGAAGTAAAGCGTATCGGCGACAATACAAAAAATAGTGTTCTAGTGATTCCATTTCTCCGCAGAATGTGCAGAGGGGTGATATTGTCTGACCCGCTCTGTGTAGATACAGGTTTAGGGGGAGGGGGGCGCGACATCAAAATTTAGTAATTAAAATTTCGAGCCTTTTGGACTGGCTTCATTGGGGTCACCTTAGAAACTTGAGGTGGTTACATTCTGTCCATGTAGTTACTTTTTCTATCGTATCAGTGGAGATTGCTGATTTTCGATATCTTACGGCTGTGATATATTAAACATCTGGCAGTGTGAATAAAACTGGGCCATCAAGGGCGGCTCTTGCTAAGAAATTGGCCAATTCATTTATTCTTAATCCACAGTGTTCCGGAATCCATAGTAACCTCAGGAGCCTCAACTGCGGGGGTACTTATGTTCTGAATGTCCTTAGAATTCGAGAGTTGTCAGAGCTGCACAAACTGAAAGAGGATTTGTCATTATGACTGCGTTGTTTTGATTTGACGGAAGTTTTTGAAGAGATAAAATAATCGCCATGAGCTCCGCTTCAAAAACTCAAGTACAATCAGGCAGTCTCATTGAGAAGGACCAGTCAAGCGAATCAGAGACAATGCCTACACCTGCCTTTTGATTATTTACTGAAGCATCTGTGGCTATTAGATTTTTAGTTTCTGCATGCACCAAGTAATATAATAATATGATATTTAAAATTTGAGAGAATGTAACTTGGCGTTTTGGGGAATATATCATCATACTTATTGATAACATGACACTTCGAGTCATTCGTCTAACTACATTTCTGAAGTTCACATTTATACTTTGTAGATTCTTTTGTACAAACATTATTTGAGGTGTGTGAAACCATGGCCAATGAGCAAGAAAAAAGGCGTCTGGGTTTGCGATAAAAGCATATTGAGATATTCTTGCCGGTAAGCTATAAAATTTTAAAAATGCTTGTACGGCCAAAATGCGAAATCGACAAAGTAGTGTAGGCAGGCGCGCTTCCTGGTACAGTATGTTGATAGCCACAAGCCTAGGGAGCCCCAGACACATTCGCAGTGCTTCTGGCTCCAAAACAACTAGAGGTTTTGTTTTATAAGCAGGGCCACCCTAGAATAGTATGCATCCGAATTCCATAATGGGGCGCATGTTCATCTTGTACAACAATATCAAGGTGTGCCTCCGTAACCCATATTTCCGGTTACATAGCTTGCGCAGTAAGCCTGAGGCCCGTTGTGCCTTGGTAGTTATATACTCTGTGTGTGGACTCCAGTTAAGTTTGTCATTATAAATGATTCTCAGATATTTTATAGGGTCTACTTGCTGGATGGGTTCCAGTTTATATAGAATTTAAAGTGAAATTGGGCCTGCAAGCGGAAACACCAAGAGCGCACTTTTGTTGTTATTTAACGATAATGAAATCGACAGGAACCAAATTTTTAACATGTTAATATGTCTCTGTAATTTAAGTTGTAGTGTGTAAATATTACATTCAGCAGTGAAGAATGCGATGTCATCAGCATAAATGTAGACAGTAACTTCTTGATCTGTTGGAATTGTGCTCATTAAAGCATAATATAACACAGGAGATAAGACTGCTCCTTGGGAAACTCTGCGCGTTTGTTTAAATCTATAGAAGTGGAAGATCCGTTCTTGAGGCAGTATAAATTTCTTGATTTTAAAAATTCTGCCACCCACTCAATAAAATATTGTGGGAAATTCAATCTCTTTAGTGTATTTAACAAAATGAAGTGCTCCACACTGTCATACGTCTTGGCTATGTCAAGCGTTACTAAAGCAGCGTAATGCCTTCTTTTTCAAGCAAGCTGTATTCGGCTCGCTAAATCAGCATGGGCACACAGAATAGAGAAATCACTACAAAAGCCAATTTGGTTCGGTTTTATCACTAAATTGTCTGTCACCCAGATACTTACTCGGCTATGTAGGATCCTCTCTACTAGTTTGATCATGTTAGAGTGATTAGTCCGATATTATCGGCTGTTACTCTTACACCCAAATTTTTTAGTATAGGAATGACCTTTGCTATCCTCCAATCCTGCAGCACCCATGAGTTTTTTAAGGAGTAGTTTATAACATTGGCGACGTCACTAGGCGATAAGTTGAACAGAGTTTTATTGATGGGTACTGTGATTCCATCTGGGCCAGGAGACGCACAGGGTAAATATTTAATCACGTTGGATATTTCAGTCTGTGTCATTTCGACAAAGTCAGACTTTGTCGTAGACTTGTGCCAGTGGTTTGGCATTGCTGAAGTAAATCTGCTTTCCAAACCTTTACTGATTGCCTCTAAATTTGTGGTCATTCCTTGCACCGACAGATTATCACAAGCTGCATTAACTGGCGATGGCAAGGTTTTCTGAGCTCTCATATATCGGAACAGTGCTTTCATAAGTTTAGGCTTCGACAGGTATTCATAATATTTTCTGTTATATTCTTGTTTAGCTTGAGCTAGCGTTAGTTCTCTTAAAGCCCGCAGCAATGAATTTATAATTTGGGGTATTGATTATGTAAGAGCTGCTTATCAGCTGCCTGACGTCGTCGGTGCTGTCTTCTACATTCATCATTCCACCAACGGCTATATTCCGTTTTTGTGAAGTCAACAGTAAATTCGCCTCTTTTGTAGGGTCTTTTAATGACTGCGTTAATCTTCACTGATTTTGTATCATCGCTCTTTTCTGAGTGAAAAGCCAATGCTGACTTCAGATCATTCTTAAATTTAGTGTAATTTACAAATACTCATACATTTGAGCAAGATGAAATTGTCGTCCAAGAAATTTGAAAACTTATCGGTAAGTGGTCACTGTTGGTGCCACAGTCCAGCGATTTCAAGAAGAAGTAGTAATGGCCGAATTGACAAAACCGAAATCTGAGGCCGACCTGGAGTGATCGAATAAATGTGGGGGTTCTGACGCGTAGGCACGTCAGGTCATTAGCAATCATCCACTCCCACAAGCGTTTTCCACTCAGATCAGTTCTAAAACCCCAACTTGTGTGGTGGGAATTAAAGTCTCCAACCAAAACTTCGTCTTTGCACCAGGACTTTGTAGCTAGACCCAAACTTCGTGTGTCTTGAACTTCATCCGGAAAATACATATTAACTAGGGTGAAAGAACTGCAGTTGGGTAATGTAATGTCTACTGCGAAAATTTCGCATTCTGGAGACATATGTTTGTATGAACATTTGACTTTCATATCAATTTTTTTATTTATTAAGAAAGCTAGACCCCCACTTCTTGATGGATGGTCTAGTCGAAAAGACCGGAAGTTTTTTAACTGGAACAAATTATGTACAGATAGTTATGTCTCTTGTAATGCTATAATATCAAGAGCAAATTTAGCAGTATACCAAATCCGTAGATGCAGAATAAATTGATCGGCAATTCTAATAGAGAATATTAAGTGACCGTATGGTTTCGAAAAAGCTGCTTCCGCTACAACTTTATCTAGAATGCTTTCTTTCAAGAAATCTCCATTTGAAAGGCTCTCCTTCTCCTTCAGATACTTTTTCTTCTTTGTCTGTTTCAGTGAGACAGTTTTCCTTGACAGAGGGGATCTAGACCGCTTCAGGGACCTAGGGTTCAAATCCATGTCATCTGAATCTACTGTATCTGCATCTTTGTCCTCACTTTGACTCTGTATATCTATGCACAGGGTGCTGCAGAGGGTGCTGTAGACGGAGAAATGGTGTGGTTTCAAACTCCTCATTTTGGCTGTGGACGCCTATTGCAGAGGGTCCTGCAGACGGATAGTACGACGGCGCAGTTTCAGATTCGCCGTCAATTATTGGTCGTGAACTCTCAACATGTTGGGATACTAGGCCTGATTCTCCCGTTGTACCAAAAATGCGAGTCATCTGGTTAGCCAAAATTTGAGATCACAAATGCTAGAAGCCGGTCGTTCCATGGCTTTTTCTAGAGCCTTTTCTACGACCTCCGCGATATTCAGGGAAATTGACCCATTCATTTCCGAGATATGTCGTGCTGCAACATTGACATACCCGTGAGTTCTGGCCTGTATTTCATCTGTGGCTTCTCGTCGAGAACAGCGCCTACGCCCTATTATTTCAAGAATTTGTATTTCTCGAGCCTTAGCTGAGCAATCAGGACTATCTGCACAGTGTTGTTTGTTGCAGAGACAACATTTCTCTTCTTTAGCTTTGCAGTCATTTGTTTTGTGGTTGTCACCACACACCCGGCATCTGAGCTCTGACCTGCATCGTTTAATAGTGTGACCCTGTCACAAGCCCTTTGTACAGTGGAGTGGTCGCGGTGATAGCGGTTCCACTCTGTATATTAGTGACCATGCCTTGATTTCGCTTGAAATATTCGCTCCAGCAAAGGTTACAATTACCGACTCAGTCGGCGTCTTCTGCTTCTATACTAGTTGTGCACACCTATAAACGGAGATAGCACGAGTCACGGCAAACATTTCTAATACCTCAGACGGGGTCAAGTTAACATCGACGCCACGAACAATACCTTTCACACATGCCAGATGCGGGGGAATAAAGGCACTCACCGGATTGGTCGTGAAACTCGAGCACTTCAGTAGGTCTTGGACACACAGCTGATCAGATGAAAAACATAGAATACCACCTCTGCCAAACTGGCGGACTTCTGCGATGCTGTGGAAGTGAGATGTCGCAGCTCTAAGCTCCGCCTGGACCACTTTCGGATTCTTCATCCAACTGAAGCCGTCATTGCTAGGGACGATGGCCACAGGAACTGTGGGGTAGCCTTTGCGCAGAAACTGATCCACTGGTATCTCCTGTAGTGGAAGAGAAGCAGACCAGAGGAAATCCCCTGGTCCAGGGGGAGAAAACGGCATCTGAGTGATCTTTCTAGCGCTAAAAGCGCTTACTTAGCTTTAAAAGCACTATAAGAACACCTAAAAATGACAAAGAAACCTCAGCCACAACACAAACTTAGGTCAAAACCTTAGAGCTGCTTTTTCTTCTTCTTTTTTTTCTTTTTATTCTTCTCGCATTTCGGGCAGAAGTTCGCCCTAATTTGTCGGCCAAATTGTTTCTTCAAATGGCCTGAAACCCGGCGTGCACATTCCTGCAAGCTTCTTAGGTGGATAAATACCAATCACTTCATTTCATTTTGCTGCATATTGCTGAAGATGATGACTTTGCTAGAGACAGTGCCACGTTCGACGAGGACCAACGTGCAAAGTACTTATTTTATACACTCGCAATGAATACAGCCAAAAAAACCCCACTCAAAATGCATTTCGGGTAGAATAGTTCATTAAATGCGAAGCATTTCTTAGCGAACTTCGGCGACTTTAAGCGTATCTATCTATCTATCTATCTATCTATCTATCTATCTATCTATCTATCTATCTATCTATCTATCTATCTATCTATCTATCTATCTATCTGTCTGTCTGTCTGTCTGTCTGTCTATCTATCTATCTATCTATCTATCTATCTATCTATCTATCTATCTATCTATCTATCTATCTATCTATCTATCTATCTATCTATCTATCTATCTGTCTGTCTGTCTGTCTGTCTGTCTGTCTGTCTGTCTGTCTGTCTGTCTGTCTGTCTGTCTGTCTGTCTGTCTGTCTGTCTGTCTATCTATCTATCTATCTATCTATCTATCTATCATCTATCTATGTATCTATAGCGCCATAATCACCATCATCATTTCTTCATCACCGCGCCGCGCCTCTCGCGCAGCTGATGCTAGCTCGAGCTGCGCGAGGAGGAGAACGAGCTGACACGCCTGGCGTGGCAGACGCTGGTAACCGACGTGGCTCCGCTTCAGGCCAGGAATAAAGTGGCGAGATCGGCACGGCCCCATCGGCCGCCTTCGACGTCATCTCACGTCTCTCTTCTCTCGCCGCTACATATCTATCTATCTATCTATCTATCTATCTATCTATCTATCTATCTATCTATCTATCTATCTATTTATTTATCTATCTATCTAGCCGCCTACGACTTTTAGCTCTCCTGGCCGTTTCGATAAAGGTATCAATGCCAAAATTGATATGGCATAACATGACTGTATTAATAACAGATTTGACTAGTCATAACATGAAAATCATGACATGTATGTCTATATTTACATTTCATGGTCCAGCTGCTCTTGCGGGTGTCATTCACATGACGTGTTGCAAAACTGGTATAATATGGCATAATTGCATGGCGACCACAAGCGACGGACCCTAACAAGAAAATCAAGACATGCGTGTCATGTAACATGACTAATGCCACGCTCACTATGCACCCGCGGCCATTTCGCTAGCGTCACATATACCAAATTTGGTATTACGGTACGTGAATGAACGATATGAAGGTATGCGACCGGTGCAAACATGATAATCATGAGATGCGTCTCATGTAACATGACTACATGCCACGCTCATGAATGATGCGCTGGCAGCCGTTTCGCTAGCTTCACTTATACCAAACTTGGTATTACGGGACGTGAATGAATAACGAAGGTATGAAACTGGTGCAAACATAAAAAATATGAGATGCGTGGCATGCAACAACATGACTGAATGCTACGCTTATGAAGCGCTCGCGGTCGTTCTCTAGCTTCACACGTACCAAGCTCGGTATTACTGAACCTGACTGATGCCATAGTAGTAATATTAGTTGCAGACTAACTTTAAATAACGAAATTCATAAAAACAACAGGGTCCTTTCTCCTGTAATGGAATGCTGGATGCCTAGGAATTATGCGACACTAATTTCACACATTTTTGACAATTTATCTTAATTCGTCACTTAAGGGGACTATTGCTACCCCTTATACCACTGTTATTAATATTACTACTGATGATGCTTCTGCTATGACTATACGAGGGCTAGAAAAGCAGTAACAAATGGGGACTGTAGGTACCACTGGTGCAGCCTCTGTGGGAGTTTTTTCAACGGCAGCGTTGGGGAAACGGCACAACGTACACCTACAATGTGGCAGGCATCATTGGCTCAATTCACGGTGCCGCCGGGCACCCATCAGTTTTCATGGAAAAGAGAGGCATACTCCAACCTGTCACTAAATCAAGTGTGAATAGCGTTCACGTTAGGTGATATCTTCTTCACTTTCACCCGCTCTCGCTCGCTCTTTCATCTACCTGCTATACGTCGATATCTGCGAAACAATGTTTCGGATTATCGATAATAGTATAAGGAGGTGCTGCGCATCGCATCAGAAGTTCTTTCATTATTACGTCCAGCATACTTACCGTTAGGAATAACTGAAACGTAAAATAAGAGCTACAACAGATAGAATGACACCTTAAATATACGAATTAACCTTATTGTATTCGTCAGGAAAACTTACTATATGATATGCACTTGCTTTACTCTGCCACTGTATGTAACTATACTGCACGTTTTTTTTTCGTTTGAAAATTAGGTGTAGCGATGGCGAGTGTTTTTTGTGACAGGTTTAGCAGGGAACACAATGCCGTTTTCTTTAATCCCTCTGTTTTTTTTTCTGTCGCAGTTCTGCAACGTACCGTCGGCGCTCTACGACAACTTGACGATTGATAGGAAGAAGCACATAACTGGGAGGACCAAGAGTAAAAGCAATACTCGCCTAATGACGACATTTGAGACTAATGAAACCATCTATTTGAAGGTATTAGTAGCTATGGGAAATTTACATCAATTTATAACATTTGCCAGGCATCCTCTCTAAAGAAGCATTCCTAGGGTTAAAGAACATGCTCAATAATCAGTCATTTTATTAGAGAAGTGATCGCTTGTGACAGGTTTCATTCACATCGTGAAACCGTGCTATTGCCTTGCTCTTCGATACGTCCAGAATGAGCGGGGGTCATCGCATCAATGATCGATCTACTTAGCTTCTTTGTGCATGCACTGTACTTGCTCGAAATAACAGGCACAACGCACACACGTTAACAAATACTGTGGAAAAAAGAAGGCAGCCACAGTCGTTCTCTCAAAAAGTGGCGCCCTTCTGGGCGTCTCCTAGTGTCGCTTGTGTGAGCTCCGCTTTCAATGGCGCGGCTGCATTCGGTCGAATTTCATCACTATATAACAACTACGAGAGTCCCCTTTTTTGAAACCTGCAAGTGGCAGGGGGCCCTTCACAGGGACGAATTCGATTTCCCCCGTTTGACACACGTGTGTACACTAAATAGTCTTTTAGATGCGGAGCATCTAATACTCGAGGCTTGTAGTGCGGCGCCGTCCGCAGGCTTCCTCCTCCTTCTTCCACTATCTGTGCATCCCTTCCTCCTCTACACACCGCGCGCGCTTCACTCCTCCACCATCTGTGCACCCTTCCTCCTCTACACACCGCGTGCGCTTCTCCTCTTCACGAACATTCGCTAGCTGTATAATGTAGCGCGCATGCGCCGTCACGCTTCGAGAACATCGGCAGCTGACGCGCGCGCATGCGCTGTCGCGCTTCGAGAACATCGGCAGCTGACGCGCGCGCATGCGCCGTTGCGCTTCTCCCCCTTCTCGAACATTCGACAGCTGACGCGCGCATGCACCGTCACCCACCATCTGTGCCGCGCGCGCTTCTCCCCTTCGAGAACATTCCACAATTCTCCTGATTCTCCAGTGGACGCGCATGCGCCGTCGCGCTTCAAGAACATTCAACAGCTAACATGCGCTAACTGGTGCCCCGTCCTCGGACTCCTGCGACCGTGTCCACCTTTCCTATCGTTTCCTTTATTCTGGGCGTCGCTGTCCCTGCGCCACGCTCTTTCCTTCCCCTCTCTATCTCTCTACCTTTAATCCTATCTTTTTAATTCCACCTTTCCCCCATCCCTCGTGAGCTCCTGTTGAGGTGTCGCACTCTGGTGAAGACAGTTACGGGGCTGACTTTTCTTATCTCTTTAAAAATCACATAAGAAAAAGCATTGAAGACGCTTCCGCTCGGCTTCCTTGCCTCGCGTCTCGTCGGTCTCATACCCACTCGCCATCTGCATTCTCGAAAGCGATTGCACGCATGCACGGACGGACGTACACATAGACGCTTCGCCTCACTCATCATCATTCACTCCTTGGATATGCTGCGACTGTTTTAGGATATTCGGGCACGTTTGTTCAAGCACAGTCGTCATCATAAACTTGCAAACACGTGGGTTCCCCTGCGAATCCAGATAACGGTCGCTTTGTGAAAACGCGCCTTTTCATCAAGAGACCGCCGGCAAATGCGTGCTCTAGTCACTGCAAAGAGTGCATAAGCCATCGAGTTTCTTCATACCTATAGCAGTGATTCTGGCGCTATAGGGTCCACGCATGGTGCTTTAGCAAGCGTGGGAATGATGACCGTACATAATGCTTGTCTAATCTTCGTTCTTCCGGCTCTGTTCGGCTTCGCGTAGTGTGCAGCCACTTTGCCACAAGATGTAGTTCAGCAAAGTTCAGCCACTCCACATCACAACACTGATCTTTTCAGGCTCGCCAGTTCAAATCGGTGACGAAGTTCACCACATTCTCTTTCGTTTATTCGATACAAAAGCCAAAACACAATACTCAACAAAGCCACAAGTGCTTCTAAAGCGGAAAACGCGAATTAGGCAAATATGTGTAGAATCCACCGGTAGCTGAAAAACTGAAGTGGCAGATTTTACTTTTATATATATATTATATATACTGTGACTTGAACGGCTGTGATCGCTGAGTGGCCAGTATACCGCTTGGAATCGCAGCACATTTGAAACGACGCTGCTTTGAGCGGCAACGTGCAGTGCTGGCCACAGTACACACCTTACAGTTGCAAGCAGCATACGTGGTGCCCACTATCCGTAAGAAGTCACAATATACGTGCGCGCTTAGGAAATGTTGTTTTATGTATTGAAATAATTTCGCATTGGTTACGTAAAAAAATTAATGTATCATACGAATTGCTAGTTATGCCGTATCACGTAACCTCGTGTACCAATCTATGTCGAACAATGCAGTACTGCAAGCTCAGGAAAGAATTCGCCGACATTCCTTTCGGCCTGTCCATATTCGACCTGGAATGCGAGGACTGGGGAAACACCTGCACCTCACAACCCGACCTGCCCATAGCAGGCACTAAGAGGTTCACGGAAGTCACCGATTACTACGTTACCGCCAGCAATTGGAGCAAGGACAATTTCCCGTGCGATTACGAAAAGTAGCCGGCTTAATGTTCCTCGCTCGCCGGGTGACTTTGTTTGTCTCTTTTTTTAGACAATGTAGGGACTACTACATTTAACTACATTTCGCTCGATGTATACTTCGACGTATTTCTTGCGTGGTGAATGATCGAGTGTTCACCACGCACAGAGACGCCCATGAATAAATTGTGTAGCGTGTGTATTTTAAACGTAGCACTGTTTGCGCCGTTTGTGCATGGCATACACAACAAACAGTCTATCGTTCATTGTTATGCTTCGTTGAAAATGTTCTGCTTGACAATTTTTTGCTCTTCCTTAGTGGACTATTCCTGAAGTAGCGATAGCATGGAAAGATTACCTCTTCAGATGCGTATATATCTGTGTGTGCTACAATAGGGAGTTTTTCAATAGTGTACACTGCAGGTTAGCGGGCGTTGCGTTTGCGTATGTGTGCCATATGAGTTTTTGAATAGCCTGTGTCCACCAAGGCGCACCATCTCCTCGAGATCACAGCAAACTGGCTCTGCGGTCCTTGCGGGTCCTACGCTATTTTGTCTTGTTTTTAGGGGCGAAGCTCCTTATGGCGTGGCTTGTGCATCCCTCGTAGTACATAACCACCAGTGGCACATACCCGAAATAGCGGTCCTTACGATTTTGACCTCCAAGGTGGTTCCGGCGAGAGATTTCTTCCGTGCGTTGTTGAACAATAAAAGATAGTGCTCAATGCACATGTTTATGGCTGCTAAGGGGGAATGAGAGACAGGAGCATTAGGCCTTTAGGTAACGCGCACGCTGCGATCCCTATTAGCAGCTATTGGCATGTACATTGAGCCTGATCTGACAAGAAATGGTTGCTACGTTATACTCGCTGGGTGTAACCTCCTTGGTTTTAGAAAGGTTTAGCGAGCGTTGGGCCGCATAGCCATGAATACAGTGAACTAGTATATACTCTGTCGGCGACAATAAGCCTTTCATGACGATCCAACCGCTGCTCATCTAGGCTACCACAAGACTTACGACAAAATACGAAGTCGTTGTTTTTGGCCTGGCCTCTCTTCAGCCGTCGCTAAGTACGTCGCCTCCTGTGTCCATTGCCAACGGCGAAAACGACCGACAACTGCTCCGGCTGGCTTAATGCAACCTCTTCCTTGTCCCGCCTCACCTTTTGAAGTCGTTGGAATCGACTTGTATGGCCCTCTTCCTATATCATCCAATGAAAATCGCTGGATTGTCACGGCAGTCGACCACCTTACCCGCTACGCAGAAACAGCTTCTATACCATCTGGGACTGCCACTGAGATCGCCGATTTCTTTCTTCGCCACATCGTTTTGCGTCATGGATCTCCACGCATTCTCCTTAGTGATCGTGGCAAAGTCTTCCTATCTTCCATTGTCGAGCAAGTTTTGCGTGCCTCGAACACTGTTCACAAGACCACTTCTAGCTACCACCCGCAGACCAACGGATTGACTGAACGGTTTCATCGGACCCTATTGGACATGATCGCCATGTACATTCACCCCAACCACACGAACTGGGATGCAATTCTACCCTTCGTGACATTCGCCTATAATACGGCTGCTCAACGCACTACCGGCTTTTCTCCATTTTTTCTCGTCCATGGTCGCTCGCCGAGTTTCGCTCTGGATGTCTCTTTCCTATCGGCCCCTGCACCCTCGACGGCTCCTTTCTCTGAAGAATTCCTATCTCGTCTCGCACACTGCCGTCACCAGGCCCGTGTTAACACCGGCCTCTCTCAAGACACTCGAAAATCTCGCTACGACTCGACTCGCCGTGTTGTGAGTTTTTCCCCTGGTGACGAAGTTTTTCTATGGACTCCACTACGCGTCCCCGGCCTATGCGACAAATTCATCAGTCGCTTCATTGGGCCATACACGGTGGTCGAACAGACATCTCCTGTCAATTACCGCGTTTCTCCTCTTAGCGCTAGTCCTGATCATCGTTGCCGAGGAACAGAGATAGTGCACGTATCTCGTTTAAAGCCTTATGTGCGGCGCATTTCATAATACTGTCAAGCGACCAGGCGGCCGCTTTCACCACGCGGGGGAATTAGTGTGAGCGCGACAAGCGAATGACTCTTTATTCTCTTTGTAATCATCATCACCTGTACATCTTCTTCATCTAAGAATATCATCACCGGCGTGATTGAGCTCGAACCTGGCCGAATAAACCGGTTCCTCACAATACCATGAACTCGAGGTGGTTAAAGGTGGGAAGTAAACCCGAAGCGCAAGCCGTAAGAAAGTATGCATGTGCCACCTCCCGTTTAGTCCTTTAAATGTCCGCTGGATGGCGGTGCTTCTATATGGAGAATATATGATGAAAAGATGCGAGATGGTGGTACTTGGAGTGCTGAATAGATGGACGATTGGACACACAGACAGATGCATGGATGGACGCATGAACGGACGCAGGCGCGGATGCATGGACGAACGCAGGAACGGACGCACGAACAGACGCATGCACGGACGGGTGGATGGACGCATGGACGGTTACACAGACGTACGCAGGAACGGACGGAAGCAAGAACAAATGGACGGACGAATGCTTCGCCCCACTCCCCATCATTCACTCCGTGGATATGCTGCCATTTTTTTTTAACTCTTGAGCCCCAGATTGGGCATGTATCTCGAAAACGTAGTTCTTTTATCGGCCGTATAAAGCGGGTGAAGCCCCATTACTCAAATCTTAATCAAATACGAAGGGGTCTAGCAATACTGACTGACGACTATAAAGATTCGAAGTGAACGGCTCTCGCTGCAACAGATACGGCCATCTTGTCCTACGTACGGCATCTCTTGCGCGCGTAAGCGTTGCACGCTGTATGCCATAAATAGCGCTGGTACGTAAATGTTCGTGCTACTTGAAAGTTCTGCCCATGCTTAGTTTCAAGCACGCAACATTAAAGCTAACGCTAAATCCTTGCGTTTCCTGTTTTCCGCAATACTGAAACTCTACTGATGTACTGTCACCCGCAAAAAACTTGTGGAATCTGCATCGCAAGACGGAGCTGCGAAAAACTACGGAAAACTGCGTTGTTGCGTCGCCCAAAGCCCCTTGATCTTGTGAAAGTACCGCCATCCACTGTACTCGCCGCCGCGCGCTCGATCTCCTTCGCATCCTCCCGGTCTCCGACACTTTTAGATGCGGAGCATCTAATACTCGAGGCTTGTAGTGCGGCGCCGTCCGCAAGCTTCCTCCTCCTTCTTCCACCATCTGTGCATCCCTTCCTCCTCTACACACCGCGCGCGCTTCACTCCTCCACCATCTGTGCACCCTTCCTCCTCTACACACCGCGTGCGCTTCTCCTCTTCACGAACATTCGCTAGCTGTATAATGTAGCGCGCATGCGCCGTCACGCTTCGAGAACATCGGCAGCTGACGCGCGCGCATGCGCCGTCGCGCTTCGAGAACATCGGCAGCTGACGCGCGCGCATGCGCCGTTGCGCTTCTCCCCCTTCTCGAACATTCGACAGCTGACAGTGCATGCGCCGTCGCGCTGTATATATACTCAAGGTCGGCGCTCGCTCGCTCGCTCAGTTGCCGCTCGTCGGTTGGTTTGTACGGCGCATCGACGTCCAAGGTCGCGGTGAAATGAATTCCAAAGAATCCACAAACACAATGATCAACGTCCCTTCGACCAGCGCCGCCCTTTCGCATACGTGTGTACGTGTTCACACATTTAACACCCCCTCCTACAACCACGTTAACCAATTTAGCCATCAACCCAAGTAAGTCGCAATTTAACACCCGATTTCACAACCACGTTAACCAATTTAACCATCGACCCAAGTAAGTCGCACTTTAACACCCCGTTAACCAATTATATGCTCCGCATCCTCCTCAGTGTTCCCCCGAGGGAAGCTGCGGGCAATTTTTTCTGCAGGCTGATTGGTCTCTTTCTCGGTTGCCCTTAGAGACGCGGGATCTTGCGCTTTGCTTGTGTTTTTTTTTTCTTTTTCGCTTGTGCCTTTTTTTCGCCGACGCTCCACGTAACAACCGTAGCGCGTGCTTTGTTATCTGTGCTTTGTGCAAACGCTATACAGTACTGTTGCGCCTGTGACTGCAACAATGACAGCGGAAAAGGTTACGCAGTTTTTATGATACCCAAAGGTAAACGCGGTGGCTAGCACAAGCAGCAGTGGCTCCACAACATTGGCTGAAAAAACTTTGTTCCGACAAAGAACAGCCTTGTTTGTAAGGTAAGGCACCTTTCTTATTGCTCGTATCAAAGCATCGCCAAACGCTGCATTTGAAATCAACATAAGTGTTCTTTAGAGGTGAAGCTCTTTAAGCCGTGGGTCGTATGTCCCGTGTCGTCATAGTTGTCGTAGTAGCTAGTTGTATTGCATTGTATGTTAATAAAAATTGTGTTACACCATATCTATGGAGTGAATGATGAGTGGGACGAAGCGTCCATCCGTACTACCGTGCGTCCGTCCATATATTCGTGTGTGCGTGCGTCCGTTCGTCCACACGCTTTGCCCCACTCATTATTTACCTCGGGGATCTGCTCCAATTTTTTATTGGTTATTTGTGCGATGCTTGAAACTGGAGTTCTCATGAATTATGGCAAAGAAACTCAAAAGAAATGGCAAAGAAAGAGTGTTCAAATGTGTTGTAAATTTCGTTGCTCTTTCACAGACATGTGACCGCTGTTAACGTATCGATACATGTTTTTTTGCTGGTGCGAGTAATTTGATGTTTCTTATGCCCCTCTTGCCTGGACCAAAATGCTGGTCTGCAGTACGTTTAAACAAATATTTTATGGATATGTATGGTTGACTAAATGAATAAATCAATGGATGGATGGATGGATGGATGGATGGATGGATGGATGGATGGATGGATGGATGGATGGATGGATGGATGGATGGATGGATGGATGGATGGATGGATGGATGGATGGATGGATGGATGGATGGATGGATGGATGGATGGATGATGCTGGATGGATGGATGGAGGATGGATGGATGGATGGATGGATGGATGGATGGATGGATGGATGGATGGATGGAGGATGGATGGATGGATGGATGGATGGATGGATGGATGGACTGGATGGATGGATGGCTGGATGGATGGATGGATGGATGGATGGATGGATGGATGGATGGATGGATGGATGGATGGATGGATGGATGGATGGATGGATGGCAGGATGGATGGATGGATGGATGGATGGATGGATGGATGGATGGATGGATGGATGGATGGATGGATGGATGGATGGATGGATGGATGGATGGATGGATGGATGGATGGATGGATGGATGGATGGATGGATGGATGGATGGATGGATGGATGGATGGATGGATGGATGGATGGATGGATGGATGGATGGATGGATGGATGGATGGATGGATGGATGGATGGATGGATGGATGGATGGATGGATGGATGGATGGATGGATGGATGGATGGATGGATGGATGGATGGATGGATGGATGGATGGATGGATGGATGGATGGATGGATGGATGGATGGATGGATGGATGGATGGATGGATGGATGGATGGATGGATGGATGGATGGATGGATGGATGGATGGATGGATGGAGGATGGATGGATGGATGGATGGATGGATGGATGGATGGATGGATGGATGGATGATGGATGGATGGATGGATGGATGGATGGATGGATGGATGGATGGATGGATGGATGGATGGATGGATGGATGATGGATGGATGGATGGATGGATGGATGGATGGATGGATGGATGGATGGATGGATGGATGGATGGATGGATGGATGGATGGATGGATGGAGGATGGATGGATGGATGGATGGATGGAGGATGGATGGATGGATGGATGGATGGATGGATGGATGGATGGATGGATGGATGGATGGATGGATGGATGGATGGATGGATGGATGGATGGATGGATGGATGGATGGATGGATGGATGGATGGATGGATGGATGGATGGATGGATGGATGGATGGATGGATGGATGGATGGATGGATGGATGATGGCTGGATGGATGGATGGATGGATGGATGGATGGATGGATGGATGGATGGTGGATGGGATGGTGGTGGGTAGGTGGATGGGTGGGCTGGGGTGGGGGTGGGTAAGTGGGGTGGGTGGGTGGGTGGGTGGGTGGATGGGTGGATGGATGGACGGAGATGGACGGATGGACGGACGGACGGACGGACGGAGGGATGGATCCGGTGGTGCCCTTTAGATCAAGTGGTGGCTCAAGCTACATTGCCACAAAGTTAAGTACTATCACTGTGTGTTTAAGGATTGAATTGAATTTCACTCGCCCCTCGATTGTAGCCACCAATCAGTCAGCCTCCTCCTGGTTATTTTGCCTTCACTGTCCCTAAATTCCAATGCTTTGAAAAATTCGGCGCCATTATCTTCGACTATACAGTGGAGCTTTTTACAGAACATTATCAAATGTTCAGCCGTTTTCTCCTCCTCTCCACAGGCACTACGTACCGTGTCTGTGCCTTCGTATTTTGCTCGGTACGTCTTGGTCCGCAATACTCCCGTTCTAGCCTCGAAGAGCAGAGAACTACCCCGAAAACTATCGTAGATCTTTTCCTTTGCAATTTCCTGCTTAAAACTTCGGTAGGTCTCTAGTGATGATTTCGTAGGCATTCCCATCTTCCACATGTCCCTCTCTGTTTCCTTCACCATCTTCTTAACAGATGTTTACTTTTGACTTGGTATTCTGCTGTTGTCTAAATACTTGTTTCACAATTTTTGAGTTCGTTTCCTCCATTTAGTATCGACATTCTTCATGTAAAAGTAACTGAAAACTTTCCTAGCTTAACGCTCCTCTCCCATTATTTCTCAATCGGTCCTCAAATTCTATCCTGCTGCTAGCTTCCCTGCACTCAAGCAATGTCCATCCCATGTCTCCCTGTACCCCCTGATTTGGGGTATTCTCCTGTGCTCCCAGGGCAAGTCTACCTATGCCACGTTGTTTGATTTCCGATCTTGCTTGAACTTCTGATTTCATGCACAAAACCGCATTGCCGAACGTCAAACCCGGGACCATGACACATTTCTCAATTCCTCTCACAACGCCATGCCTATTGTAGTTCCACAGTGCCCTATTTTTCATTACACCTGCATTCCTGGTGCCCTTTGCCGATTTTCCCCTGCTGAACTTCAAATTTACCCTATCTCTCTCATTACCACAGATGTCTATCAATCCTTGCAGATCTTTCTTGTTGTCGGCTATTATTACTACATCATCTGCATGCATCGATTCTGGTAATGACTGTTCGATGTGTTTTCCTTGCTTGGCATAAGAGAGGCTTAAATGAGTCGACTCCCCTATGCTTTGGATTGTAGTCCATGGAGATACAGCATAAATAACAAGGGGGACAAGGGACATCCTTGTCGAAGCCCGCGTTGTATCTTTGTAGGTTCACATACTTGTTCTTCCCATTTTATAACTACCTTGTTACCTTTATAGATATCATCATGTGCACCTTCTTATCTCTCTACAACCTCTTTTCTCCCCTACATCTCTTCCCCAGTGCAGGGTAGCAAACCGGATGTGCGTCTGGTTAACCTCCCTGCCTTTCCTTGCATCTTTATATATCTCTCTCTCTATCTTTCTCTCTCTCTTTAGAAGATTAGTTATTCCATCTTCCACATTTGGTATGTCCAGTATTTCCCGCAAGTCTTCCTGAATCACACTATCCAAAGCTCCCTTGATATCTAGAAATGCCAGCCACATGGGCCTGTGTTCCTTTTTCGCTATTTCTATACACTGCGTCAATCAAAACAGATTGTCCTCCAACCTCCTTCGTTAACAGAACCAATTTTGTATTTCTCCCAGCACCCCTTCATTCTCCACCCATGTCTGTAGTCTTTCCTTTACTATCTGCATAACCAGCCTGTAAAGTACTCATGTAACTGTTATAGAATGGTAGTTGTTTAAAGGGCTTTGTCCCCCCTTTCCTTTATAGATCATGCTCATCCTGCTTAGTTTCCACCTATTGGGAGCTTCACCATCCATTATTGCTTTGCTCACTGCATCTCCTAATATTTGCTTAGAGTTTGGTCCTTGTTTCTTAATTAGCATGTTCGGGATGCCGTCAGGGCCTGTTGACGTGCTATTAAAAACTCTTTTATCTGCCCTTTCCAACTCTCGTTGTCCCAGTGGAGCCACTGAGCTAAATGGTCCATCCTCATCTGTTAAGGTGTATGCAGCGTTTTCTTAGTGTTTAAATTTTTCTGACATCATTGTTTTATATAGTTCATTGCCTCAACACCTTCTAGTCTGACCCATTGAACTGTAGTTATAAACCTCTGTTTATTGCTTGTCTTAATACTCAGAGAATTGAAATTGTTCCAAAATTTTGCACCAGCCTTTCTTGCCTTTTTGTTTGCTTCCGCCATCCATTGGGCCCCCTTTCTTCTAATCTTTTCACTGATAAAGTCAGACACTTTCCTTCTGCAACTCAAAAAAGTTATCCCATTTTCTTTCGACATCATCTTCCGGTTCACCACTCTGTTTAGCATACCTGTATTGCCTGGAGGCTCCCTGACGTCTTACTATGGCTCTCTTAACTTCCTCATCTCACCAGCTCTTCGGTTTGTGTCTGCTTTTCCCGGTAAATTTGACTTGTACCTTAGCAAGCTCTAGCTCAAATAATCGAGTTATATTTTGGTACGTCCACTCTGTTTTAGTATTCTCGGTGACTATTTTCTCAATCTCTTTAGTTGGTATTTCTGTTTGTCTTTCTGAATAAATATTACCTTGTGGTTGCTCGTAAGTTCACCTTTCCCATTTCATTTCTCTTCCAAAACTCAGCTTAATATGTTTGTGATCACTACCGAAGTTTCTACACATGAACCGAGCATACACAGGACGAGCGCGGCCTAACCAGTCACAACTCTCCACTCGAATCACGCCCTGTAAACAAAAAGAAAGGCGCACTAGGCAGGAGGGGACAGCTGTCACTGTTTTTGCTTTTTCGTGTGTGAGCAGCGTGCTAGTTTCTTAAGTGTCGACGCGGCAGGGAGCGAAGTGACCTTGGCGCTCTCCCGAGTCTGATAAGCGCGCGCGCAGGAGAGGCCTCTCTCCGTGGAGGCGGCGCTCTCCGACACGCGAGAGACGAGTGACGGCCTTTACAGCGGTTACAACGCGCACTCGTCGCGCCATCTGGCTAGTGATGACAGAAACGCGCTGAAACTGCGATGCTCCAAGGAACATTAAATGGTGTATAATAAATATAAATGCCTTGCCGTTTGCGACCTTGACTGTTGCACGGTGTGGCGTAGTGGTTAGCGCCGGGCGCTGCTATTGAAGAGGTCGCCTGTTCGACGCCCCGCACCAAAGCCTGTGCATAGCGTTTTTTCTTTGCAATCTGCTAGCATTTGTTTAAAACGTCATATTCATGATGGAAATATGTAAGCAGAGCCATGGCGGATCACGTTCTAAAGCACTTTGTCTGTTGAAAAGACACGTGGCAGCGACCGCGCACGTTGGTTCATTCACTCTTAGCAGTAATGAGTTGGGCAATATGCCCGATTTCGGTGACATCAGATAATTTTAACGCAATAACATTAAAAAGCTCGCTTTTGCAGAAATTCCGGTTTCTGCCTCGGCATTGGTGTCGGCGTCTGTAGTGGTATCGTTATCTTGGTTCGGGCTAGGCCAAAGCCGCCTAGAAGAAAATAATTTAAGCCTGCTCAGGATTACGTGCATGGCCTTTGACGTCACTCAGTTTTAACACTCGTCTCCTGCCGAGCAGACGTGCGAGTACATTCTCCCGCCATTCGAGATAGCAGGATAATTAGCTAACACTGACGATGCCTCTAGCAGAGTGCTGGTGGTCCTTTTGGGAACTGCATCAAGATCATCATGTTTTTCGGTCTCCGTGAAGTGCTGCAGGGTGATGTGAAGTGCTTCTTTCACTTAATGCTCGCGTAGTGTACACTTGCAAACTATCGCGATGGGGCAGTGCTGCGGGTCCAGCTGTCACCCATATTGACAGTGTGCCGAAGGCTCCAGCGTTTCATTCTCAAATTATGATCGAAAAGCAATGTGAGAGCGTGCCGTTCATCGGGAGGACACTTGTATGCGTTCTTTCCGTGATTCGAAGGTATGTGCGTGTCTATACCACTTGCTTTTGAGTTGTCTTTTAAAAGCAACACTGTTAACACGTCTCTTTCTGTAAAGTAATCTTACACTTCTGGCTTGTTAGTGGAAGTCTTGACCTCAGACATATTTAGCTGAGCGACGCTGGCGCTCAGCCCCTCGATAACCTATCGTCCCGAGACAGTGCTAGGAAAAACAAAGATTTGGCGCTTTCGACGAGTGCATTTTCGTTTTGATAAATGGAAGGAGGACTGGTACGTGGTGCCGCGCATCTGTTGCGTATTCTACGTAGAATTCCTTGCCGATCATCCGCTCATTTTTTTTTTGGGGGGGGGGGGGTAATATAATTATGTGCAGAGACTCTGCAGTGCCTTCGCCTAATTTCTTGTCCTTAAATTATGTGCTGGCGCTCTTCAACTTAATTCGGATGCCCGTACATACCTCATTTTTTTGCCTGTTTTGTAGCCTTTCTATAAGGGGCCTCTGGTGCACAAAGCATGTCCTAAAGCACTTTCTTAAACGTTTTTCATGTGTCTGAACTCAATTTAAAGCTGAAATACTCGAGGGCGGCTACCAAGTACGCTGATTTCGAAACATGCGCAACAGTACAAACGGACTCACTCAGTAGAGAAGACTGCAGAAGTATAGCAAATTAATTAGAGCGTTTGGTGTGCCTCTTCTTTACTCTGTGTGTTATTCGAAAATAGCATTTACCTAACCCATTTCCACCTTTTATGGGGCCACCAAGCTTTACTCTTACAAATAGTTCACGTGTTCGATAGTGCTCAGTATTACGTTCAGATGCAATAAGAAATGCTTACTAGTAAATCAGCAAAAACTTTAATGTGCCATACATTCCTTAAACCAGTGCCAATCCAGACACAGATTGTTAAATGAAGCTGAGGTGTACACTTAAAACTCGCCTGAACGCTTTATTTTTTCAAGGAAGATGATAATGGCAGCGGGTTCGCAGCCTCCCATGGGCGCGCGCTCGGCCGAGGCGAGTGACAACACGGTGGCAGTGAGCAGGCCTAAAATCTAGGTGGCGTTGGCCTAGCACTAGTAAGCCTCCCTATGACGTCATCAATGTAAAGTCATAAAAAGCGGCTGTTCAAGGAACCTGTGGCTTCTTTTAGGTGTGTTGACATTGGAGTGGCGTCTGTCTTTCAATTGCATCATACCGCTCAGCTAAGAACGGATACGACATGGTGTGAGATGGGTCTCGCATTACTATAGTTTCTATTGAGGCACTCGCTCTCCGTTCAGCCAGCACGATGGCAGACCCGCCACCGACGCCGTTAACCTACCACCGGACTTCCGAATGGACAGAATGGGTTATGTCATTCGATGATTACCGCCGTGAACCAGGACTCAGGACTGAACGAAAGAACGGAGGAATCGAAGGACATTTCACCCACGTATACTACAAGAGAACCAAAAGTGGGCGTGTCAGTACTAGAAGGTGACGTAGAGGACTTTTTTGTAGATGAGACACTTAAGGGGTCAAAGGCCCGATAAACGGAAGTGTCTATCAAAGGGGCACGCAAAAGTGCTAAAGCATTAGGTAAGTGCTGGCGGTGGTAAATAAAGTAGATACAGCGAAGGTCTTTATCATGATAAGGATGAAGATGTTTCTAAATAAGGCTATGACCAATGCATTACATAGTACTGTAGTTATAGGAAGAATTCCTATCTACTCATTCAATCTTCTTCGATGGGTTATGTGCCATGCGCAGAGAACTAAAAGACAAATGCAGCATACATATAGCACGTGCTTGAAGGAAATGAACTGAAGCCATATAAGCCATTTCAAACACTTGCGCTCGGTATCAATGCTCGATGACGATGATGCTACTGGATAATTGGAACCTACAAACCCGAGGGGATCGGCTAAGAGTTAGGCGGATCGTACAGACTGGATTTTGTCAAGTTCTAATGAATGTTATTGATACACTCTTGCTCGATACGCACAGATTTCTCGTGATGAACGTTTAACACCGGCCACGCACTAACATAAGAACCTTTGTAAATGACCTACAATGCAGTTATGAAGCACAAAACACGTTTGCGAATTATGATATTGCAAGTGGCCTGTTCTTGAGTGGTGTAGCAGCGCTCGATCATCGCGCACCAGGCCGACCATTGAAAGTTTTCTGCATGTGGATGCAAATGTAAAAGACAGACTGATTGATGGCATGTCTGCCTTCTTTCTTCCGTTCACCCACGTTCATTCTAATAATGATCGTAGGCACTCGGTTCATACACTAGCTTCGTATTTCTATTTTTGACGGCAACTACGGATTGGATGAGTTAGCGAAAACTGACACCAGTTAATCATCCTGGCGCTGTTCGTCCAACAACGCCTTCCCCAGAGAAGCTCGAAGAGTCGACTTGTTCCGTCAAATATCGGTTCAATTTATGCATCCGTTCATTATTTGTCTGAACCGTAGATGCGGAGTCTCCGAGAACAACGTGCCTACAATAACAACAAAGAGTAAAAAAAATAAAACAATGAAACACGTATTGATATTTTCATAGTTTTATATCAGTCAGATCGTGGTACAATGAAAAATTTTAATCGGGGATTTAACTCACATCACACGTGTTGGGGTTTCAAAACTGACCTGTGTGGCAAACAAACACTAAACGGTCATGTCTAAATGCGAGAGCCACCACAATTGTTTGCAATCGGCGCCGATTGGTCTTAAATTTAAGTTTCGCAAGTGCGGCAATTTCTGACTTGTCCTGGACAGCACTGGAGTGTGCCACAAACACCGATCACTTTTCTATAGGTTTTAAAATTTCTTATCCGAAAACCCTACCCTGTTTTCAAGTTAGTTTTTGTAAATTTTAATAAATTTCAGCATAACATAATGACAGCTATGTCCTCTTCCTCTGATGAGAGAAATGATTCTAAAACGACAAAGTTAACCGCAAATTTTAAAAGAGCTTGAACACGAGGTGAGTTAACAGTTGATTCGGCCAGGAGAGCTTGTTTTAGTCTTTGTTGGAATGCAGCTTATTTATAATCAGTCCCCGAAAATTTGGTCTGATTATAAATTTGTCGCGGCTAGTTTTAAACGCTTAATCGACCAAGCAAAACAGGAAATTGATCGCATACATTATGACTTTCGCTCAAAACTAAAAAATAATAAAGCACTGTTTTGATTCAAGAGAAACGGTAAAATGCAACCAGCACCAGTAAATTCGGATTGTGCACTTCTAACGTCAGTGGAAATTACTAAAGTTCTAGGGTTAATCGCCAAAGGGCTCGAGCGTACATTTACACGGATTGTAGCGAACATTTGGCGAAAATTTACAAACTTCACTGACTTTGACGAAATTACAATCATTGAACTATCCTGCGTGATTAGGCAGTTGTCTCTGTCAGCTCACGCGCCTGATGAAATTATAATGCGTATGATCCAAATTTTATTGAAATAGTATAACTGTGAAATTGTCAATGTGTGTAGAGTATGTTAATATATGCCTAGATTCTTCATCATCGGGAAATAGTGAAGGTGATTCCGCTACCTAAGGAATCGGGAGCAGGGTTTAACAAAGAAAATAATAGACCTATAATGTTGACCTATAACGCGGTCAAACTCGTAGAGAGGGTTCTGAATGGTAAAATCACTAACTAGATTTTTTCATAAGCCTATACTGAAACCACAACAAATTGGTTTTAGATCAGCCTGTTCAATCTGGTGTACACATACTGACTTAGAGGGCCATGTACAGTTTTCTAGGTAAAGAGGACAATAACCTGCGCTTGGGACCCTTGCCATGCCATTTTACTAAACTTACTACAAATTTAAAATTTTCCACAGTATGTGACGGCGTGGTGAGCAGAATTTTCACAATCAAGAGAATTTTATTGTGCTAAGAATGGATGCTCGTCACCTAATTATAAATTTAATCGTGGAGTTCCCCAAGGAACAGTTATAAAACCACTTTTATTTAAAACACTAATGAGTTCAATACCAACCTGTCAGAATATTTATATCTACGTATATGCAGACAACATAGCATTCGTTGCAGCTGACCGTGATGCTTACGCTTCACAACGAAAATTGCAAATCTACTTGAATATGCTGGATATATGACTGCAGTTCATTTCAGTTGTAATAAATGTAAACATGAGGGTTCTGGGTTTTTTAGCGAGTTTAAATTTTTCCTATTATCTGTAAACACGACACTAATCCGCAGACAGACTCTCAGATATTTGGGTGTTTTATACAATGAAAAACTTCACGGGAGTCCTCATACTGAATACATAGTGGCTAAAGCTCAGTGAGCTTTGGGCTTATTGCACCACATGAGCAATCGCAATTTTTGTGTACGTAGAGACTTTATGTTAATGTTGTACAAGATTTATATACACCCAGTAAAATATTTTTGATGTGTGTTGTCCGCGGGTTGCCCTGCTTAGAAAACTAAGCCATTGAATTACCTTGGAGCGGGAAACTCGGTGCTTCCGTCTAGGGTTTCTTAAATTGGTAGCAATTCTTTTTATGTTTCAGGAAGCGCATCTATACCTTCATTGCTCCGTTGAGTCCGCTTAATAACGTGACAGATATTTCTAAAATTTTATCACTTGTAAGCAAGAAGAGATGAACACGTTCTGTTCAGTGACCCAGACTCTCCCTTTCCCTTCAATTGGCCACGTTTTGATGCACATCAGATAATATGCGTACAAAAGAAACTGGAAAATATAGGTGCTAACGTCAAATAGGTAGTGGTAACTAATGACTCAAGTCAGTTTCTCATGACAGATTATGATGAGATTTTCCCTCAAAAACTTAAATTTCGATCCCACGAATTCTAAAAAAACACAGGATTTAAGATATTCTAATACGTGCCCAAGCACGTAACATATTAGTTACAGGAGATTCCTTGAATGAGGGAAGAGCAGGTGTGGGAATTGTCTGCGAGTGGCTTGGCTAGTCATTCATCGCGAGGCTACCCAGTTTCACTACGTTTTTCGAAGCTGAGCTCGTGGCTGACATCATGGCACTGCGAAAACTTCCGACGGACGATAGCCGGGCGATCATTACAATTTAGCTTACGGTATGCATGGCCCTTTCAATTTCACGCAACTCGCGTGCCCTCGAGACGTTACTGACTTCAGTTGCACCTCGGCTGAAGCACCTAATATTAGCGTGCGTTCTAGGACACTGTGAGTTAAGTTTGAATGGATTGGCTGATGGTGCGCGTCACTATAGATATAGACTTGCAGGTTCTTCCAGTGGTAGAATTCTTTAACTGCAATCAGATGTAGAAAATTATCGATTCAGACAGATCGGATGAAATAAATAACAACATGAACAGAATACGAGCACCTGGAGTTACCATGGAAGCCACATTGAAGCAACTCTAGACAATCAGAAGTGACAATCACCAGATTTTGACGCCATGTCCCCTCGTTGAGCTTATACATACACAGGGCTGGTCTGATGATATTACCCCTCTGCCGATTCTGCGGAGAATTGGAAAGTATTGAGCACTACTTCCTGTCATGTCGCCAATAGTCAGATATTAGAACACGACTTCTCATTAGTGCCCTTTAGAAAATAGGCCTATCCGTATCTGAACAATTTGTATTTAGCTTCGGCGCCTCAGGTTTGGGATGCTGTCCACTGTGACACTTTTCATGTTGTGTCTAATTTTGTTCAAACTACAAACCAGTGCCATTTTGCTGTTGCCTTCACCTACTTTTATTATTATGCTGCAAAACCTAACTAATCTCTTCTATATTGTATTCCTCAGGTTTTACTGCAGCCTACTACGAGCTCGAAAGCATATTACTATTTATATTGTTTCTAATTTGTTGTAATACGTAGCTTTACCATTTTATTTGCTTTTTGTTTTTATTTTCAAATCAAACTTTTTCGTATGACTTCTAAAATTTTCAATTACTCATTCTTGGCCAATCCTCCAAAGTGGGTAGGTGCCGTTATTTTTGAAGGAAAAAGAAACAAACGATATAGACCGACTAATATTGTCACTCGCGAAATATCGTCGGGAAATGCTTTTAGTACAGAAGTTAAGCCAACATTAAAGGCATGGGTGTAAAGTTGGTACTTGCGAGCTGGATTTTTTGTTTCTACTAGATGAAAGCCTGCTTGTAAGCTCGAAGGTCATGCGGTCGTCCAGGTGTCACTGTATACTCTGCACAGTGCACTGTTCCGACGTTGATGGGAATGTTCACAACCTGGCACTTAATATCAAACTGGCCTCCACCATGTCACCTCTGTGCCGTCCGCTAAACGGCTTCACTGGTGATCAATCTTCACAGAACGGAACAGTCCTCCAATTTCATCGTTCGCCATTTTGACAGCATCTCACCTGATGATACTGTGAACACGCCCAAATCACGTAACTAGCAAACATTCGCAAGTGTTCTTTATAGTTCTAAACAGATAGCTTGCGTGACCCGAAAGATAGTCCAAAACTGCGCATTCGCCAACATTTTGAGAATAACAATTGAAAGCGTACGCACGGAGTGAATGATAAAGTTTAACCACCGCCTTTCGGGCACGCGTCTTCTATCTATCTATCTATCTATCTATCTATCTATCTATCTATCTATCTATCTATCTATCTATCTATCTATCTATCTATCTATCTATCTATCTATCTATCCGCACAACGTGAAACTGCCACATATTCGTGATACTGTGACCAAACTTTGTTTCATGGCAGTGCAAGCTCGGCATGCCCAAGAGCGCGTGCATTTTAGCAGATGACGCAAAGCTACGCCTGCAGGCACTCCCGCGCCTGCGCAGGTTTATTTGGTTGCGCGGCCACGCTGGCGGCAGTGGCGCTCCATGGAGCGCAGCACTAAGGTCCCTAGGTGAAACAAGTTTCCAAGGTAGCGACACAATTTAAAAAAAAACTGTCATTGCAGTGCTGCTATATAGTCAAGCGTTCTTACCAGCCAGGCCGTGTTTTTTTCCTTGCGTGTGCACAAGACGGCCTTAATCACTCGTCAACGCCACGTCCTATGGTCACTGACAGGATCCAGCAAGAAGCGTGTTTTTTGTGTCAAAGCATGAAAAAGGCACATTCGGAGAACTAGACTAGTTATAACTGGATGAACCACGATGCATCGCACGAGACGGCCTGGCTAGTGGGGTAAAATATATAACTGCACCATGTTGTCAGTTCAGTAACGCACATCCCGCTTGCTCTTGTGTAGTACCGTTTATGTTCACAAACGTAACCGTTTATTTTGCGACTCATTTCATTCTATTTTGTTTTTTACATCAATTCACCGTAGTAATTGAACCCAAACTTCGCTTTTTGATGAAAATTTTGAGCCTTCTATAGGGGCCACTCCCGGAACATAGGCGAGGAAAAAAGAGAAAGGTGTCGCTACCTTGGAAACTTGTTTCATCGACGCGGCCAGCCGCTCGCACGTTTATCCCGAAAATGGACGGCACTGTACATACCTTCACTGGTGAATCGCGCAGCGTTAAGTCTGTATCTCGGCTTCTGGCTGGAAATGCATGTGGTGCAATGCAGTTTGGCGGTGATGCACAAGTCCCGACCAACATGCAGTCGTCGTAGTGTTTCGACACAATTATATTTGCATGCTGTTTTATTGGCGACGCCTTTGCACTGTGGTTATCGACAACAATGGGAGAAAAAATTATTTCCTGTGGATACTGTTTTATTATAAGGCCAGTAAATGTTCTTGTAATAACATCATTCCTGTGGATACTGTTTTATTATTAGGTCAGAAAATCTTTTTGTATTAACATTACTCCTTCATGTTGTCCAATCTGCGGACATGATCGAATCATTCGAAACCTTAGAAGTCTATTTGATACTCAGAACGGTGTACTTGAGATAAGAGAAATTGTCTTCCGCCACAGAAGATTCAAGTGTCGGATTATAAATCTGTATACCTATTTAATGAAAACCACAAGTATTCCGAAAGTTAAAACAGCCAAAACTGAAGCTGCAGGCTGTTTGAATGAAATCAATATAAATTGCGTAATATTTTATAACGAGAGGCAAGCTGAAATGTTCGCCTCCTGGTGCGTCAAACCTCGAGCGTACTTCGACACTTCTCCGAGCCTCTTGGTTCCGTTCAGTGTGCGCGTGCCATCGTTGTCACACTTCCCGGTCCAGTCTTCGCATTCCAAATCGAAAAGCGCGATGCTCAACTCGAATTCCGTGTACCGAACTTTCAACCAGCATAACTGCGAAAGAAATTGGTCAAGAAATAAATGTTCCGGCGACCACGCACGGGAAGAAAAGTTTATACCAGAGAATCATTTTCGCACGATTAATCCGAAGTGCCGCAAGTGCACAAGAAATGATGGAAGAGAAAATTGAAAAGGTGAAACTGGCTTACAGTAGTCTTTGTGTGTGTCGCGTCAGTAGCACTGTCCTAACTCTCAAGAGAATACATCAGCAAAAACCGAGAAGAGCGACCAGTAAAATGACAATGGCACTGCGATAAAGTGAATGTATACATACGGTCAAATGTGTGTCTTGAGCAATGATGGCAGTCGGTGATTCCACGTAATGAATGAGTGATACGACTGATATTCCGAAGCCTGTACGCACATCAGACACTTTGTGCCTGTTTACCTATCCATAGCTTCCGAGCACAATGCTATAAAAAGATAATCTGAAGGGTGTAACGTCCCTAAATCGCGATGTTATTATTAAAGACGTCGTGTGGAAGGCTTCCGAAATCGGGACCACCTAGTTTATTTAACGTGCACCTAAATTTATGTGCAGGGGCTTAGAGCATTTTCGCCTCCATCGAAAACATGGCAGCCCCGGCTGGCATTGGATACCGCGACTTGCGGTGCAGCAAACATCATGACGCCTATAGACTACCGGGGGGGGGTCACCAATTAAAAAGAAAATTCTGTTTTGAACTTTACTACTACGGCTGAATTTGAACTTTAATTACACATGCTCCTGAAGCTTGTTTTCATGCGCTAAAAAGTGTTGAGTCCCGAGTTTCCTCCCGTATAGAGAGCGAGAGATAAGTTGCTTTCGTAATGTGTTACTATACCTGTATTACCTCATTTCTATACGTGAGAGCAAACTTCGGGGAATGGCGTGAATTTCGTTTCGGTGCATCAACAGTGCACCCACTTTGGTGCTCGGTGAGTATACTTCAGCATAATATTTACAGAAACAAAACTTGGCGGCGGTGCAGTCGCATAGATCAGCATTCTAACTACTGATTCTGTATTCTAACCTCCTTGAGTTTGCTCTGAAAGCTCAGCTACTTTACGTACCCAGCGCATGCTAGCTGTATTGCCAATTATCACCTCACATTTTCAATATTCAGAACAACGCATTCAAAAAGCGTCTCCACTTTCAGTGTGAATGAAAGACTGCGAGCCCCACCGCGGTGGTCTAGTGGTTAAGGTACTCGGCTGCGGACCCGCAGGTTGCAAGTTCGAATCCCGGCTGCGGCGGCTGCATTTCCGATGGAGGCGGAAATATTGTAGGCCCGTGTGCTCAGATTTGGGTGCACGTTAAAGAACCCAAGGTGGTCGAAATTTCCGGAGCCTTCCACTACGGCGTCTCTCATAATCATATGGTGGTGTTGGGACGTTAAACCCCACATATAAATCAATCAATCAATGAAAGACTGCGAGATGCATCAGGATACTGAAAAGAATGAATCAAGCACGATCACTAAATCGGAAATATTTCTTTCTATTTCTATTTTGTCGGTGCTTTAGTTTGCATTAATATCTTTCATGAATTTGCTTTCAGGGTAGAACAATGCTATTTTATTAGTGAGCACAAAGCCTCACTTTTTTAATGCATAATGGCTCGAACTACATTAAAAGGTTCGTAAAACACCTCTGATATTTTTTCAAACATATAAAGTAGACACGCACCCTTTGTGCAGAATGTCGTCGCGATCAACGGTTCTACACGTGGCAGCAATATACAAACTTCCGGCACACCACAAATCCTAAGAAGCAACCCTCCTTATTTCCCATACTTTCGTGCCTCCGCATGACGCGCCGTTCTGATATTCTGACGCGCTCATCCAAATATGCTGCGATTGGTCGAGCAAGAGCCTACGACTTCCAGCCTGTCTGCAGGCAGCTGTCCGGGCTGCTTGCTGTTCGTCGTGTTCCCCACGTGCGCGCGCCCGCTCACGAATGCGCTACTGTGGTCTGTTACGTAACTGCTCGAACTTAATTCGAGTGTATTGCGGTGGCGCAACGCCAGGTTCATACCGGAGAGATTCGTATAGGCACTGCAGCCGCGGTTCGCCAACAAGCACGCAGCTACAACAGGCCCCGGAAATTCGGTGCTAGTTTCAGTTTCTACGCTGTAGTTACTACGCTGTAGTTACTACGCTGTAGTTACTACGCTCGTAGTTTCAGTTACTACGCTCGTAGCGGTTGCCATGCTTCCTAAGATACGGTTGAATGAAGTGAGGTTGACGTGAATCTTCAAATATATTGGCATTCACAAATGTTTTACAAATATAAAAATTCTATACCCCAGTAGATAACTTCTTTTTTGTTTATATGTCATTTATAATTCTTTATTTTGTGAATTTTTATTCAGGCAAAGCGCACGAAGTGATTGACATGAGTTACGAACTCATGTTTTGTCCTTCTCGCCTGTCACTCAGCGATATTAGAAGTTGGATCACGCTCAGCTATGTCGCTCGGTTGGCGTGCCAACTACGCGAATGAGAAGGACAGCAAGCTGTGGCGGGCAAAGAACGGAAGCAACAGTGAGCTACGCCGGACAAGTCAACCATGCGTGCGTCGAAGATGGCTAAATCGGGCAGGACATGGTTTTCGTGGCTCATCAGCGAGTCTGACGACCATGGATTTTCTACTTCCGCGAGAATTTTTCAGCGTTTTTTTAAGGCAACGGGTGAGCAGAAAAATTTGGACCCATCATTTGAGCATGTATTGATTTTCTATGAGTACACATTAGTAAATGCAGTTCTCTGCAAGAATGATTGGACTGACAGAAGTGCTATATCGCTTGACTAACTGGTGCAGGCGATAGCCCAGTTGCTGTCCGGAAATGCGTTCATTGAAAGGGTTGAATTCGAGATGGCTCGGCTACACAGTTCATATTGCTTCTTTTGCTTTTGGCGTGATCTAAAGGAACTATAGGCTGTTTCGTGCTCATGAAATTTTTGTAGCCGTGGTTTGAAAACTTGTAAATCTTTACTTCTAATACTGTCATTCAAATAAGCATGATTGGCTAGATTCTTCTAAAACTTATTACAGAGAATGTTGAAGGAGCCAGCGTTTTGACTAGTGAACTTTTCTTCGTAAAGGCAATGCTGTTGCTCTGACAAAGACAAGTCATCTTGCCGAAACACCGTTTCCAGCGACGTTCTTTCTCGAAAAAACTTGTGATCGCTTGAAGCCTCTCCGTGCCTCTGAACTTCAATGTCGTTTGGTAGAGAAGTTCTCTAAGAAAACTATACACGTGATGAATAGAGAGTTTCGGCCCGCCATGGCTACAACGCAAATGACGGAGTCGACGGTCCGAGTCGCGTCAACCGGAAGTAGACGATGTTCCAAGCTGCACGTCAGTGATGAGATATGCGACGCGATATTGGAAGGGGCATTCGGCGAGAAGGCAGAGCTGCTTGGGAGAGGATACCATGGAGGGTAGCGCAGGAGAGAGTGACAGGAGTGATCGTCGCGATTTCAATAATCAAAAGCGTCTAACTCCACTATTGCTGCACTGTTTCAAAAAAAAAAATTCATGGTTCCGTGTTCGTCTGACACTCAGGCACAATTTCCCCACTAATACTGAATTTCGACCCCTCGGTGGTTTACGGGCCCTTTAAGAGCTCTATTCTGTCGTTGAATTTTACACTCTAACTTCTATTGCATGGTTTTCGCAAAGTTTGATCAGAGTGTTTCAGCGGTTAACATAATCTGCGATGCGCTAGACGGACATTTCACTCTCTTGTGGGACATCGCTCAAAACACGATTAAGGGGAAAATGTGGCCTGAGCACGAAAGCGACACTAAGATTGGTCCTGTGCACCACGAAAATTTGGGTAAACGACGAACTCAACAAGCTGTTATTTTTTCAGGTATTTCGCTAAGGAAGTTTATTACAGCTTTTCATCACATCATAACCGTCCAAAATACCAGAAAACTTTTTATAGGATGAGGTGGTTAAAAAATAGTAGAACGCGGAATGTCGCTGGAGATAAAGTTTCAACTAGTAAACTTGTTTTCGTCACGGCTACAACTGATCATTACAAGTCCACTTGTCGAAACATGGGCTCACGTTCAATGATTTCCTGTCACCTGTTCAAGCTTCGGTTATCACCTAAACTACTCTCATGTTTGTAGCCCTCTAGTTTGGTAAACACATTAATAAGATGTGACCGACAATCAAGCCAAACATAATATTGGGCGCGATATTTGTTGAGCTTGCCACACAAACGAGAAAAAATAAGGTGGACGAAAAGACCACTTGCCTCCGGCAGAACCTAACCTGCAACCTTTAAATAACGAGAACGATGCCCTACCAACGGAGGTATACGGCGGTGGTCACCAACCCACCCACTTTATCGGATACACTTGTGCGCTTAAAAACCTGGGAGTCGCCATCATGGCTCTAAGCCGTGATGGCGGGTGTGGAACACTTTTTTTCCCTACTGGCGTCACCTGGCTCGTGATGTTCGTACGAACTCGCAGCTGGCCAATAATACCTCGCGTACTACACTTGAAGGCATGGGTTATGCGAGAACAAGAGACCCTCGCTATCAATGAACGAAAGAAGGACAATTTGAAGGGCTCATCTTTATTTGTTAGATACAGCATATTGAGAACTAACAGACAATACAGCAAAGGAAAGTATAGGGTATGTTAGAAATTGTTAGTGAGTGTGTAGAAAGGAGTAGTGTCACCCATAAATGTGTTGCGTGACGCATCTGCACACTGGCTTTCATGTATTTTTGGAGCGCGTCGGATTAACGCTTCCGACTTTCAATGCACAGATTTACCCGATAAAGATGATGAGTGTACAACGAGCACCAGTTTAGGCGGGCATATACGGTTCGAGCTTGGCGACGTGAACAACGTCGCTGTTGACGTGAGGTAGCAAAGACATGTCAGCTTGTGGAATCTCGTACGTCGCGTCAGACAATTGGCGTAAGATCTTGTACGGACCGAAGCAGCGACAGAGGAGTTTTTCAGCCAAGCAAACACGGCGTGAGGGCGTCCAAAGGAGTTCAAGAGAACCTAGAGGAAATTGTGCGTCTTGGTGCAGGCGATCGTGACGTCACATTTCAGAAGCTTGCGTTGTTGTGAGGCGTTGAGGAGTAACCTCTTGGGCATGTGCGGCCAAAGTGATTGCACCTCGGGCCTAATCGGTCATTGACACTTTGAGACCAGATGGTAGCAACGTGTCCAATGGCAAGACAGGGTCGCGGCCATACAAAAGGTAAATGACGAAAATCAGGCGGTTTTGTGACGGGACAAATTGTAAGCAAAAGTTGAGTATAATAAAGCGGCGTCTCAGTCATGGTGCTCATCAGACGCATACATGGCAAACATGTCAGTTACAGTGCGGTTCAGTGGCTCGGTGAGCCCATTCGTTCGATGATGGTACGCGGTTGCTATTTTGTGTTCGGTAGCACAGGAGCGGAGCAGGTCATCGACGACCTTCAACAAAAACATTGGTAGCATATCCACGGAGTGAATGATGGAGAGTGGGGCGAAGCATTGGTCCGTCCGTTCGTTCTTGCTTCCGTCTGTCCATGCGTCCGTCTGTGTGACCGTACATGCGTTTATCCGCCCGTCCGTTCATGTGTCTGTTCGTGCGTCCGTTCCTGCGTTCGTCCATGCATCCGCCCCTGCGTCCGTTCATGCGTCCATCCATGCATCTGTCTATGTGTCCGTTCGTCCATCTATTCAACCCTCCAAGTACCACCATCTCGCATCTTTTCATCATATATTCCCCATATAAAAGCACCGCCATCCAGCGGACATTTCAAGGAATAAATGAGAAGTGGCACATGCACACTTTCTTACGGCTTGCGCTTCGGGTCTACTTCCCGCCTTTAACCACCTCAAGTTCATGATATATGCTAGTTCACTGTATTCATGGCACTGTGGCCCAATTAACGCTCGCTAGACCTTTATAAAACCAAGGAGGTTACGCCCAGCGAGTATAACGTAGCAACATTTTCCTGTCAGATAGTGCTCAATGTACATGCCAATGGCTGATAATGGTGATCGCAGCGTGCGCGTTAACTAAAAGTCGAATGCTCCCGTCTCTCATTCCTCATTAGCAGCCATTGGCATGTACATTGAGCACTATGTTTTATTGTTCAACAACGCACAGAAGAAATCTTCCACCGACACCACCTTGGAGGTCAAAATGTAACAATTGTTACACACTACAACTACGAGGGATGAACGGGTGCCGCTGTCAGGAACTTCGCCTTAAAAGTAACAGCCACGATCTGTTAGTAACTGTCGAGGGGCGCCGTGGTGCAGGATGACGTCGTGGAGTAGAAAGTCCGCAACATCTGTAGCACAGCTAGTTGGTATCGTGCATGCAAAGGCGTATCTTGTGGCATTATCTTTCGCGACGGCAATTCACTTGTTCCCTTTGGTATAGAGGGGGAATGGGCCAAGTAGGTCGAGGCCCACATGGAAGAATGGTTCTGTTGGGAAATAAATTGACTGAAGCAAACCAACAAGAGGCAAAGCAGGCGTTTTCCGCTGCTGACACAGGCCACAAGAAGCGACATAGCGGTGCATAGAATGATAGAGACCAGGCCAGATGAAGCGGCACCTTACACGAACGTAAGTCCGAGTGACGCCCATATGCCCAGCAGTCGGAGCATCGTAAATTCCTGGAGCACGGCGAGACGCAGCTGCTTAGGAACGACTAGTAAGAGCTCATGCCCATAAGACTGAATGCAGCGGCGGTACAAAATGCCGTCATGCAATGTGAACATCCGGAGAGAGGGGTCGGTGGGCGCGTAGCCTCCTAGGTGGTCCATAAGATTTTGAAGAACAGGGTCTTGTCGTTGCTCGCTGCCTATGTGGAGAAAGCCGGATGTGGAAAAAGTACAGATGTCCATGTCACTATCAATGTCGTCCGGTTGATCCACAAGACTGTGAGAGAGGCAGTCAGCATCGTTGTGCATGCACCCAGATTCATGCACCATTGTGAAGTCATACTCTTGTAGACGCGATGGCCAACGTGCAAGTTGGCCAGTTGGGTCCTTCAAAGAGGAGAGCCAACAGAGGCCGTGGTGATCCGTGACGGCCCGGAAAGGACGACCAAACAAGTACGGTTAAAATTTTGTGACAGCCCAAATGAGTGCAACGCATTCTAGCTCAGTTATCGATTAAATGCGTTCGGGCCTGGAGAGAAGGCGACCCGCACAGGCGATGACACTGTCGTGGTCCTGTGAATTCTGAGCGAGAACAGCGCTGATACCATGACCACTCGCGTCAGTGCTGATTTCAGTGGGTGCGGAAGGGTCGAAGTGCGAGAGAATCGGTGAACTTGTAAGCCACTAAGTAAGGGTAGAGAACGCTCGCTCTTGATGCGGTCCCCAGAAGAAAAAGCTAGCCTTCTTGAGAAGGTCGGTTACAGGACGAGCGATGTCGGCAAATTTCTTTACAAAGTAACGGAAGCATGAGCATAAACCAAAAAAACTGCAGACATCTCTCGTCGATGAAGGGATAGAAAAATTTCGCACAGCGCGAACTGTTTCTTGGTCAGGCTGGATTCTTGCTGCATTTACGAGATGTCTGAGAATGGTAATATTGTGGTGCGCGCAGTGGCACTTAGAGGAATTCAGCTGAAGACCAGCAGAGTGAAACACTGAGAGGATAGTTCTGAGGCGCTGCAGGAGACTTTCAAAAGTCTTCGAAAACACGATCACGTCGTCTAGGTAATAGAGGCACGTTGACCACTTTAAGCCACGCAAGAGGGTGTCCATCATGCGCTCAAATGTTGCTGGTCATTGCACAGTCCGAATAGCATGACTTTGAACTGGTATACGCCATATGGTGTTACGAAGGCGGTTTTTTTGCTGTCCATCTCATCAACGCTCATCTGCTAATAGCCTCAACGGAGATCACTTGAAGAAAAATAGTTCGATCAGGGAAGGCAGTCAAGGGCGTCATCTATTCGGAGCTGTAGGTGTACATATTTTTGGTTATTTAATTCAGGTGACGGTAACCGACGCAAAAGTGCCACGATTTGTCCTTTTTCTTTACCAAAACCACTGGGGACGCCCACGCGCTACTCGATGATTAAACGATGAGATTATCAATCGTCTTGTCGACCTCTTTTTGTAAGATGGTCCTTTTCTGCATCGGAGACGCGATATGGCCTACTACAAAGGGGCTCGCATCACTGGTGTTGATTCGATGGGTGACAACAGACGTCTGTCTCAGAAGCCGCTCGTTCAAGTGAAAGGTATCTCGATAAGATGAGAGCAGGTGACGAAGAGCTGTTGTCTGTTTCTCTAGAAGATCAGGGGCAATCATCTTAAAAATGTCCGCAGTCGATGAGCACAAAGCAATCAGCGACAAAAGTGTGTTGCTATCTAAGAGAGATGTAGTGGCTAAAGAAGTAATATTATATTCTTCCAGAGAAGGGAGATGCACCATGGCGATGCTTTGGGGAAGCACGTGCGTGGAAAATCTAAAATTGACGATTGGTATGCAAGCCCGATTCTCCTGTATTGGGACTAAGGTGCTTAACAGGGCAATATTTCTCGTCAGAACCACGTCAGCGAGCGGCGACACGACATAGTCGCCGTCTGGGACGGGAGAAGAGGGCGTCAGAATAATAACTGTCACAACCTGTGGGGACAGACGAGCGAACTGCGCGGAACATAAATGGGATGGTGCAGAAGTTGCGACGTCGGAAGGGAAGGGACGATCAAGCTGTACAACTCTATCAGAGCAGTAAATCTGGGCTGCGTGCAGAACAAGAATGTCAATGCCCAGAATGAGGTTGTGTGGGCACTGTTAGAGTACAATAAATAAAACTATAGCCTAGCGGTGGCCGACGGTGACACGGGCTGTACACATTCCAACAACAGGTGCAGTTGGGGACTTGTACGGTACTCGTTGCGGCGGGTGTGAGGACCTTTCCGGAGCCTTCGGCGAAGAGCAGCGCTTGTATAACCGATTGCTGCACCCCCGCGTCTACAAGATATCGGATATGAACACCATCAACTTTGACGTCCAGTAGGTTTCCACATGTAGGCAGGGTTGATAGACGGTTTGAAGGCCAGGTCGAAGTTGCAGCGTAACCTCCGGGAGCTGCACCACCTAGTTTCCTTAAGGGAAGTGGCCGGTTGTGGGTGGGGACGAGGAGTGGTGCATGAGCGGTGAACGTGTCCGACAACCTTGCGGAGACGGGGAGCGGCTCGATCTTGGCTGGAAATTGTCGGCGATGGTGCCCTGGGCGAGAATGAAGGACCATCCGACAGCACCAGGGATGTGGCGTAAAGCGACTGCGGCAGTGATGGGCAATGTGTCCAAAGCAAGAGCAATTGAAGCAGATTGAACGATTGTCTACAGTGTGCCACTCGGCTAGATTGTGACTGGGCAGAAGGTAGTTGTGCCTCTGGCTACGAGCGGCTGAGGGGACCCGGTAAGTGTTCGTTTGCCGGACCGAGGAGAGTGATGGCATACCCAAAGTTTCGATTTCTTCCCGAATGACCGTTTCAATGAGGGAAATGGATGGCATGTTATCCCTGAAGTCGAAACTAATAGGTGAAACTAGAAATATGACCTCAAGCACACGGCGAATAAGGCGCGTGGTGTCTTCAGTTGCCGCGGGTTCTATAGGCCGTGGTGGATCTTCACATGACGAGGTTGCGGTGGCATTTGGCAATATGCCGTACGTTTGAGCAACTCGGCGGCCTTTTGCCTGTTCGAAACGCCGACACTCCTTGATTATTTCATCCAATATAGCACAATTCCTGCACACAAGGAGGTTGAAGGCTTCATCAGCACTACTTTTTAAAATGTGCCCAATCTTGTCGGCCTTTGTCATGCTGTTGTCAACTTTACGACAGAGATATAGCAGATCTTGTATGTAGACGAAATACGATTCTGTTGACGTATGAGCGCAGCCCGCAAGTTCTTCCTTTGCGACCAGCTGACAACCGACCGGTCTGCCACACAGATCTCGCATTTCCTGTTTACAGACGTCCCAGCTCGTGAGGTCAGCTTGATAAGTCTCGTATCATTGTCGCGCAGTTTCTTACAAATAGAAGAGCAGGTTCGCTAGCATGAGGGCCGGGTCCCATGTGTAGCTGTCGCTCACTCTCTCGTACAGTTTGAGCCACTCCTCAGCGTCAGTGTTATCCGTGCCACAAAAAGGACCGAGGTCCCCCGGATGAATGAGTCAGGAAGACCACTGGTAGGGCTATTGACGCTTAGTTTGCTGTCGTTGCTAGCTCAGACATTGGCTGTTGGTTTGCCCTTGTGGCGCCAGGCAGATAACGTCCGCTGCGAGGTTCCGTCCTGGTACCCAGCATATTCACCAAATGTTACGGGAAGAAACCAGACTCACAGTTGCAGAGTTGGTGTATTCACAGTGATAGTAGAGGTTTCTCAGGCGGAGATAAATCCCATCGTCTTCCTCCTATCTAATTGAACTTTCTGTTTACCGCAATATATATATATATATATATATATTTAAGGGAAAGAAGTGTATGCCTAAGGGCTCGGTTTTCCGTGTTATATATATATATATATATATATATATATATATATATATATATATATATATATATGACGACATGAGGACTGGGAGACGTGGCCTGGCTCATACGCCATGTCTATTCCACTCTCACTTCTACTTCATCGGCTTGTACCAACTATCGCTTGATACGTCACACGAATCCCCCTCCCCCCGAAAGAACACATGGATTCCAAAAAAAACAATAAGCAAGGAGAGGTTAAAAGTCACAAATGTCAAAGTTCACAATTGGTTCTATGCTCCAGGGGAGTTCCGTAAACTTTTTAATTAAAGACTTCAGGGGAGAGTGCAACAGTCCGGTTAACGCAGGAGGTCTGGTGTACGAGGCTGGTGGTTGCGTCCTCGATAACACAAAAATGCTTTGGACGTGAAGATAGGGGTAATAACAGCTGGCATTCTTCTGAAGAAGGAACGAGGCTCAAACATCTTGCAAAATCGACAGTTCCGCTATGGTAGGTATCGAATTCCTCGTCGTGGGTGATACACAGGCCGTGCAGGCAGCTTGCGTGCGCGTTGATCGAGGTTCATTGGGCGCTGCCTGTGTTCCTGCCGAGTACAAGGGGTGCTTTTGTGGCTTTTGGAAATTTTTCCATAGTGATGTCGTAGATGTTTTGATCGAAGGCTCATTTTTTTATCTCTGGTGGAGAATGTATCCACGACAATGGGCCTTTTGTTCTTTGAGCGTAAACAGTGGTTTCTATGAAGTTTTCTTTCGTCGTGGACAATGTTGAAGTGTACGTTGACGTTGTTGTTTCTTGGTTTCGTCGACTTGCTTGGGGTGCGACAGTGATCGTGGTGTGCCAGGATTTTTAGCAATTCCTACGCAGGCTTCTACGACGCCAACCAATGCAGCTGTTTTTGGCGCAAGGCAATGTGGGAGGATTTGTGCAATTGAATTGTCTGTATTTATAAGCCACTCATTGTTGGTGGTTGACTGAAGAATACTTGTGTCATTAGAAGTCGCACCTGCGCTTTTGTTTTCAGTGTTGGCAGTGAAGTCGTATACTGGAATGACGTTGCTTCGATCTTGTGATTGATGAACTCTAGACGCTTCTGCAGAAGACTTTTCTACACAAGATGCTGATTGTGAATGCTTCTGTCTTTGTGGAACAGCTGAGCTGAATACCAAGTCAGTTTGAAAATTACGCATGCGGCACGAAGTATTAAATGCATCTGGGTCATCAATAGTGGATTCAATTCTTTTATGCAGCGAAGAGTTAAGAATTGACTATATTTGCGCGGATGGGAAATCAGGTGAAAGGTTGGGCCTCGTAGACAAATGTCCCGGATGTCTTTTCATGAGCAGATGGCTGACTTCGCCGGAAGTGAAATGTGAACTTCTGCTCTGTGCTCAAATCCGTGAAGGTTGCCTATGACTGTGATTACTGAATTTGAATGCATCGATACGGCTCGTTGTAATCGAATCTTCATTATAGTCTTTACACACTTTTGCGGGCGTTGCTGATGTTGCTGTGGAACGTGTTGCGGTGGGAGCCCTTCTTGGACATTATGCCAGTTTTCTTTACAAGTTGATGTAGTGTCCAGTCGGCAGTCGTTGCAACGCTTTTCAGGCAGCGAAGTTGGTAGGACAGAGTTTACTGGAGGAACGTCAGAGGTGCCTTCGACAGCATTCATTACGTAGGCTTCTGGCCCCTGGCAACCTGTCAGAGTCGCTTCCGAGCCTCCTGTTTTTGGCATTTCAGACGGCTGTGCTCTGAATGGCGACGCCGCAACCGGCGTGGTTTGGTCAAATTCCTGTTGGGAATGGCTGCCTTTTTGTGCAACGAACGATGCGAGTTCTTCTGGCGCATGAAACTGAACTGTAGGTCCCGGGCTTAACTGAGCACGCTGCGAGCTCCTCTGCTCTATTTCGACCATAGCGAACGTGTGAAACGTGAGCTGGGCGTTGTCAGCGAGCGAAGATCCACGCGATGGAAAAGCAGGAGGTGGTTTCATGCGCGAAAACTGCTTTTGACTGTGACGACCGGGTGCGGTTGTCTGTGGATGGCGGGTTAGAAGCAAGTCTTCGTCGTAGTCGTCATTGTATTCTTTAAACCAAACAATCATTTCTTGTTTTATCTTTTCCCATGGCTCGTCGTAATGAAATATGTGCGTGAGGTAGAAATTGAAGGCCTCACCGGAGACGTAGTCGGTAAATTTGGCGACCATGTGCCGTTCCGACCATGGTGCAGCGGTTGCGTGGAGCTCTAACAGGTCGAACCAGTCCTGTACAGGTCTATCATCCACTGCTCCGGTGTACTTAAGGATGTGAAGGTCCGTCGATGGTTCCGTCATGAAGGTCGCAACGGTGTCCAGTGGTGATGCACTTGTGGTCCGCGTTCGCTCACTGCGTCTCGCTGAGGTCTTCGATGACGATGGCCGGTTGATGAAGTGGTTGCGAGGTCTTCACCCTGTCGACTCGTGTGACGCTATGATGACTGGGAGACGTGGCCTGGCTCTTCATACGCCATGTTTATTCCACTCTCACTTCTTCACCGGCTTCTACTAACCATCGGCTTCACACACACACACACACACACACACACACACACACACACACACACACACACACACACACACACACACACACACACACACACACCATATAGTAGGGAAGCAAGAGCGGCGCTGCGGCCCAGGTGCGAACTTGACTACGGACAGAAGGCACGCGGAGAATGAAGTCAAATGACAGAATAGAACAGCCGGCCCGTAACAAGGGTGCTATCTCTGTGTCCGCTTTCTATACAATATACATATATAATGTTAGTAAAGCACCAAACATATTTTTGTTCACTTCAGTTCCTTCGCGTTTTTATGTGACAATCGGCGCCTCTCCTAGCCAATACTACGAGTGTTTACCACTTTTCCTGCCTGCTAGCATCATGTGGTACGTTTGTGTTCTACGCGATCAATTCTATCAACTATATATAATCAACTATATATCATCAACCATCAACTATATGTAATATTCCCTACACTTTCCTTGGCTTGTTTGTGTGTTAATTCCTATCAACGTTGCGCCTAACAAAGGAAAATGAGTGCTTGAAATAATCTCTCTTTCGTTTAATTATAGCATGACAAGTCACAAATTATCATACAATAGGAGATGAGAATAAAACCGGTACCTTCTTATTGATGTGCTTCGCAATGTCATAAACGGCGATGTCGCCTTTTTGCACTGTGAATGGTGTGTAGCGTTTATGATCCAACTTCGTGTCGTTTCCGAATCCCTCGATATCTTTAAATATGTTGTAGTAGCACGCCTGTAAAAGAGAGGTCCGAGAAGCTTCTTAAGTGCAGCCAGCGCATCTTCGCCGAAACAGTTTGTTTGACACACATTTAAATACGTAATGAATCAATTAAGCGAGTTGCTAACAAAATGAGCTTTAGTGATCAGTACCAGTCCTCCATACTCTATGTACAAGAATAATTTAAGCAAACATCACTCTTCCCTTTGTAGTTACTCGCGTGAACACGCAGAAAACGCTGCTCTTTACGAGGTAACTGCGGCTACATGCATTTTCATAAGGCAATTACCGAAGCAACAAAAATGACTCCTCACGTTTCGAATGTTTCAGTCCATCGGTGTTTACCCGTGAGTGGTGATAATTAAAAAAAATGTTCTAAAAATATCGGGTATTTCAAATATTCGCCATTATATTTCAGAACGTAATCGGATAGCATGACTTGTTAATTGAAATTTTTGTATAATCACACACTGCTACGCATATTGCTGACGCGTATTACTGTCTGGCTATGCGACCAGATGTTCGGGTGTAATCACGGCTATTTCACTCAAGTTTTGCCAGTGTTTGTACTCTCCCGACGTTATACAGGCGGGGGTTAACATGACAAGTGATCAAGGAAGGTTAAGTCATGAAGGAAGCACACCTAGTGTTTTTAGCGCATATAGCGTTGTAGTACGTGCGTTAACATTGAGTTTTTATCGCTCCCGGACTTGGCAGAAAGTGTGTTGACCAAGCGTTTATAACTCCTTTGTGTTGTAGTTCATGCGTTAGCCGAGCTTTCTTTCTTTTTTTTTGTTTTTTTGCTGGCTCATTGTCCATATGGTAAGGTTAGGCTTTCAGTTCCTATGATTTTGATGTCCGAATGCTAAACGTGTGCTCCTTGCACCTACGAGTTTTCTAGTGTGTGTGTTGAACTATTGTGCTCAAGTGCTTGTCTGCTCACAAGTATACCTTTAAGCAGAAAGGCATTAAAGCACATTATTTCAGCTTCCGCACTGTAAAACCGTAAGTGCTAATATTCGTATGCTGTACAAGTATATTTGTACAATAAAGGAACTCACAGACGTAATCATTGCTATATACGTCATGATACCAATTGCGCAGCGTCGACATATCGTATACAATGCACACGCAACATTGTTTAAATGTTAATTGATCTGCTCACGTCACTGGACGTAGTTGGAATGGTGTAATTGCTTTTCTTGCAGGGGTTGTCGAGTTCTTCCGCAGCTGCTGCTTCGTACACGCGCGTGCACAGTGAGAACGACACAGAGATTGAAAGCTGCTTGTTCCACATTGTGCTCTTGTTCACCCAGTCCAGCACCTGTACCTGCAATGAGAAATTCTACTTACGTAAGCATTTTGAATTCTTACCCTAAACTCCTAAGCAAACGCACCCAGGAATATACGCGATTTTACTGTGGTCATACGAGGAAACAGAAGCTTTGTAACTTTGGTGTTTATGGTATGCAGACATACACACGTCTGAAATTGAAACAAAACATAGCTAACGAATCCTACTTAACAAAAACATCGTGTGGATGCTAACGCAACCGTTATGCAAAAGGAAACAAGTTACGATCTGGCTTTTACATTGTGAAGAAAGCGGGCACAATAGCGATACCTTTTCCATCACATAATGTGTTTCTAGGGCTCTACAAGATCAACAAACGCCATATTCGTATGTCCATGCAAAGGAATGACCCTAAGGGCAGGTTCCTATATAAGTACCGCTTTTAATGATGTTTAAGGACAAGATTTTTCTGGGGTGACAGTTTTGACACGTTAAGACGTGAAAGAAACTGGAAAGCACAAGAAGAGGACAGAGGAATTGCTTGAAATACACGAGCGCTCGTTTGTTTCACGCCTCTTCTTCGCCCTGTTCGCGTGCGTAGTTGTTCAGTTGCCGTGACGAGAGATTTCGTGGCAAATTTACCGCGCCCCAGATGTTGGTGTTGTTGTCACCACTGTTGTTATACGGAGTCGCTCCTGTGATCCAGCACGAAGGGTAGTTGGCCTTGTACTCGTCCTCCGTGAAGTGCGTCCAGGGCACGAAACCATCGACTGGGAACCGCCTGGAAGAAGAACGCGCCCGAACGAGGCGTCTGAAAGCGTGGCGCTTATTCTAACTCTTCACATACGTTCAAGCACTGTGTAGTTCATAAGAGCAATTCTACAACAGAAGTTGCCTCTTGCATCTGGTTCTTCATGTAGCAACGTATAGGTGCAGGTCGGGCACTTTGTGCGAATATTGAACCAGGTTGTCATGGCTTGCGGATCGTGTAGAGTCTTCAGAATATCGTACATGACTAAACAAACAATTATGTTGTTCATGAGAGAAACTTAACATGAATGTTCATTAGACGCAAATTTAATTTCGCGCATGTTTTTTTTCGCATTCCTGTTATGTCAGCCAACAGTGAAACGCAAGAGAACTACGTTCACTAATACGAAACTGAAGAAAATAAAGCATGCGTTTGTGTGACACAATAAATCTTCCATGGAATCTTCTGAATAAGCTGAAGAAACTCGCATGATCCAGGTCATGCAGGTGGTCATGTAATAATGCAGTAACGAGGTGTGTCTAGAGACTCAATAACAATTAAATGCAGTAGTTATGAAACATGCGGTGACAGCTATGTAAACTATTGACTACATCGGTTATTACTGTAGGTTGTCGTTGACTTCCTTGAGGAACTCCTTGCTGTTCACTGGCCATATCCGAACACCCAGAATGACGAGGCCGAACTCGGCTGAGGGCTGCAGCAGATGGTCCTTCTTGAGCTGGTCGCCCCTTCTTCGCAACTTCTGCACGTGTGACCAGAGTGTTTCGATCACCACTACATATTTATTGCTCGATGATGTTTTGTTATTTTGCAGGCTACAATACGCTTTACTTTAGCCAACCTGTTAACACGGGACATAAATAATTGTTTAGAAATTTTCTATTGCAAAATTGTGTTAGCATAATAAACCTAAAATGAAACCTGGTAAAATGTCACGGTTATTATCGAAAAAAAAATAATGAACTAAAACACTGGGGTGAAATTGAGATACGCTGAGAGGCATCGATTGAGGCGCAACCTGTTGGTACGGAGCATGCTCGGGGTGCCTTCCAGGATCACAATTTCGGTAGACTAATCTCTGTGCCTACCATGAATGCAACACATTAAGCGCGTGTCCTCAGTGATTTGCCGCCGGAATCGAATGCACGAACATTGTAGACCGCGCCTTTACGAACTATGCTGCTTTTCGTGCTTTTTCATTGGTTAGAACGAGGTTCCCTACGTTTTTCCTAAACAACCCGCCCGCTATGGTGAACGAAGGATAAGAATGGCAACGAATAAACAGGAGGACATCAGATAGGTTTGGAATGGGGCTCCCAACGAGCTGACTACCCTATATAAACCCACTTTTATCACAAAATCTTCAATCGGAATAGTGCGCATATGTGCTTTGTCATTGCTCAAACTGTTCGAATGAAAATGTAAATGGACGACCCCGTTGTGCTTCATCGCGTAAACAAATAAAAAGTTTCCTTTTTCTTGCAGAGTGCACCTAGAAACACTGTTGTAAGTAGA
>WOVY01015254.1:0-23744 GCA_013436015.1 Rhipicephalus annulatus
AGCAAGCCGAGCGTCGCAAGGCCCTGCTGCTCAACGCGTTGGGCCCTGCCGGGTTAAGCTTTTCTATACTTTGGAAGCCACCAACGCGTCGCCGACGCCAGCGTCGGGCGATGCCTTCAAGAATGCAGGTTGCTCTTTTCGATGAGCATTTTAAAGATGTCTCGTGCGATTATCTCGCACGCGTGAAATTCCAAGAAAGGCGACAATTGCCTGGTGAGCCAGTCGCCGAGTTATTACTTCTCTTCGAACGCTCGCCGCGTCGTGCGGCTTCGGCGCGCTCGAGGACGATATGATCCGCCATCAGCTTTTCATCGGGGTAGCCTCGCAAAACGTCCGCTGCCGCATGCTTCAAAAGGGCTCCTCAATTTCATTATCCGAAGCCCTCTCGATTGCGCGAGAGGACGAGCTCTTATTCGCTCCCAGTTGGAGCAATTCGCTCCGCCATTCAGTGCAGCAACTTTCTGCTGCCGGGGGCCAAGGCGGCGGCTCTTCGTTTCACGAGACGCGTCAACATGGCGGCCCTTCACCTTCGTCTCGGCGCGGCGGCCAACATGGACGCCCGCCTGCACAGTCCTTCCGTGGCGGCTAACATGGCGACCTCTCTGCGTCGCGGGGGCGAGGAAGCCGACAATATGGCGACCCCATTCCGCCAAATTCGGGTTTTCAGGAACAGCACCGAGCTCCTAACTCGTGTTCGCAATTTTCTTCTTCAAGCGCAACTGCGCATTGCTTTCGTTGCGGATCGGCTCGTCATTTAGCCAATTTTTGCGCAGTGTCCCGCGAGAACCGCACTTGTCTTGCGTGCGGAAAATCGGACATTTTCAGTCCGTATGCAATTCCCGTCCAGCAAATCTTCCGGAACCGGTTTCTTCGTCCGCTCCTTCGAGCACTGCACAAACCAATACGGTCACTGTTTTAAATGTGGATGGCCTCCACACTACGTCCGAGCCCAGCATCGTAGTTTCAGTGGGCCATGTGCCCTTGTCATTTCTCGTGGACCACTGGTGCCTCAGTCTCTTTAATCAGTGCCGCTGACTTCCATAGTCATTTTTCCAACATTCGGCTTTTGCCTTCACACGTCGTTCTACAGACATATTCCAAGGGAACGATTGATAATTTAGGTCAATTTACAGCTCAGGTTTCCTATCGCAGTCGCACTGCTTTCATTACTTTTTATGTAACAGCCAATGGCAGCTCACTTTTGGGACGTGATGCAATCAGGGCTTTGTCCATCAACATCATTGGTGCGTCTATGACGTGTGCTCAAGTCGACGTCCAAGATGATCTTCCGGCCAACGCGCCTTCTGAATTCCACCACCTGTTCACCCGTGAACTGGGTTGTGTGCGCGGTTTTGTGCATAAAGTGATGCGTCGACCAGGTGTGTGCCCTGTGCGTGCCAAGCTGCGCCGCATTCCTCTTCTTCTCCATGAGCAAGTCTCTGCGGAACTGTCTCGCCTTCAAGCCAGCGGAATCATCGAGCCTGTCTCTGCTTCCGACTGGGTTTCTCCACTGGTCGTCGTCAAGAAAAAAGATGGATCCCTTCGACTATGCGTCGATTTACGAGAACCGAACAAGGCAATTGTCGTAGACGGGTTTCCACTTCCTCACATTGAAGAGCTGCTTCATCAGCTTTCTGGAGCGGTGTGTGTTTCTCCAAGCTGGACCTCGCGTCCGCTTATCACCAAGTTGAACTTTCTGAGTGCAGTAGAGAGTTGACCGCATTTGTATCGCACGAAGGCTTGTTTCGGTTCGCCGCGTGTGTTTCGGGCTTGCATCTGCCCCTGCAGTGTTTCAGAAAATGATGTCAATTATTCTTAAGGGTTGTAATGGTGCCCTTTGTTACTTGGATGATATTTTGGTGTGGGGACGTACTCGCGAAGAGCACGATGCTAACTTGCATACTGTTCTCAACCGCATCAGTGAATGTGGTATGAAACTTAATAACAAGTGCATTTTTTCTGTGGATGAGTTACAATTTCTAGGACATAATGTCAGTTCCCGCGGCTTGACACCTGTTGAATCTAAAGTTCAGGCCATTGTCAATGCCCCACGGCCTACTGATGTTAAAACCTTGCAATCTTTTTTAGGTCTTGTGGGTTATTATGCCAAGTTTGTTCCTCACTATGCTGATGTTGTTGAACCACTGCGTACTCTACTTCATCAAGCACAGACTTTTAACTGGTCAGCTGAAGCTGAGCAGAGCTTCATTCAAGTTAAGGCAATACTGGCCTCAAAGCCAGCTGTTAGTATTTTCAATGAGAAGCTTCCCATCGTCATCACGACGGATGCGTCCGATGTTGGACTGGGAGCAGTGTTTCAACAACTCAGAGATGATCAGCTGATCACTATTGCTTTTGCATCTCGTACATTGACCCCTGCTGAACGCAGATATTCAGTAGGAGAGCGTGCAGCTCTCGCTTGTCTTTTTGCCTGTGAGAAATGGCATGTTTACTTGTGGGGCCGGCACTTCACATTACGTACAGATCACCAAGCACTAGTTGCTCTTCTTTCTGCAGGATCCGAAGGCCGCCGCCCTATTCGCATTTCCCGTTGGTGTGCCAAACTCATGTATTATAATTTCAGTGTTCAATATTGTAAAGGTTCTAATAACGTGGTTGCTGATGCACTGTCGCGCCTTCCTCTTCAGATACCGGTTACTGAAGAGCGGGATGAGGAAGTTGTTTCATTAGTTACTTCCTGCATTACTAAAGCTGAGCTTCAGGCAGCTACAGCTGCAGATTCCACTTTGTCTCAGGTTCTCAAATATTTACTTGAAGGATGGCCTTCCAAAGGTGCTCTTGCTTCTGAATTCTTGCCTTACTTCGCAGTCCGACAGGAACTGTCTTGCGTCGAGGACTTGCTTTTCCGCGATGAACGCGTGATTCCCCCTGCTTCTTTCCGTAACAAGCTAATACAGCTTGCCCATGAGGCCCATCCTGGCATTGTCCGCACCAAACAGAATCTCAGAGACAGGTACTGGTGGCCAGCCTTAGATAAGCAGGTCGAGCATGCAGTTTACAACTGCCATATATGTCAGGCAGCTAACAAGTCTGCCAAACCTGCATTTTCTCCGTTGCAGCCAGTCCAGTGGCCTGATCGGCCTTGGCAGAAACTCGGCATGGACATCATCGGTCCTTTGCATAATGTTCCGCAAAATGCCCGGTTCATTGTTTCTCTCATCGACTACCATTCCAAATGGCCAGAAATTTGTTTCACACATACGGTTACTTCTGAGGTCATCATTGAGTTTCTGTCTTCAATCTTCAGCCGGGAAGGTTTTCCTGATGCCATAGTTACGGACAATGGTCCACAGTTTCAGTCCCAACATTTCGAGGCTTTTCTTTCACAACGAGGAATTCAGCACTTGAGGTCATCAGTTTTCTATCCCCAATCAAATGGGCAAGTCGAGCGCTTTAATTGCGTTCTGAAGGAACATATCCAGATCGCCCAATTAGAGCACCGTCCCCTCAAGCAAGTCTTGACGGAATGTTTAGCTTCGTACAGGTTCACACCACAAGGCACCACTGGAGTGTCTCCTGCTCAACTTCTCCACGGTAGGCAACCGCGAGTTGCTCTCGACATAGTCTCTTTGCCTCGCAACATAACAGTGTCTTCTCCTGATCAAATCCGTACCAGGGTTTTTTCACAGACAGCAATGAAAAAGTATGTCGACACCCGTCGAGGTGCAAAGCAGTCCAAAGTTCGCACTGGCGATTTAGTCAAGGTTCGTGTGCCAGGCAAGCGGCCCCAAGTATCGCGGTCTTACAAAGTCTTGGGTCAGGTTAGCCCCACTTCTTTCGTTTAAGTGATGGTAACATCTGGAATGCTTCGCGCCTTGTTATTTTTCATACGGATTCGCCTTCAACACCTAAAGTCTTCCTCATCACGTTCCGTCCACACCTTTCAACTACACATCAGATTATTACCTGTGGCCTCCATGTACAGGCATTTCTTCAAGGGGGGAGGAGTTACCAGTCAGTGTCGCTGGTTCAAGTACACTAAGTCATACGGTTAACTTCGAACCTTCAAATTCGGCTGAGACCGTTGACCCGAACTCCGGTCCGCAAAATTCTTCCGAAGCTCATGCTGCGAGCTCTGATGACACCGCGAATTTTAACGCTCGTTCAGAGCCTTCACAATCTTCTGCTTTTGCACCTGATTCTACACCCAAAAGGGCCCGCCCTAAGCGGAAGCGGCAGAAGCCGCGTCGGTTCAAAGACTACGTCACGTAGAACTACAAATCTATATTGTACTGAGTTGTATAGAATTTTTAGTGAATTTTCAGTACTTCCAATGTACATATTTTCAGTGCATTTTCAGGATTCGTAGTGTGTGAGTTCAGTGTGCCGTGTTCTGAATTTTAATATGTTCTAATGTACATACCTTGTATATACTTTTGTATCGATTATGTATAAATATAAACAGTGTATAGGTGTGCTTTTTTCGAGGAGGGGATGGTTGTTGTGTTCAGTTTCGGTTTCGAATTGACATGTGAGGATGCCAGGGAGCGCCGCTCTGGCATCCGGGATTTCAAGGCGACTTTTAAATAAAACCAGTGTGTGTTAGGTAACCGTAGAGTGCGGTTGTGTGCTTTCCTTCTTCGGCGCTGCGCGCCAACCCGCGTGTTCGGGCTGGTCGATGTCCCCGCCGGCCGCGTACGTCTCCGTCGGCCGTATTCTTCTTCTTCTGCTTCGTCGGGACCAGCCAGCCCCCAACACAGCATGCATCTCTCGCGAACACGCGACAGGAGGAGCAAAAGGCTGCGCTGCATACGTTAGGGGTGCGGCCACAGGCTGCACGGCTGGCGGATAGGCGAGAGGAGGGCCTACCGGCTGCGCGACACGCTAGCAGTGAACACGGCTGGCTAGAGGCGGCTCGTGGTGCGCAAGAGGAACAGCTTGGGCAACCTCTTCCGAAATAGCAGTGCGAATCCGGGCAGGTAGACGGGTGGTGGTCTCGTGAGTGAAGGGCACTAGGGAAAGTTGGCGGGCGACTTCCTCACGGACGACGGCTCGAACTTGCTGAAGCAAAGATGAATTGTCAAGCAGGGTGTCAAAACTGGACAGTGACTCACCACCACGCTGAGGCTGCCGAGTCAGATTGCGTTGCTTCTTCAACTCGTCGTAGCTCTGACACAAGCTGACGACTTCGGAAACTGTGCTCGAATTTCTTGCCAAGAGCATTTGAAATGAGCCGTCGTCGATGTCCTTCAGGATGTGTTTGACCTGTCAGATTCGGGCATGGTGTCATTCGCATGTCGACAAAGGTCGAAGACGTCCTCAATATAGCTGGTAAAGGTCTCGCCAGTCTGCTGAGAGCGGACGCGCAAGCGCTGTTCTGCCCACAGCTTGCGGACAGCCGGCCGACCGAACACTTCAGCATATGACGTCTTGAAGACGCCCCATGTGGGGATCTTGTGTTTGTGGTTGTTAAACCACAATTCGTCAACGCCAGTGAGATAAAATATGAGGTTGCCCAGCTTGTCGGCTTCATCCCGCTTATTGTTTGTGCTCACCAGTTTGTAGTGCTCGAGCCAGTCTTCAACCTTGGTCCCATCCGCACCGCTGAAGACCTTCGGGTCCCGTAGCCTAGGATGGCCGGGGCAGTTGAACAGGGGCGAAGGCGTCGATGTAGTGGCGTTGTCAGTCATGACAGGCGGTAGCGTGCGGCTTCGCAGCTCCAGGGTGTAGCAACGGGGATTAACAGCACCTTACACCAAATGTGAAGAGGTTTATTAGCCGTTAAAGACAGCGACGAGACAGCGTGAAGAACCGTCCAGCGATCGGCACAGCAACGAACCGAAGCACGAGCCGAGAGAGCCGGGCGTTAGCGATGCTGCTTGCTGCAGGCACATCTTCTTCTTCACACATTGATTTTCTGAACGCATGCCAATTAGTTATTTTGGCAGTGTCAATCTTTTTACGTATCTAATTAGTGTGTATAGTGGTGCATAATATGTAATGATCATTGCCTAGATTTTCTAGAGTGTTGTGTCATTCTACCTCTTGACAATTTTTGCACATAGTTAGATCCGGTGTCGTGTCTCTGGAGTTACTTTTTCCTAGTCTTGTTGGCATTGCTGGATTTGTCAGAAGTGTCATACCTGTAATTTCTATTTGCTGGGCTATGTTTCAGTCTTTGGCATCCTGAGTGAGGTATCCCCCGCTTGGGTCTTGCATTGAAGTCCCCCATCACTATGAGCGTGTTCTGCTTTGCTAGTTTTGCTGCATCTTCAAATAGTTTGTCGAAGGTTGCCTTTCTTTGTCGAGGTTGGCTATAAATGTTCAGGATGAAAATACTTTTCTTTTTCTTCTCTTTATATAGGATTTCCTTATAGATATGTGAAATTTCGATTCCTTCTATTGATTTATGCTGTATTGTGGTTATGGATTTGTGGACTAATGTCGCCACTCTCCATTCGTTGTTATTATTCACAGCTTCACCATGAGTGTCGTAGCTTTGCATGCTTGGCCTTATTCCTACCTCTTGGAGAGCTATCACAGCAGGTGGCCTCGGCTGCGTGGCTACCAGCTGTGAAAGCTGTTCCTTTTTTCGTCGGAATCCCCGGCAGTTCCACTGCCATATGTCGCACTCTTCCGTAGTTTTTCTTAGTCGCTCATGCATTGTCAGTAGCTTGTTGTGTCATATTAAGTAGGCCCGGCCTGTTGTATGCCTTATCTGCTTTTTCCCTTATGTTGCTACCATTCGTATGCATTTTCAACGCCTTCGTGAGTTCTATCTGTTGCGCTTGAATTTTTTCTTTCCAACACATCGAATTTTCTGTCTACCTGCCCCATGACCTGTTCGACAATGGAGGGAACTATTCCTTTTAAGGCTTCTTTCAGAATAGCTATCGTCACCACAGTGTCGCCGTTCAATATTGATATGCTTTGTTGCTGTTGCTGCTGCTGTCCTGCCGAGGAAGATTGAGGGGGTTTCTCTTGTGGTTGTTGGGTTCTAAGTTGCCTATTTTCTCTTTCTAAATCCCCATTTTTACACGCATTAACTCCAGTTCTCGCTCAAGTCACGCGAGCTGTGTGTGTGTTGATTGCGCTTAGTTTGGAGAAGGTTGGGAGGCTGCTGCTGTCCAGCTTACCCTGAATTTCTTCTTCTTCTTCTTCTTCTTCTTCTTCTTCTTCTTCTTCTTCTTCTTCTTCTTCTGCTGCTGCTGCTGCTGCTGCTGCTGCTGTTGTTGTTGTTGTTGTTGTTGTTGTTTCTTCCTGAGCTCCTTGTTCTTGTTCGGCTTGCTTTCTTCTTGCCAATTGCCTTTGGAGCTGGAGTAGTCTCGGGAATCGGATCTGGACCTTGATCTCGAGCGGGAACTGGATTGAGATCCGGAGCGTGATCCTGCGTCGGACCCCTCCGTTAAATCCATATGCTGCCTTTCGGTGCTGAACCATCGTCGTTTCAGTATTCCTGGGGATCGTTGCCTATTTTCGTGTCTAAGCTGCTGTACCTGTTCTTTTCCCCGTTGGGGGACTTTCTTAAGCCTTTTAGTGCATTCCTTCGCCGCCGTTTGATGATCCCCGTTACATAGTGCACACTCCGGAACGCACACGCGGTCTTTTGGAGGGTCTTTAAGCCTGCAGCCACCACACACATTCACAGTGGGTGTTGAACAAACGTCAGTCCTGTGACCTTGGCTTTTACACAGTTTACAATAGTGTCTTGTGGGTTGGTATGGTAGACATGGCATCTCACCACCATGGTAGTACACAAAACGCGGCACAATGGGTTCATCGAAGGCTATCATTGCCGTTTCAGATTTTCCCAACATGCGTGCTTGCACGATTGTGACGCTGCGTACTCTAAGGTTGTTGAGAAGTTCTTCTTCCGGTGTTTCACGTTCCAGCCCGTGCACAACTCCCCAGAGGCACCCTCGGGTGTAGAAATGTAGGCATTCACGAGATGTCTAGTGTTCTTGAGGTCGAGCGCCTTGATTTTCGAAATTTGCTCGGCGACGTGCTCGTGCGGAGTACTTGCAATGATTGGTCCATTCCGGAGGCGCAGCAGGAATTTGTCATCTGTGCACGTTTCCGCGTCTCCACATGCACGTTCAATCGCTTGTGCCATTTGATATGTTTTTAAGTCTCTCACCACGACTCCTGGTTTGGGTCGTATAATAATTTTCATATCATTATTGAGTAGAGACGTCGTACGTGAGCGTCGGCGGCCTCTCATGGCACCCGATGCGTCGTGTCCACTCCCGTGCGCCCGCTCAGGCGTTCCGTAATTGCCACCCGCGTTCCTCTCGCTGTCTCTGAAGCTGCTGTCTGCCAGAGACGCTAAGTCATTAGTTGTTCTTTTTTTAAGACTTAGTCATAAAGTTTGCTGAAAATCACCAACTTGCCTGGAATCTTCCATGGCCCGCGCTTGCTTCCTTAGTCTCTTACGTTCGCGTAATGAAAGAGCAAGCTGACACTGACCATCTTTCGCCTCGTCATCAGCTCCCTTTGATGCTTCATGGTGTTCGCTCGCGTCGCCGCTGGCTGACTTCACTTGTATCGCCTCGTCGGACGATGTGGAGTATTTGACGAAATCTTCTGCAGAGCCGAGTTCTGTGCTCAAATCTTAATCGTCCGTGCCCATGGATTCCTTTGCCATTACCTGGTCGTCGTCCGTTGGGTTATTGGCTGCTGCATTGGCACGCCCAGGAGAGTTGCTGGTAATCGATGCACTGCTCCTCAGTCCGTCGCTAGTCCTGGCCTGGCGGCCGGGCATGCTAAGTCCTTGGTCACTTCGGAAGGGAAAAAATCGGCGTCGTTGTCCCGATAACTTGGTATCAAAATAATCACGTCATACTTCCAGTCACACTCTGTGTTCGCTCTAAAGAAGCCACGAAGTTTAACGCAAAAACAGGCAAAATTTTGAGGAGCCGAGACGAACGCGTCCGATCCGCTCGACGCCACCTAGCCAGTATGCTCAAGTGCTGGCTGTCTTGTGTGTGCTGTGCGGTTGTTTCTTTGACAAATTTAGTTCACTGCACATTTGATGACACGTTATTGGTGGCTGGTTCATGAGAGCTGTAGTGTTGAATTACTCCCGCGTAGGCGTGATCATGTTTGTGCAGACATACTTCCGAATGAGATTTAGGGTCTGACACACTGTACTGACAACACCACTGTCACACGGGTTCTTGTTTGCTATGTCGTGCCCTTTTATATCGCAGTTATATGACGGCTGCACAGTATTTGATCCAATTAGTTTGGCCAGTTAGCGGTGACTAATACTGGTGTCACTCGAATACTTTTGATCTAGATCGACAGGTCTGTCGCTGCTGCGCCGGATCGAGTTTGGCGCAGACGCCCTAGCTGATTGCAATCAAATGTGCCCGTGTGACACCGGTATGATCGCATGTGCGAATGCTCAAACCCTTTCTGTGCGCTCTTGTGGTCTCTAGCTTCTTGGCTGCTGGTTGCGTCAGTAGACGAGCATGCAAGAAAAACCGTTTACTGCATATACAAAGCTATTCTATCAAAATTATGCAGAAAAGATGCATCATACTGGTTAGCTAGGTCTGTAATAATGGGACGTCCGCAAATAGGCACATGTACAAAGAAGGACTGAAAGCTGGACCAGCTGGTGAGAGTACTTTAACATTTTTTAACAGAGCGCATGACTATGCGGGCACAAGAGGGATTTGTCCTTTCTCTAGTGTCCGTGTAGTCCGGCCCTGTGTTACAATACGTTCAAAAACATGTATGTGTTTGGTCTTGCTAAATCAAGTATTACATTGAAAATTGAAAGACTTTTCATTCTTTAAGAAGTACAATGTCATTTTGGATCTTATTACTAGTTTTCCCGCATGTTATTTATTAATCAAAAGGATGTGATGTTTACTTCACTATCAGATTAGCACATTTGTCCCCACTTAGTAGTCAGTGCACGATACAAGCTTTTTGTCTTCGTTGGTGCGTGTGCGCAATATTAAATAGCATGAAGTTACATTTCTCGGCTCCTCTATACTATAAATAACTTCATTTCATGGGATAGGCACAATGATAAAGTATTATGGTTCTTGTATTGAACGAAATTTCTTCAAATTTTGTTGAGCCTTGTAATAGACAAGTCCCCTTGTGAAAATGTCATCTCCAGCACCCACCTCCCGTTTACAAAATTTTCATGGCTCCCCAGTGTGTAATTTTTACTAATAATTACTAATAACACTCTATCTAGCAAAACCATGTTACGAATTTTTTTATCTAACGAAGAATTTCTATTCACCAGCAAAAATCTGTTGAATGTAATGTTGTCTTCAGACCGATTTAAAGTTGCTTCGAAACGACTAGGTAAAAAAGCAGTGATTTTTTTATAGTTTTGCTGCAACAGATTTGAGTATGCGTTCTGACACTACCACATTGAAGCATTTATGTGCCCTCGCTTTACTTTTATGGAGCTGCATGCCGTAAGCCTGTGCAGAAGAACAATGAATACAGCCTTTGGTAGTGCTTTTACGTTCCAGATGGTGGCAGAGGTGACGATGGTTGCTTTTTATTTCATGGCTTATGCGACAGAAGGCACTGATCACTCCTAGCGTTTTTCTAGCTTGGAATGCTCGCACAATCGCTGCATTCATTTTCCTTGGGATTGCATATCGGTAACTTGTCATAGCCACATGTCTCCCTGGTCTGCATCACCCAGACATGGTGTCCCTCTTCTATGTCAAATTTGCCCCTACGGATTTTCAAAACACAAAGGTCAGGCTAGAAGTGCTCTTTGCTAATCTAATCGGTCCATGTTCTTGTAGAAGCCACAAAGATATGACTGTTTTTAATGGCAAAATAATGAGAAAACGGGTCTAGGGGAGCTCAGTTTCCACAGTTTATTCATCATCACCTGCATCGAAAATTATAGGTACACATGAAGTAAGCTAGGCTCCCATTGAGAGCATACTAACTAATCACAATTTGTGAACGTGTTCTCTACCTACCAGAAAGACAAAGTATCACTGATACCTTATGAACCTCGTGATTTTATACAAAATGCATCCATGCATTCTCGAGTAGTTGGGTCCTTGCTTCTGCCAATAATCTAAACCTTATCCAGGTACGACTCACACTTATGAGAATCGCAATGCGTCAGCAAATGTGCCCCATCTTTATCTTTTAACGAAAGCTCATGTTTCTGTGCATGCTCATTCACGCATATTCTCGCCCGGCCCACATTCATCTTTTGCCGTGGGACAGTGTAAATTCATAAACGACTACGTTGACACATCTTGTGTATGATTGGCATGCCTCTTACTGCACCCATCTTTGTTGCTTCCATCAGATAGTTTACATGAGAATGCTGAGATGATTTTCGTGGCGCAGAAAAAATAATCAGCATGCCATCTCTGTTTGCGACCATTTTAGGTCGTGTGCAGCTCGGTCCATACACGGTACAACCTCAGGTCTTGCTGTTCTGCGCTCTTGCTCTACCCCAGTACCGAGGTGTATTCTCTTGATAGTCTAGTGGAGCAACTCAGCTACAGCGTTAAGGAGCATGTGAAGGAAACAGACTACAGACAACCTGTCCAATTGGTTTAGAATAGTCTTCTGCATAACGTGTGAGCACGACCCTGCACATGCATTCTCTGGGCATTGTTCAGCTATGGCCCTTTTCACAGTTGTGGAATGTGTCAACTCGTAAGTGAGCAATTTTTCAGCGCACTTAGACAAAAAAGCCAACAGCCGTGACGGCTCTGCATGGTAATGCATTAAGCCAAAAACTGCAAAAAGCCACAAGCCTTCAACTCACGTGTAAACACCAATCCTTTTTCAGTCTGCGAAAGCCTGCTAGAACACTCTTAACAATGTTAACAATTAACAATATGTCACGATGGTTAGTTGCTTTAAAATAATAAAAAAATTATCATCATACGTAAGAACTTCCAGAACATCCCACTAATTAAAATGTTAGTGGAACGTGATAAAAGCGGTCACGGTCATACATAAGAAATGGTACAACACAGGAGCAACATACGAGCTATTTTTAACATAAAACTCGAGAAGGGCCATAAAAGCTTATACTGCCATGCCCGCGGCATTCCTGAATGCAACCACACCACACTCGTTTGTGCAACTTCTTATGTAGAAAAACAATTCACCATGCAGGACAGAATAAAATAGGTCCTCAACATCTACAGAGAACAAGTACCCATCGAAGGATTCTTTGAACAAAAATTAAGTGGATGATGCATGGGAAATTCCCAGTTTAAAATGGGTCTCTCATGACAACCGAGTCTGGCCGCTTCATTAAAAACTGACTGATCATGTTCTGCCAGATACCTCAATCACTCACAATCGTCCTGAATGAAACACCCGCCTTATGCGTCTTGGCCGTAAAAAACACAGAAAGGGTGTTCTTTTTGCTAGCTGTAGAATGCAATAGGCTCTGCTAGTTGTGCAAGTTCCAAGTCCTTACTTGGAGCCACTGCCTTGCTTTTCAAAACTCTTGTTTTGATGAGTTTTAACTTGACGAAGTTGATGTAGACTGCTTGTCTTGCCTTGAAGTTACACAAATCTACATCCAATACTACGGAGCCACTTCTTTTATCCACTTGAAATGGGCACAAATTGTTGCACTTAAAGAATGACAACACCCACCAACGTATCCTCCTGACAAAAAGAGTTTTCCCCCGTTCTTGCGGGAGCTTAAACACTGTTTTATAAGCAATAGTCCCTAACTGCGACATCGACTTTTGCCGGAACTCGTCGGTGCAATGCCAGTAATTAGTGAGCCAGCAACAGAGGTTCATGGCTACATTTTGGGCCTTTGTAGAGTATATAGCGTACACTTTCTGCAATGTGAGCATTTCCCAGCCCAGTGAGGCCTTCCTCGGTCGCGCGAGCAGTCTTCTTCAGTATGAAACAGCAGGCATGCCTCATCTTCAGGTTCTGGTTTGCCTCAGTGATGTGGGCTGCTGAACGCTTGGCATCGCGAAGGTTCTTCAGTGCCAGCCACTCCAGGTCGAAACTGAAGCAAAGTGAACGAAGTAGGTAAAGAAAGCACACCTGCTGCCAGAAATTATGATTTCACATACTTTCGTAACAGCACCAAATAAAGGTGTGACTTCCCAAAAAAGAGCACTCACTTCTACAAGAACACGCCCTTTCGGGGAAGTCATGCCTTCATTTGGTTGTGTTAGCAAATATGTAAAATTTTAAAATCCGAATTGTGGTGGCAGGCGCGCTTATTTATTTACCTCCTTCGTGCAATGTGCTTTAATTTGGAACTGGAGTGGTTGGTGCTAAAAAAGTTTTGCAATGCCAACCGTATCATACTTGACCAAGCACAATAACAAGTGCTTAGTCAAGAATGTGTTATCAGTCGAAACTCGTCATCTCTCAGAATTCATGTGCTGAAAGCGCCCTGAGGAACCATGCATCTACGGTTAAACACGCACACCTTTAAACATGGTCACACTTGTGCAAAGCAGCCTTGAATGTCTATTAGGTCACGCGTGCTCCTGGGAACACCACGTCGGAGCCCACAACTTTCGCAAGTTACCACGGATTAAGCCTGGCTGCAGATGCACTATACAGAGCCGGGGACATGGCTGTACATGGTTCTGCTAAACGTTCCGGATATGTTTCAACGTTGCTAGAAACATGTCGAAAAGCAGTTGGTAGTACAAATACAATACGTAAGCAGTAGCACTGCGATGTGAGTTGAATAACCTGTTGGTATTGAAACCAACCTGCGATGTGCAGCAGCTCGATAACACATGCTCTTCTTGTAAATCAGCCTTCTTTTATGTCCAATTCTATACGAAGGCTTCCCCCAGTTACCTATAATTTTCCCAACCCCGTGCAAGCTTAATCGATCTTATGCGTGCAAATCCTATCTAGCCTTCTGCCTTTCTCATCTATTTTTCCCACCTTTCGTAGCCACACAATCTCTATAACTGGTCACTTGTCTCTCCCTCACATTGCTTGACCTATCCAGGTCCACCTTTTTTCTGTCAGCTAAAATGTCATTTAGCCCTGTTTGTTCTCTATCGAGCTCTGCTTTTTTTAGTATCTCTATGTTATGCTAAACATTTTCTGTTTTTATTTTGCCTAGTTCTTGGTCTGTTCTGGACTTTTTTTCTTTTTTTACTGTCATTTAAGTTTCTGCACGATATGTTAGTTGTGGGAATTGAGGCTGGCCCGCTGCCTTTGCGCGGGCTTTCCCGCCTTCTCTGCCGTTCTCATGTCCCGACATGTCTGCCCTCCTTTGCTGTCTGTCGTGCTGGGTAGGGCGGAGTGACGTTTAACTCCCTCACCCGGAAGCGGATGTGGACTGTGGCGCCGCGCGCGGGGACCCCCGAGAGGTTTTTTGCGCGCTGCGTCGGGAGCGGTCAGTACTTTCCGGGACTTCAAACGGTGAGCCACGCATTATTTTCCGTCCGTCGAGTCCCGTCGCTCGGGGCTCGTCGGACTTCGCCGACGGCGCCTCGCGCCCGAGGCGAACGCTTACCTTTTGTTGCCCCGCTGCGTACTCACGGCCGAAGGGCAGTACGGTGTCCTAGTGCGTGGCCTAGCTACGCCGACCCGTCTCCCTTCGAAGCCAACGCGAGCGCCTTTGCCCTCGCTCGAGCAACCGGGCCCTTTCTCCCGGTGTCTCCGTGGATCACCTTTACCGCGGAGACGTGCTCGTGGCACCCTGTGTAGTACTTTGTGCCCGTGGCGTGGATAAGCCTACTTGCTTTCCCGCCGCGCCTTTTTGCAACGGGCTGTACTGCGTTTGGTGTTGCCACAATAAAGTGTTGCGACTTTGAGCAGTATCGTGTTCTCGCCACGGCGACGGTTTTATTTATTTATTTATTTATTTATACAAATACCCTAAGGGCCCAAAGAGGGCATTACATAGGGGGGGATGCAAGTGAGTTTACAAAAACGAGGTGTGTACATATAATGGTAAAAAATGCACACAAAACCATGAAATACTTTAGGTGACATTATAAAATAGAGCACAATGCGAAGCGGTAACGAGAAAGTTTGGGACAAAAATACACAAGGCAAATACAACAGTAGTGACAAGTTTGCGTTTAGGCAATTTTAATGTGGGCAATGTTTTTGTAGTTTTTTTTTTTTTTTTTTTTTTTTTTTACAAGATATGCGAATATATTAGGCTAAGGAGGGTTTCCATCGAAAAACACTGTTAGGGCAACTTGAAATAGAGTTGGTTCTGTAAGCGACACTAGAGATGAGGGCAAGGAATTCCATTCTGTAATTGATAACACTAGCGGCGAATTTTGATACAAGTTCGTTCGCGCAAATATTGGTTTTATTTTATGAACATGGTCTCGCCGAGTAGATACATTGGGAGCAGGCAGAAGGTTAGCTCGAGCAAATGTGGAGTTTCCATGATGAAGATTATGAAAAAACACCAGACGTGCAAATTTTCTGCGTGAGCCAAGACTGACAAGATTTAGCCTTTTCTTCAAGTCAGATACACTTACGTAATGAGAATATGAAGACATGATAAATCGGGCTGCTTTATTTTGAACTGATTCGAGTAGATTGGCCAAGTAAGCGTGATGTGGGTGCCAAATTATAGAGGCATATTCCAAAGAAGGCCTTATGAGTGAGATATACGCACGAAGCCTCGTATCAGTGTTTGCGACATGTAGGCGTCGTTTAAGGTATCCTAGTTTTTTGCATGCTTTGGAGGTGACGTGTTCAATGTGCGCATTCCAGTTTAAGTTTGACGTAAAAAGTACACCAAGGTATTTAATCGAGGATACTGAGCCAATGTTAGCACCACGTATTTTATATTGATTAGCGTTCTGGCGAATAGTTGAAGCGAATTGCACGTGTTTAGTCTTTGAAATATTGATTTCCATTTGCCATATGTTGCACCATTCTGTTAGCCTATTTAGGTCTAATTGTAGAGAAATGACGTCACTGTTGCTGGTTATGGGTTTGTAAATGACGCAATCGTCTGCGAAAAGGCGTATTTGAGATGCGAGATTAACGGCTATGTCATTTATGTATATCAAAAATAGTAATGGGCCAAGGACGGAGCCTTGGGGAACTCCCGAGATGACGTCAGCACGGGTAGAAAAGCAATCTTGCAAACTGATTACCTGAAATCTATTACTAAGGAATTCTTCAATCCATCGCGTACAGTTGTAATCAAGTTGTAAATTTCTGATTTTAAGTTTGAGGCGATTGTGAGGTACGCGATCAAATGCTTTAGAAAAGTCAATGAAGATGGCGTCTATGTAAAGTTGATTGTGTATTGAAGTGTGAATATCTGTGACGAGTTCGAACAGTTGAGTTTGACATGAGCGATGTTGACGGAATCCATGTTGGTTGTCAAGAAGCAAGTTGTTTTGGTTGAGGTAAGTTATAATGTGGGTATACAAGACATGCTCAAGCAGTTTGCAGGAGATGCATGTTAGAGAAATTGGTCTGTAGTTGGTGGGATCTGTGGAGTCACCTGATTTAAAAACTGGAATCACTAAGGCAGATTTCCAATCTTCTGGTACGCATCCTGTATCCAGCGATTGTTGAAATATTAAAGATAGCAATAAAGACGAGTAATGGGACGTAAATTTTAGAAGTTTGGCGCTTATACCATCCGGACCGGGGCTGGTTTTATTAGGGAGCCTGTCAATGGCACGAGATATGCCATTTTGTGATATTACGATGGGCAAGAAAGGGTACTGGATGAGCGGTTGATGAGATATATGAGCATCATGAAGTGCGTGTTCCCTAGTAAAAACGTCGGAAAAAACATTTACGAAACTTGTTTGCGCTATCTATAATGCTCAAAGTCACGCCATTTTCAGTAAGTAAGGGAGCTGCATGATTATGTTTGGGGTTTACAACTTGCCAAAACTTTTTTGGGTCAGTTTTCAGCATATTTGGAAGGATAGAGTGAAGAATTCGTTTTTGGCATTAGCAATAGCTGTTTCTGTAAGACGTGATATGTTCTTGTAGTTTTCCCAGTCTGTTTGAGTCTTTGTCCGAGAAAACTTTCTGAAAGCTCTTTTTTTCTTGTTTATGCATTTTTTTACATCGTGGTTAAACCAGGGGTCGTTCTGCCTTGAGGTGATGGTTATCTTAGGTATACAGTTAGCTTCAACTTCCTTCAGTCTGTCTCGAAACAAACACCAATTGTCATTTGCAGATCTAGTTTGAAATTCATTTGAAAAGTCTGCGGCAAATGGTGCTAAAATGGCAATCATTTTTTCAGTATTAGCGCGAGCGTAACTGAGAATACACTTCTTCATTTTCTTTTGTACGGTGGATTTCAGTGCAAACGAGCAGTGCACGACATTATGGTCACTTATTGGATCAAGCACTCGGACTTCACTGAATTCTGGATGATTTGTCAAGATTAAGTCTAAGATATGATTGCCTCGTGTTGGTTTTTGTACAACTTGAGATAAATGATGAAAATGCAGAGTATGCAAGAAATTAACACATTCAGATCTATTGCTGTTTTCTTTCAGAGAAGAGTTTGACCAGTCGATATAAGGGTAGTTAAAGTCTCCCCCTACTATCAAAATGCATTTCGGATATTGAGAAAAAATATGTTCAATGGCGGTATTAAATAAGTGTACAAAGTCTGACCGATTGTCAGGCGGGCGATAGCATGCAACATCACACACTGCGCATGACCAATACGCGCGGTAATCGCAACTAGTTCTAGGGGAGTATCGACAATCAAAAGTGATGGATTATAATCTCCTCTGATAGCAATGATGACTCCGCCTCCTCGAGAATTTTCCCTGTCTTTGCGAAATATCTTAAAAGACGGGTGCAGAGCTAGTTCACTGTCCGCGACGTCGCTGGATAGCCAGGTTTCAGTACCGATTATAACATCAGCAGAGCAAGTATGCATCAGTGCCTTTAAACTGTCTAGTTTGTGATACAGGCTGCGGAAGTTGGCCAAAAGTAACGAGACAGTATTGAAGATACAGCTTTGGATTTTTCTGCAAGTTTTTGTCAAGTACGCGATGACTGGTTGCGTGTAGGAACTTCTACGATGTTATCTTTGACAGGATCATATCGTAGATGGAGCCTTTCAAGTGCAGAGAGTTATACGTATAGAAAATGGTTCTGTTCCTTCACGATTACTCCTGGCATATTCACGCAATTTTCTGCGAGCCAACTGTACTTTGGGTGAAAAATCTTCTTCTATCCATACCTTCGGGAAATCGAGGTTTTTCAGTTTGGGGGCGTTCCGTAAAACTTCTGTTTTGGTTTTGAAATTGAGGAACTTAATGATGATAGGCCTATGAAAGCCAGGACGGCGCTGACCAATACGATGAGCGCGTTCGATGTCGCCAACGTTAATCTTCAAGTGGGTAGAACAGAAATCTTTCACGATGGCTTCGGATTCGGCATATCCCTCCTGACCATTTTCAGGTATGCCTTTAATTATTAGGTTGTTACGCCTCATTCTGTTACTGATATCGTCTACGACATCAATGAGCTCATCATTAGTTTTTCTTATGTTAGCCTTAACTTCATGAACGGATGTCCTGACTGCGTCAAAGTGATCCTGTATTTCTTGTACACTACTAATTTTGCTTTCAATAGCGGTGATCCGGGTGTTTAGATTAGCAACTTGCTCTTTCACATCGTTTATGTCTGTCACGACTTCTTCACGAAACTCCCTAAGGAAGACTAGGACGTCGTCAATCTTGGGACCTGGATTGGTTTCAAACGTCTCCCGCTTGGAGCAGTAGCAAGGCGAAGCATACTGATAGTAATCCTAGCGAAGGTCTAGGGCAAAGAGCGAGGATGAAGTGCGAACTGTCACTGAAGGGAACGACACTGCTGTACCGGGGCTTATGGCGCACAGAGAACAGACCAATGCGTGACCGGTGAGTGCACAGATCAACACCCATTTGAACAACAATCAAAGTACAGGAAGGGGGATAAGCAGCCACAAACAATTGCACTTAGCTAAGTCACAATAACAAGCACAAAATTCCTACCTATGATAGAAAAGTGCACAACTTAGCACATGCTGCGTGTGGCCGCAAATCCCGATGAATTCCTGTTGAGGCGATGCTTTTATAGGCGTAGGTGGCACTGTTTCTGATGGCGCAGGCGCGGTTAATGCGTGCCCTGCGGCTCGCTAAGACCGGACCCACCGCTGGTGGCCGTACTCCTTCGGGATACGTGTACACCACACTGGCGCCCAACGCGGTATCAAAAGCTCTAGCTTTTGATTGCTCTGAGCGAGTCAGTTCGCCTGCGCGATTCGGGCTCGTCGCAACATGGCTGCTTCGTGGGACTTTTGTCCGCTGTCCCTTTTAGCGGATGCCGCGTTGCACACGGAGGCCATTGCCTCTATGGACGGGTACCCTTCTGCACCCGTCCGTGTCGGCACCCCCTATTGCGGTGACGACACGAGGCGCCTAGCCGCTCCCTTTGGAGATGGCGCGTCGCTTCGGAATGGGCCTCTTGCCCTACCCGAACGATACGCACAAGCGCCTCCGACGCCCGTCCGTGTCGGCACCCCCTATTGCGGTGACGACACGAGGCGCCTTGCCGCTCCCTTTGGAGATGGCGCGTCGCTTCGGAATGGGCCTCTTGCCCTACCCGAACGTTACGCCTAAGCGCCTCCGACTGCTAATGCGCCCTTTGGCATGCATGGCAGTTCGTCGGCACAGCGCTCGCAGTCGGTTCCCTGCGTAATTGACGGGGCCCTCGCCGACTTTTGCCCGCTATCAGCCGTGCAACCGACACTTCGAACGCACGCCTGAATTGTCGATGGTAGCCGCACCAAGTGCGCCTTTGGTTCGACAGCAGGCAAATCCCACAAGGAGCCTATTTTGCTCTGGGAATGGCGCGCAGGGCGGTGGTCTGTTTGAAGCCGCCCCACTGATCGAGCTGGGCGACTGCTCGTCTTCGATCGACCGCGCCGCTAACGCTAAGAACACACGACACGTTACATGGACTAACCTAGAGGAGACCCTGGGCAGTGACCACTGCCTCCTAAACGTCACACTCTCCACACATCCTTTCAAACGGAAGGACACACAAGCGCGACTAGTTAACTGGGACAAAATGCGCACGGAAACTATACCGCCTATCCTCCGTTCCGGCAATTACGCAGACTGGGGCTGCACACATCATGCTTACTCAGAAGAAATACGAAACCGTAGTGCGAACATCGGATGAACACCCAGCCGTTGACAACCACCTTCTGCATTTGTGGGAGGCCCGTCGGAGCCTCACGCGACGCTGGAAACGTCAGAAGCATAATAGACCCCTTCGAAAACGTATTCAGGAGCTAACTACACAGGCAGCTGAATACGCTACGCACTTAGCAGATGCAAACTGGACAGACAAATGTAATGATATCGCTCATCAGATGTCAAGCAAAAGCACATGGGGGCTGTTTCGCAGCCTCATTGACCCCACGCAAACGCGAGGAGAAACACAACGACACCTGCGAAGAGCCCTTCACGGATTTCAGGGTACTTCAACGCAACTCGCGGAAACTCTTCGCGACAGGTATCTCTGCCAGGTGCACGATCCGAGAGGTTCGGAGTATATATATTCGGGAAAAGAAAACGAGACCCTAGATGCCCCTTTTCTTCTACATGATATGAAGGCGGCAATGGCTAAAATGCGTAGAGGAACAGCCCCTGGTAAGGATAAAATCACGGTCAAGACGCTGGCAAATTTGGCCGATCCTGCGCTGGCACACCTCTTGGAATACATCAACGCCATCTGGAGTGGTCGGATATCGGTCCCTTCAGAGTGGAAGACATCACTGGTCACATTCATTCCCAAACCGGGGAAGCCAGTAAACATAGACAACCTTCGCCCCATCTCTCTAACGTCTTGCGTTGGCAAGTTGATGGAGACGATGGTGCGGGACAGACTTTCGGAATATCTTGAACAGAAAGGGGCTTTCGCCCCTACCATGTTCGGATTCCGTCCTCACAAATCGGCACAGGATGTACTCCTGCAACTACACCGAGAGGTCATCCAACCGGTGGCGATGAAACATAACGACAGGGTCATCCTCGCCTTAGATCTGAAGGGGGCCTTTGACAATGTTAAACACAAGCGTCATACTCGAACACCTAAGCCTCACTAACTGTGGTCAGAACACATTTAATTACGTCAAGGACTTTTTATCGGACAGAGCCGCCCTGCTCCGCATTGAAGACTCCGAATTCGGGCCGTATCAAATGGGTACCAGAGGGACACCGCAAGGGGCTGTTCTCTCCCCCATTCTATTTAACGTCGCCAATGATGCACCTGCCACGTCAGCTGGCGGCCATAGAGGGCATTCATCATGCCCTCTATGCCGATGACATTACGGTATGGGCAACTCAAGGGAACTTAGGTGCCATTGAGACCAGTCTGCAACAGGCTGCCGAAATTGTACACACCTACGCGGCGCGTTGCGGACTCGAATGCGCACCCAACAAATCCGAATTCCTTCACTTAGAGGCATGCCTAAAGACAACACAGATATCTCCATCACTCTTCCTGCGGGCCCAATCAGACGAGCGGAGGAGATCAGGGTCCTGGGCCTATACATTCACCAGCAGCTCCGGATTGACACAACATTGACGAAATTAAGGAAGATAGGAGACCAGGTGGGTCGCATGATCCGCAGGGTCTCCAACAAGAGGGGGGGACTTCGGTGCACAGATGCGTTGCGGCTAGCGCACGCTTTTGTCACCAGCAGGGTCATGTACTCCGTCCCTTACCTCTCCCTCCGCAAACATGAGGAAGAACGAATCGAGGCAATCATTACAAAGACAATAAAGCGGGCTCTTGATCTTCCGATCTCTACATCCAACAGCCGTCTCAAGGCATTGGGTGTGATTAATTCATACCAAGAGCTGAAGGAAGCCCATCTTTTAAACCAGTACACACGGCTAGCCCAAACCAACTCTGGCCAACGCCTGCTTGCACGTCTGCCATAAGACATGATTTCGAACAACAGGAACGGGTCAAAGTGCCAGAACTGTGGCGCACAGCCCTTCTGGTCCGACCTCTACCCACTAAAATGGACAGAGATGAACACACAGCGCGACGTGACGCACGCGCTCGGGCGCTGGAACGACAATTTGGACAGAAGCCAGGTGTGTACTACGTGGACGTTGCTGGCCCCACCTCCAAGGGGTGGTACACGGCGGCTGCTATTCACGAGGGCACACAGGTGGATGGGCTAACCTTTAGGGCGTATTCTGTAACACAGGCTGAGGAGGTCGCCATTGCCCTTGCGGCCTCTCACAGTAATTCCCGGTATATTATCACGGATTCGCGCCGAGCGTGTCGTAATATACAGCCGGGTACATATCACCGTTAGCCGAGACAACTACTGCGCAACTGCATAAGAGACACGGACCCTCATCCGAAACGCATTATATGGACACCGGGCCATCAGGGATTGCGGGGAAATGAGGCTGCAGATGCGGGCTGCCCGAGCGCTCATTTCCGGGCTACCTTCGTCAATGCCGATGGAGACCGATGAGGAGGGTTACCCTCTCCTCCGATATAAGGAAATTCTTTATTATTATCGGGAAGTCATCGCCGCTACCCTCCCCCCGCACGGGGTTGAAGAAAGCAGAGGAGCGCATTTTGCTTCGCCTCCAGACGAATACATTGCTATGTCCTGCCATAGTCAAACATTTCGACCCTACGGTCACAGGACAGTGCCAGCACTGTGGGGAGGTGGCAGACACCTACCACATGGTGTGGGCCTGCCAAGCTAACGCAGCCATTACTCCTAACCCAAACCCTAGGCGAGAGGACTGGAGGCGGCCCTGCTCGGCTGCTCAGACCTTCAGGCCCAGCAGGCCTTGGTCCAGAGAGCCAAGACGGCCGGCTTTAACCAATGGGGTCCCGGAATAGAGACTCCACCTAGTCTGTAGGGGCCTCTACAGAGGTCCTACACCTCTCTTTTGTAAATAAATGTTTTTCACCACCACCAACCGCTAACGCACCAACGGTTTCCTACGAAGGCGGTGCGACGACGCAGACTTGCTGCAAAACGCCGTGCAGATGATTCAAGCACTCTCGGGAGCTGTGCAAACGCTTTCGGCTGGTCCGAAAAGCGGTCACCCCCGCTGTCATGTTGCCTGTGCCAACCTACAGCGGATACGGTGATCAGCTCACCGCCCGAGATTACCTCGACTCTCTGTCACGTTATCAGAGAGCGATGGGTTTCGATGATAAGGTTGTGCTCGAACGTGTTGTTCCAGCTGCACTGACTGACACGGCGGCGAGATGGTATCGGCTTTCCGGTTACCGTGCAGCAAACCTCGAGGAATTTCGTGCGGTCTTTTTGCGCGAATTCCTACCGCTGACTACGAAAGTAGGATGCGGCCGAGAGCTCGAGCTCCGTACACAAGCTCCTGACGAGTCTTTACAGAAGTATGTACGGGCGATGGATGAACTTATTTCTATCGCTGAGCCCCGAACGAGGAACGCGTCGAACGGGTGATACGGCAGGCACATCCGACTTTTTCGGCATACCTGCGCGGCGGCCGCTTCAGTGATTTGAAAGCGTTGGCCGCCGAGGGCGAAGCGCATCCAAGGCGACATTCTCACCGCGCGTGCCTATCGCTCGCCGCAGCCAGCCAGCGACGCCCTTGAGCCGCGCTGCGCTTGGGAGAGGGGCCATGACCCTTCCCCAACGGCAACAGCCTCTCGGCGCCGCCTTTGCGGCTGCGACCGGCTGTGCGTGGATTGAGCGATCGCGCTCTTGACCCCTTTACGCGTGAAAGGCGAGCAGCCTGCGCTGCTCCGCCTGAAACCTCCATACAGGGACGCTTTCGACC
>WOVY01015257.1:0-11210 GCA_013436015.1 Rhipicephalus annulatus
CTATCTGTGGCGCGGCAGTGTTATCTCACCAGACTTTTGTAGTTTTGTGATATCAGATCTCAGAGAGCTGCCACCATTACTTTATATTCCGCACATATGTGCCAACAACGAGCAGTGTGAGGTGTTCTTGGCGAGAGCAGAGACGAGAAGATGTTCTAGTCTTTCTACGATCGATGAAGCATATTACATTGTGGTTCTTTGTGTGGTCATTGATCCCACGTTGTCACACTGTAGAGGTGTAGGGGTTAGCCTCCATGCTTGACACCACCCCCCACAGGGGCGCCTGCATAAGTAGGCGTTTTGGTGTGTAGTGACACCACAGACCCAGCTAACGGAGTTGGGTTCGACTCCCTCCACGCCTAGCCGTGCGTGGCTTTTGCCGTGCCCGGGGAAAAGGGAATCCTGGTTGGGGGTGGAGCTGACGCCGGGTGATGGAACCTGTAAGTACCCCCGGCGGAGGCCAACACACCCCTTTGGCCCCGGCTTCACGTAGATTGCACCCCTGGCTGACCCACCCAGGGGAAGATCGGCAGTCGCCTTTTCCTCATCTCGCTCCCTCCAACTTTGTCTTATCTCTCTCTTTTAGTTTGTCCTGTCTACTTATCTCTTCTGTTTACTCAATTTTCGGGCGGGCAAGGATTAACCCTGTGCAAATTGCCTACCTTTGGTCTAAGCGCATTGGGTTATGGCAGTGGTACGGCTGACGTCTGCAAGCTTTCAGCACCTGCAAACTTGCAGCGTCCGCTTGTTGAGCTCCGTGGTGGGTGGCCGCCCATCGCTGCTGAACAAAAATAAGACCGGCATGCATGAGCATTTCCCCTACTGTCGATCATACCGGCCTAAATCGGGTACGCACCGATGACTATAAATTTCTTCAACCAGCCAATAGAAACATTTCCCGCTTCCACGTCATCCACTGTGAAAAACCGGAAGGCAAGCCAGACAGTAGCTCCTTTTCCTAGTTTCCAAGTGTCTTACTGAAACTCTCGGCGCTGGATACAAGTAACCAAAATGGCTAGTGGAGACCTCTCCTCGAAATTCGGGACAAAGCACAATTTTAAAGCTAGACAGCCTCTCAACGTTTGGTGACGTACCGATCACCGTAACACCACACAGATCTATGAACATCACTCGCGGGAGTGGTATCTTACGCAGACTTACTCGACCCTGACCGAAACTGAACTTTTGAGGGGTGGAAGAGCAAAATGTCACTAATGTACAGAGAATTATCTTCAGAAGAGATAATATTCAAACACGACCGACGAAACACTTAATACTCACGTTTGCATCCAGTAAACTACCAGAATCTATATTCAAACAGGGTACACGAAAGACATCTATCAGGCCGTACATTCCAACCCTGGTCGTTGCTTCTAATGCCAGAGGTAAGGGCCATGGCTCTAAAAAACTGCCGTGTTCGCCAGACTTGTGGACAATGTTGAGCCCTAGGCCACGTGTCTGAGAACTGAAAACAACCGCACACTGTGTAAACTGTGAAGGAAACCATGCCGCATTTCACGCTCTGCACATACTGCAAAAAAAGAAAAAGAAATAATTACATTGAAAGTGAAGGAGAACATCTCATATAAGGAGCAAGGCGTAGAGTTAGCACCATTCTATGGACCTACATACGCTGATGCGGCGCGTCAGGGGGCACCGCCGCATCAGCCCTCGCCACTCCCTCGGCCCGCGCATACCGAGCCGGCGGCTGTGGCACCTGCCCCCAAGCGGCTGTAGTCCAGGCTACACCGCCTACTCCCAAATAGAGACCGGAGACTCCAGAGTCCCTCAGGTCTCAAGGCCTCACCACCACGAGCGAGCCCAGCATAAGAACTAACAGCCCGCACATGCGGGCATCAAGTGTCTCCGAGGAGGGCAATGGATACGTCGGTTCCCCTTGGTGCCGAAAGAGCGCATGGCTCCTTGGATCGCGCCAAGAAAACCAAAAAGCAGATATCAGGGCCTGGTGAGGGCCCTGTTACCGTGAACTCAAACTCCCTGTCTAAACAGCCACGCGATTTTCGTACACACAAGCACTATTTTACATTAAACATGAACACTAAAATTATGCAATGAAACGTCGGAGGGCCTTCTCAGAAACCTTGACGACATCCAAGAACTTTTACACGAACACTCACGAAAAGTGCTGTGTGTACAAGACAACACACCTTAATTCAAAACACACAAATTTTCTTCGTAAATACGTTATTTTCCGAAAGAACCGTGATGATGCCATGACATCTTCCGGAGGTGTTGCCATCATAATGAATCAAGGAATAGCATGCACACACTTACAACTCCAAACATCCCTTGAGGCAGTGGCTGTTGGAGCGGTTCTTTTTGATAAACTGATCACAATCGGCACTATTTACAGTCCTCCTAACTATCAGCTTGCAAAAACGTGATTTACACTCTTTATTGATGAACTTCCGGAGCATTATGTTCTGCTTGGAGACTTTAATGCGCATAGCAGGCTATGGGGCGACTCTCGGTTCGACTGATTAAACAGTTTCCTTCTCTCGTTGAGCGCGTGTCTCCTAAATCGAAAAGAACCAACCTAATATATTCTCGCTAATAACACCTACTCCTCCATAGGCCTAAGCATAGTATATCCATCTCTTGTGCCTCTACTCTAGTGGAAAGTCGTCAGTAATCTGTATGGAAGTGACCACTTCCCCGTAGTTTTGAGCCACACTACAGCAACTGAGTGTCCACCACGTGTTATCAAACGGCTCATAAACAGAACCGACTGGGAACAGTTTATCCATCGCTGGTCTAGGTTGGAGTGACATATGTACTTTGAATATTGATGTTGCTGTCAACTACTTCACAGCGTTTTTGATTGATGCTGCTACAAATGCATCCCACAAGCAAATGGACACCCTGAAAACGGCGTGGGCCATGGTGGAACTCTGAATGCCGTTACAAGCGAAACAGCAAAACAAGCTTGGAGGTTGCTTCGGAATTTACCGACAGCCAAAAATCTTGAAACCTTCAAGAAAATAAAGTCTCAAGGCAGGAAAACACGTCGGCAGGCCAGAAGAGAAAGCTGGCAGAAGTTTTTCTCAGGAATCAATTCATACACACAGGAGGCTTAAGTCTGGAACATTGTCGGTGGGATAGCAGGAAAACAAGTACACCACTTCCACTCGTAAACACTCAGGGTGATACCTTGGAAGATCAGGCAAACTTCTTTGGTGCACACTTTGAACGGGTGTCCAGCTTGGCCCACTATACTGACACTTTCCAAAAATACAGAACAAGAATAGAAAATCAAAAACAACGAACACAAATGCATTAGATGTGAGGCATATAACCAAGCTTTCAGTGTAGCTGAGCTCCCGAACATCTCTAAACTCCTGCAGTACTTCTGCCCCAGGTTTTGACCGTGTGGTGTATGAATTGTTAAAAACCTACCAATCGAAACACGAAAAATCTTACTTTGTTTGTACAATGCCATCTGGTTTTCTGGCGCTAATCCCCTACCTTCCTGGAAAGAGGCTAGTATTATTCCCATTTTGAAAGAGGGCAAGGACCCTTCTTTACCTCGAGTATAGGCCTATTGCACTTACAAGCCTGTTTGTTGCAAAGTTTTCGAAAAATGATAAACTACCGACCTTGTACATTTCCTTGAAACAAACAATTTGCTCAAACCCATTTCAGTGCGGGTTTCGAGAGAGTAGATCCACCACAGACCACTTTGTTTGTATCGAGGCACAGATCACAGACGCTTTCGACTATTAAGAATAGTTTCTATTCGTGTTCCTCGATATCGAAAAGGCTTATGATACAACATGGCAATTTTGGAATTCTAAGAAACCTGTCCCACCTTAGCGTGCGCGGAACAATGTTCACGTAATCAAACATTACCTGTAAGACCGGACATTCTGTGTCCGAGGTGCCAGCGTCGTTCCCAACATTTGTCCAGGAAACAGGCGTGCCGCAAGGTGGTGTACTTAGCTGCACACTTTTTGTCATCAAATAAATCCTTGCGCTTGTCCATCCCTCGCAATATGTTTCATTGTACATATGTCGATGACGTCCAGCTTGGCTTTAGATCTTGCAATCTGGCAATGTGTGAGTGGCAGGGTTCAGTTAGGTTTAATCAAGGTCTCCAAATGGGAAGAAGAAAATCGGATTCCAACTGAACTCACAAAAAAGCACGTGTGTCTTGTTCTCCCGAAAGAGAGGCATGCACTCAGAACCCGACATTGAACTGAACGGGTCAACGTCTGTCTGTTAATGCGGAGCATGAATTCTTAGGCTTAATATTGTACACGTTGACCTTCGTACTGCACTGAAGTATTTAAAAACAAAATGTTTAAAAGCATGAATGTTATAAAAGTATTGTCACGCACTACGTGGGGTAGTGACAGGAAATGCCTCATGAACCTATAGAGAAGCATCATTCGCACCCGCTTAGATTATGGGGGCTATTGTTTATCAGTCTGCGACTCAAAGTGCTTTGAAGATGCTGGATCCCGTGCACCATTTGGCATCCGCCTTTCTACGGGTGCTGTCCGCACCAGCCCTTAGAAAGCCTTTACCTTGAGTCAAATGAGTCGTCGCTTCATCTGCAGAGAACTTACAAGTCCTTTGTTTATTTCCTTAAGGTGAAAGCAGACAAGAAGCACCCCTCATACTCTACTATTAATGATCTGTCGAGCTCCATTCTGTTTCAAAACAGGCCTTCGATGAGACAGCCCTTCTCAGTTCGCCTGAAGGGTCTAGCTGAAGAAACTGGAGTGTCACTTGAGCACAGTTTAATGACTCCTGTAGCATACCCGCCCAACATGGCAGCGGAAGGACTATAGACTGCAGTGTGTCTTTTCTAGAAGTTACAAAACATGCGCCTATTGCCCATATCTAACATACTTCCTGGAACTCAACACAATACACACGTCCTGAGTTCTTTACAGATGCCTCCAAGTCTAACTCCTCTTGTCCTACGCTGCTGTCGGCCCATCCTTTTCGGATGCTGGCCCTCTATACGTCCAGGCACATGTATCTTCACAGCGGAAGCTTATGCGATACTTGTGGCGGCTAACACATCAAGCATTACAAATACAAAAAGCAGTAATTGATACGGACTCCCTCAGTGTGGTACGGCTCTGCACACTCTTAAAAAACAAAAAAAACCCAGTCCTTGTCTCTCTTTACTTCATTTTGTGCACACTCTACACACTTAAACAACATGTTGTAGTGTGCTGGGTGCCAGGGCACCGCGAGATCCAAGGCAACGTGAGGGCGTATCAGCTCGCTGCATTCGGTCCACAAAAGCACTGCCCCTACTACAACCCATATCAATCCCGGCCCTTGATCTTTAGCCGGTCATCATCATCAGTCTGTCTACGTCCACTGCAGGACAAAGGCCTCTCCCATGTTCCGCCAGTTAACCCGGTCCTGTGCTTGCTGTTGCCAATTTATACCCGCAAACTTCTTAATCTCATCTGCCCACCTAACCTTCTGTCTCCCCCTACCCCCTCTTCCCTTCTCTGGGAATCCAGTTGGTGGCCCTTAATGACCAGCGGTTATCCTGTCTACGTGCTACATGCCCGGCCCATGTCCATTTCCGCTTCTTTATTGCAGCTATGATATCCTTAACTCCCGTTTGTCCCTAATCCACTCTGCTCTCTTCTTGTCTCTTAAGTTTACACCTACCATTTTCTTTCCATTGCTCGCTGCGTCGTCCTCAAATTTAGGTTGAACCCTCTTTGTGAGTCTCAAGGTTTTCTCCGTACCTAAGTACCGGCAAGATAAACAGCTGTTATATACCTTCCTCTTGAGGGACAGTGGCAATCTACTCATCATAATTTGAGAGTGCCTGCCGAATGTGCTCCACCCCATTCTTATTCTTCTAGTTACTTCAATCTCGTGGTTAGGCTCTGCGGTTATTACCTGCCCTAAGTAGACATAGTCTTTTACAACTTCAAGTGCACTATTACCTATCGCAAAGCGCTGCTCCTTTCCGAGGTTGTTGTACATTACTTTCGTTTCTGCAGATTATTTTAAGACCCACCTTTCTGCTCTCCTTGTCTAACCTCCGTAATCATGAGTTGCAATTCATCCCCCGAGTTACTCAGCAATGCAAATGTCATCAGCGAAGCGCAGGACACTGAGGTACTCTCCATTAACTCTTATCCCTAACTGTTCCCATTCTAGGCTTCTGAAAACGTCCTGTAAGCACGCAGTGAATAGCATTGGGGAAATTGTGTCCCCCTGGCCTTACACCCTTCTTTATTGGTATTCTGTTGCTTTCTTTATGAAGCACTATGGTAGCAGTTGATCCCCTGTAGATTTCTTCGAGAATGTTAATATATATTTCATCTACGACCCTGATCCGCAGTGTCTGCATGATGGCTGATATTTCTACTGAATCAAACGCCTTCTCGTAATCTATGAAGGCTATGTATAGTGGTTGGTTATGCTCTGAGCATTTCTCTATTACCTGATTGATAGTATGAATGTGGTCAATTGTTAAGTAGCCTGTTCTAAAATCCTGCTTGTTCCTTTGGTTGACTGAATTCTAATGTTTTCTTTAGTCTGCTAGCAATTACCTTTGCAAATAGCTTGTATACTACAGAGAGCAAGCTGATCGGCCTGTAATTCTTCAAGTCCTTGTCATCTCCTTTCGTATGTATTAAGATGATGTTAGCGTTCTTCCAAGACTCTGGTACTTTTCCCGTCAAGAGACACCTCGTAAATAGAGTGGCTAGATTTTCTAACACAATCTGTCCTCCATCTTTCAGCAGATCTGATGTTACCCGATCCTCACCAGCAGCTTTGCCTCTGTGCATGCTCTCCAAAGCTTTTCTGACTTCTGCTATCATTACCGGTGGGGTGTCGTCTGGGTTACTGCTAGTTGTTATAGTATTAAGGTCGTGGTTGTCTCGGCTACTGTACAGATCTCTGTAAAACTCCTCCGCTATTTTAACTATCCTATCATTATTGGTAGTTATTTTGCCTTCTTGTCCCTTAGTGCATACATCCGCCTTTTGCCTATCCCAAGTTTCCTCTTCACTGCTTTGACGCTTCCTCCGTTTTTCAGAGCGTGCTCAATTCTCTCCATGGTATACCTTCTTACATCGCATACTTTACGTCAAATAATCAACTTCGAAAGCTTGCCAGTTCTATTTTGTCTGTTGTACTTGACACTTTCATGATTTGACGCTTCTTAATTAGGTTCTTCGTTTCCTGGGAAAGCTTTCCGGTGTACTGTCTAGCTACCCTGCCTCCAACTTCCACTGCACACTCCGTGATGATACTCGTCAGATTATCATTCATTGTATCTACGCTAAGGTTGGTTTCCTCGCTAAGAGCAGAGTACCTGTTCTGCAGTGACACTCTGAATTCCTGTACTTTCCCTCTCAGTGCTAGCTCATTGATTGGCTTCTTGCGTATCAGTTTCTGTCGTTCCTTCTTCAAGTCTAGGCGGATTCGAGGCCGTACCATTCTATGGTCACTGCATCTTACCTTGCCAACCACTTCCACATCCTGCACGACTCCTGGGTGTGCAGTGATTATAAAGTCTATTTCGTTCTTATTTACGCCATTAGGGCTCCTCCATGCCCACTTGCGGTTTTCTCGTTTTCGGTAGAAGGTATTCAAAATACGCAGATTATTGCGTTCTGCGAATTCTACTAGTAGCTCTCCTCTGGCGTTTCTAGTGCCGATGCCATAATCTCCTACTGCCTGGTCTCAAGCCTGCTTCTTCCCTACCTTTGCATTAAAGTCGCCCATTACTATAGTATACTGTGTTTTCACCTTACTCATTGCCGATTCCACGTCTTCATAAAACTTTCAACTGAAGCGTCATCATGGCTGATGTAGGCGCGTAAGCCTGTACTACCTTCATTTTGTATCTTTTATTCAGTTTATTACAATGCCTACCACCCTTTCATTATTGCTACAGTAATCCTCTATGTTGCCAGCTATGTTTCTGTGAATTAGGAACCCTACTCCCAGTTCTCTTCTGTCTGCCAAGCCCCGATAGCAAATGACGTGCCCATTCTGTACCTCAGTATAGGCCTCATCTGTCCTCCTAACCTCACTCAGCCCTATTATATCCCATTTAATGCCTTCTAGCTCCTCGAATAATACAGCTAGACTTCCCTCACTAGATAACGTTCTAACGTTAAACGTTGCTAAGTTCAAGTTCCAATGGTGGACTGTCCGTATCCAGAGATTCCTAGCACCCTCTGCTGCTTTTCAGATCTGACCCGCCGCCGTGGTCAGTTGCTCCGCAGCTGGTGGGGACTGAGGGCCGTGAGTTAATTGACGAAGGCCTACGGGAGGGGGTGGCCAGATACTGCACCAGGGTGGCCAATCCTTCACTGGTGAGATCATCGGTGCGTACCGGCTTTAAACCGGTACGATCAGACAGTAGTGGGAATGCTCCATGCATGTCTTCCTTATTGTTGTTCAGCAGCGTTGGCGGCCACCCACCACGGAGCCCAACGAGGGGACGCTACAAGTTTACAAATGCTGAAACCTGCAGACGCCAGCCTTACAACGCCACTATAACCCAATGCGCCTAGACCAAGGTAGGCTATTTGCACAGGGTTAACCCTAGCCGCCAGGAAGTTTGGAAGTAAACGGAAGAGAGTAGAAGACAGGACAGATAAATAGTAAGAGATAAAGACGAAGATGTAGGGGAGAGAGAGATAGGAAAAGGCGACTGCCGATTCCCCTGGGTGGGTCAGCTCAGGGGTGCCGTCTACGTGAAGCCGGGGCCAAAGGGGTGTGTTGCCTCTGCCGGGGGCCTTAACGGTCCAATCACCCAGCGTCGGCTCAACCGCCAGGATCCCCTTTTCCTCGGACACGGCAAAGCCACGCACGGCTAGGCGTGGGAGGGATTCGAAACTCCCCCGTTAGCTCGTGGTGTCGCTGTTCGTGGTGTCGCTACACACCAAACGCCTGCTTGCGCAGGCGCCCCTGCGGAAAGTTCAAATTAAATACAAATAAAACAAAAGCTACGTTATTTTCGCAGTAACAATAAAAAATTGTAGTTAATAAAACTATAACAGTAAACTCCTCACCTATCCCCCTCTTATCCAGTTTTAAAACATTAAGCGTCGTCTTTCAGGAAACATTATGCTGGGATGCACATGTCGATTGCCTAGTAACAAAGCTCTCTCAAGTGACTAGTATTGTTCACCCGCAATCGTCATATACTGCCACAGAACATTAGGATGCTAATTTTCAACAGTTGGTTTCAATCCAGACTGAACTATTGTCATTTAGTTTGGGGCACCACTACACAAAGAAATCTACACAGAATACACGTCCTACAAAAAAAATGTTCTTTCGCACAATTGAAAATGTCCCAAGACATTTCCACACACGTGAGTATTTCTTAAAATTAGCCGTAATAAAAATATTTCTTTAGCCGTATCTCAAACGAAATCTCAGGAACTACTGGCAGAGCAAGTGCGATAGACACACACAAAATTAACTACACATTATTAAGCCACACCTTGGTCATTGGCTGCCAGTATCAAAATCGCGTCATACAGAGGTAATACTAACGAGGCTCAGGATAGGACACACATACACGACAAACACATATCTTTTATCCGGTGGCGATCCACCATTGTGTGACAGATGGGGTGAAGCATTAACAGTCTTTCACATGTTAATCCAGTGCAAACGCTTAGAAACTCTAAGAAAACAACATTTTTCATTACCCTACCGACAACATATACCTTTACACCCCTGCAATGTTCGTTGGTAGGGAACCGCTTTTTAGTCATAAATTCTTGTTAGCGTGTTTAAAAGAATTCATAGTTTTCATATCATATACCAGGGATTCCGTATCACGACCTCTCCAGAGAGGTTTTTGATGCGGTGGCTACACAACAAAGCACTTGCCTCACGGCCCTTGGTCGCAAGGGTTGTGAACGAGTGAGGCACTTGTGCTAATGCCATACATGTCCACCATCGTTTTTTATTATCACGAACTTTTGTCATCTATTCACAACACACACACCTTTCACGACATGGTCATGATTTTATTACTTGTATGTTTTTACCCGCCTTACCGCGAGGAATTTTATGGCCTTATACAGCCGCTTATCACAATCATTGCCCATATTTTTATTAAGATGAACTGGCGCTCTTTGGCCGTGAAATGGCCCTTGAGCCACAAAACAATAAAGATCATCATCATAATGCTTGACACTCCTTCGTGGAGCTGATTAAGCCGGAATTGCTACACCGCTTCGACAAACTGCCTCATTGTTTCAGTCGGCATCTACTAGGCCTGGCACCCTAACTCAATCCCCTGCGAGAAAGTGCCAGCAATCGCTTGCCGTCTTCATCCACCATGGCCACTGCAGCTCCATTGCAGATGACGCGTCAGAACCCTATGATTTTCGATTGTTTTCGTGCTGAGGCAGGCCTAGGAATACGTCCATGACAGGCTGGACCAGTTTGAACGCTGTGTAAAGTACAACCAGTAGGCCACCCAGAAGACAAGCTGGCGAATGTGTACATCTACCTGAAAGACAACGCCTAGGACCTGGTACATCAACCGGGAAAGGATGCTGCACGAATGTAGTAACGGCGGCAAGCAATATACATTACAATTTATATTTAATAATTGTATTCATTGCTTCAGTGTTGCAATGAAACTGCTCTTTTTTTAAAGTCATGGCAGCGTTCAGAAAAGAAAAGATAAATGTCAATGACATTGCTCAAAAGAAGGGGTGGTGTCAGTTTTCCTGAAACAGCCAAACAAGCAGGGGCACAGACTTCTCATTTTGCCGCTATGCTCCATTATACGGGGCTTAGCAACTCGGAGGTTGTGCTTGAGCCGTCTTGTTAAAGAAATGGGCAGCTGTAGACGTACGTGAACAAGTCACAGTTGCACAGCAAGTAGTAAGAAAGAGTGCAATAGCAACAAATTGTGTGTCATACGAAGTGAGGCTGGCACCTAGCTCCCTTAGATTCTATCTAACGTAGCTCAACTATACGCTGGTTACCGAGAGTACAGCCACTTCAGAAAGAGCCACACTTTCGCACAATCTACTTCGAAGTGTGTTTTGAGCGCTGCCCACTGGTGGCTGCTAAACTAGGACCCCGCAGTGCCTTGAAAGCAAAGTTCACCCTTTTCCTTTCGTCTGTCGTGTTCGTGCAAGACGGCAGGTTGTTTCCTCTCTGCTTGGACAGCAAGCCTCCCAGTGGGGTAATTACATGTGCCCTCTGAGCAT
>WOVY01015258.1:0-16877 GCA_013436015.1 Rhipicephalus annulatus
TTGTCCTTTTGTTTGCCTGAAACGGACGTGCCAAGATGCATATTTGGCCTGAGCATCGCAAATGCTTATATTTGTTTGATGCACAAGTGGCCTGTGCATGCGTTCATTTCGTATCATGTAATGCTCTTCTGCTCACGCTGGCTTTACCGCAGTGCTTTTGCGATGCAGTGAAGCTTGATAATAATTAAGTATTTGTCCTTTTGTTTGCCTGAACAGACGTGCCAAGATGCATATTTGGCCTGAGCAGTCGCAAATGCTTATATTTGTTTGATGCACAATGGCCTGGCATGCGTTCATTTCGTATCATGTAATGCTCTTTTGCTCACGCTGGCTTTACCGCAGTGCTTTTTCGATGCAGTGAATGAGCTTATCATCTTTTTGTAATTGTCTTTTTTTTCTCCCTAAACGGACGTGCCTAGATGCATAATTGGCCTGAGCAGTCGCAATGCTTATAATTGTTTGATGCAAGTGGCCTGTGCATGCGTTTCATTTCGTATCATGTATGCTCTTTGCTCACGCTCTGCTTTACCGCAGTGCTTTTACGATGCAGTGAAGCTTGATAATATTAGGTATTGTCCTTTTGTTTTCCTGAAACGGACGTGCCAAGATGCATATTTGGCCTAGCAGTCGCAAATGCTTATATTTGTTTGATGCACATTGGCCTGGGCATGCGTTCATTTCGTATCATGTAATGCTCTTCTGCTCCAGCTGGCTTTACGGCAGTGCTTTCGCGATGCAGTGAAGCTTAATAATCTTATGGTAATTGTCTTTTTTTCCCTGACGATCGTGCCAAGATGCATATTTGGCCTGAGCAGTCGCAAATGCTTATATTTGTTTGATGCACAAGTGGCCTGTGCATGCGTTCATTTCGTATCATGTAATGCTCTTCTGCTCACGCTGGCTTTACCGCAGTGATTTTTCGATGCAGTGAAGCTTGATCATCATTTTAGTATTTGTCCTTTTTTTGCCTGAAACGACGTGCCAAGATGCATATTTGGCCTGAGCAGTCGCAAATGCTTATATTTGTTTGATGCACAGTGGCCTGTGCATGCGTTCATTTCGTATCATGTAATGCTCTTCTGCTCACGCTGGCTTTACCGCAGTGCTTTTGCGATGCAGTGAAGCTTGATAATATTTAAGTATTTGTCGTTTTGTTTGCCTGAAACGGACGTGCCAAGATGCATATTGGCCTGAGCAGTCGCAAATGCTTATATTTGTTTGATGCACAAGTGGCCTGGCATGCGTTCATTTCGTATCATGTAATGCTCTTCTGCTCACGCTGGCTTTACCGCAGAGCTTTCGCGATGCAGTGAAGCTTAATCATCAGTGGTAATTGTCCTTTTTGTCTCCCTGAACGAACGTGCCAAGATGCATATTTGGCCTGAGCAGTCGCAAATGCTTATATTTGTTTGATGCACACGTGGCCTGGGCATGCGTTCATTTCGTATCATGTAATGCTCTTCTGCTCACGCTGGCTTCACGAGTGCTTTCGCGATGCAGTGAAGCTTTCATTCAATGTGTCCTTTTGTTTGTCTCCCTGAAACGAACGTGCCAAGATGCATATTTGGCCTGAGCAGTCGCAAATGCTTATATTTGTTTGATGCACAAGTGGCCTGGGCATGCGTTCATTTCGTATCATGTAATGCTCTTCTGCTCACGCTGGCTTTACCGCAGTGCTTTCGCGATGCAGTGAAGCTTATAATATTTAAGTATTTGTCCTTTTGCCTGAAACGGACGTGCCAAGATGCATATTTGGCCTGAGCAGTCGCAAATGCTTATATTTTGTTTGATGATGCACAAGTGGCCTGGGCATGCGTTCATTTCGTATCATGTAATGCTCTTCTGCTCTGCTGGCTTTACCGCAGTGCTTTCGCGATGGTGAAGCTTATCATCTTTTGGTAATTGTCTTTTTGTCTCCCTGAAACGACGTGCCAAGATGCATATTTGGCCTGAGCAGTCGCAAATGCTTATATTTGTTTGATGCACAAGTGGCCTGTGCATGCGTTCATTTCGTATAATGTATTGCTCTTCTGCTCACGCTGGCTTTACCGCAGTGCTTTTGCGATGCAGTGAAGCATGATATATTAGGTATTTGTCCTTTTGTTTCCCTGAAACGGACGTGCCAAGATGATATTTGGCCTGAGCAGTCGCAAATGCTTATATTTGTTTGATGCACAAGTGGCCTGTGCATGCGTTCATTTCGTATCGCGTAATGCTCTTCTGCTCACGCTGGCTTTACCGCAGTGCTTTTGCGATGCAGTGAAGCTGATAATAATTAGTATTGTCCTTTTGTTTGCCTGAAACGGACGTGCCAGATGCATATTTGGCCTGAGCAGTCGCAAATGCTTATATTTGTTTGATGCACAAGTGGCCTGTGCATGCGTTCATTTCGTATCATGTAATGCTCTTCTGCTCACGCTGGCTTTACCGAAGTGCTTTTCGCGATGCAGTGAAGCTTAATCATCTTTTGGTAATTGTCTTTTTTGTCTTCCTAAACGAACGTGCCAAGATGCATATTTGGCCTGAGCAGTCGCAAATGCTTATATTTGTTTGATGCACAAGTGGCCTGTGCATGCGTTCATTTCGTATCATGTAATGCTCTTCTGCTCACGCTGGCTTTACCGCAGTGCTTTTGCGATGCAGTGAAGCTTGATAATAAGAAGTATTTGTCCTTTTGTTTGCCTGAACGGACGTGCCAAGATGCATATTTGGCCTGAGCAGTCGCAAATGCTTATATTTGTTGATGCACAAGTGGCCTGTGCATGCGTTCATTTCGTATCATGTAATGCTCTTCTGCTCACCCTGGCTTTACCGCAGTGCTTTTGCGATGCAGTGAAGCTTAATCATGTTTTGGTAATTGTCTTTTTTGTCTCCCTAAAACGGACGTGCCAATTGCATATTTGGCCTGAGCAGTCGCAAATGCTTATATTGTTTGATGCACAAGTGGCCTGTGCATGCGTTCATTTCGTATCATGTAATGCTCTTTTGCTCACGCTGGCTTTACCGCAGTGCTTTTGCGATGCAGTGAAGCTTGATAATAATAGGTATTTGTCCTTTTGTTTGCCTGAAACGGACGTGCCAAGATGCATATTTGGCCTGAGCAGTCGCAAATGCTTATATTTGTTTGATGCACAAGTGGCCTGTGCATGCGTTCATTTCGTATCATGTAATGCTTTCTTTCTGCTCAGCTGGCTTTACCGCAGTGCTTTTCGCGATGCAGTGAAGCTTAATCATCTTTTGGTATTTGTCTTTTGTTTCCCTGAAAGGACGTGCCAGGATGCATATTGGCCTGAGCAGTCGCAAATGCTTATATTTGTTTGATGCACAAGTGGCCTGTGCATGCGTTCATTTCGTATCATGTAATGCTCTTCTGCTCACGCTAGCTTTACCGCAGTGATTTTTCGATGCAGTGAAGCTTGATCATATTTTAGTATTTGTCCTTTTGTTTGCCTGAAACGAACGTGCCAAGATGCATATTTGGCCTGAGCAGTCGCAAATGCTTATATTTGTTTGATGCACAAGTGGCCTGTGCATGCGTTCATTTCGTATCATTTGTGCTCTCTCTGCTCACGCTGGCTTTACCGCAGTGCTTTTGCGATGCAGTGAAGCTTGATGATATTTAAGTATTTGTCTTTTTGTTGCCTGAAAGGACGTGCCAAGATGCATATTTGGCCTGAGCAGTCGCAAATGCTTATATTTGTTTGATGCACAAGTGGCCTGTGCATGCGTTCATTTCGTATCATGTAATGCTCTTCTGCTCACGCTGGCTTTACCGCAAAGCTTTCGCGATGCAGTGAAACTTATCATCATTTGGTAATTGCCTTTTGTCTCCCTGAAACGAACGTGCCAAGATGCATTTTGGCCTGAGCAGTCGCAAATGCTTATATTTGTTTGATGCACAAGTGGCCTGTGCATGCGTTCATTTCGTATCATGTAATGCTCTTTTGCTCACGCTGGCTTTACCGAAGTATTTCGCGATGCAGTGAAGCTTAATCATCTTTTGGTATTGTCTTTTTTGTCTCCCTAAACGGACGTGCCAAGATGCATATTTGGCCTGAGCAGTCGCAAATGCTTATATTTGTTTATGCACAAGTGGCCTGTGCATGCGTTCATTTCGTATCATGTAATGCTCTTCTGCTCACGCTGGCTTTACCGCAGCTTTTTCGATGCAGTGAAGCTTGATAATATTAAGTATTTGTCCTTTTGTTTGCCTGAAACGGACGTGCCAAGATGCATATTTGGCCTGAGCAGTCGCAAATGCTTATATTTTGTTTGATGCACAAGTGGCCTGTGCATGCGTTCATTTCGTATCATGTAATGCTCTTCTGCTCACGCTGGCTTTACCGCAAGTGTTTCGCGATGCAGTGAAGCTTAATCATTTTGGTATTTGTCTTTTTGTCTCCCTGAAACGGACGTGCCAAGATGCTATTTGGCCTGAGCAGTCGCAAATGCTTATATTTGTTTGATGCAAAGTGGCCTGTGCATGCGTTCATTTCGTATCATGTAATGCTCTTCTGCTCACGCTGGCTAACCGACAGTGCTTTTCGACGAATGCAGTTGAAGCTTGACTTATTCTTTTGAGTAATTGTACTTTTTGTTTGCCTTTGCAACGAACGTGCCAAGACTGCATATTTTCGCCTTGAGCAGTCGCAAATGGCTTATATTTGTTTGATGCACAAGTGGCTGTAGCATTGCGTTCATTTCGTATCATGTAATGCTCTTCTGCTCACGCTGGCTTTACCGCAGAGCTTCGCGATGCAGTGAAACTTTAATCATCAGTGGTAATTTGCCTTTTGTCTCCTGAAACGAACGTGCCAAGATGCATATTTGGCCTGAAGCAGTCGCAAATGCTTATATTTGTTTGATGCATAGTGCCTGGGCATGCGTTCATTTCGTATCATGTACTGCTCTTTGCTCACGCTGGCTTACCGAAGTGATTTTCGCGATGCAGTGAAGCTTAATCATCTTTGGTAATTGTCTTTTTTGTTCTCCCTAAAACGGACGTGCCTATATGCATAATTGGCCTGAGCAGTCGCAAATGCTTTATAATTGTTTAATGCAAAAGTGGCCTGTGCATGCGTTCATTTCGTATCATGTAATGCTCTTTTGCTCACGCTCGCTTTACCGCAGTGTTTTTACGATGCAGTGAAGCTTGATAATACTTAAGTATTTGACCTTTTGTTTGCCCTGAAACGGACGTGCCAAGATGCATATTTGGCCAGAGAGCAGTCGCAAATGCATATATTGTTTGATGCACAACTGGCCTTTGCATGCGTTCATTTCGTATCTGTAATGCTCTTCTGCTCACCCTGGCTTACCCAAGTGCTTTCCGCGATGCAGTGAAGCTTAATCAATCTTTTGGTAATTGTCTTTTTGTCTCCCTAAAACGGACGTGCCAAGATGCTTATTTGGCCTGAGCAGTCGCAAATGCTTATAATTGTTTGATGCAACAGTGGCCTGTGCATGCGTTCATTTTGTATCGTGTAATGCTCTTCTGCTCACGCTGGCTTAACCGCAGTGCTTTTGTAATGCAGTGAAGCTTAATTATAATTTAAGTATTTGTCCTTTTGTTTGCCTGAAACGGACATGGCAAGATGCATATTTGGCCTGAGCAGTCGCAAATGCTTATATTTGTTTGATGCACAAGTGGCCTGTGCATGCGTCATTTCGTCATCATGTAATGCTCTTCTTGCTCACGGCTTGGCTTTACCGCAGTGCTTTTGCGATTGCAGTTAAGCTGATAATATTTAAGTATTTGTCCTTTTTGTCTGCCCTTAAACGGACGTGCCAAGATGCATATTTGGCCTGAGCCGTCAGCAATGCTTATATTGTTTGATGCACAACGTGGCCTGTGCATGCGTTCATTTCGTATCATGCTAATGCTCTTCTGGCTCACCCCTGGCTTTACCGCAGTGATTTCGCGATGCAGTGAAGCTTAATAATCTTTTGGTTAATTGTCTTTTTGTCTTCCTGCAACGAACGTGCCAAGATGCATATTTGGCCTTGAGCAGTCGCAAATGCATTATTTGTTTGATGCACAAGTGGCCTGTGCATGCGTTCATTTCGTATCATGTAATGCTCTTCTGCTCTCACGCTGGCTTTACCGCAGTGCTTTTGCGATGCAGTGAAGCTTGATCAATTTTAAGTATTGTCCTTTTGTTTGCCTGAAACGGACGTGCCAAGATGCATATTTGGCCTGAGCAGTCGCAAATGCTTATATTGTTCGGTGCACAACTGGCACTGTGCATGCGTTCATTTCGTATCATGTAATGCTCTTCTGCTCACGCTGGCCTTTACCCAGTGCTTTTGCGATGCAGTTAAGCATAATATTATTTACGTATTTGTCCTTTTGTTTGCCTGAAACGGACGTGCAAGATGCATAATTGGCCTGAGCAGTCACAAATGCTTATAATTGTTTGGTGCACAATGGCCTGTGCAGTGCGTTCATTTCGTATTATGTAATGCTCTTCTGCTCACGCTGGCTACCGCACTGCTTCGCGATGCAGTGAAGCTTAATCATACTTTAGGTATTTGTCCTTTTGTCTCCCTGAAACGAACGTGCCAAGATGCATAATTGGCCTTGAGCAGACGCAAATGCTTATATTTGTTTATGCAAAAGTGGCCTGTGCATGCGTTCATTTCGCATCATGTAATGCTCTTCTGCTCACACTGGCTTTACCGCAGTGCTTTTGTGATGCAGTGTGAAACTTGACCAACTTTAAGTATTTGTCCTTTTGTTTGCCTGAAAAGACGTGCCACGATTCATGTTTGGCCTGATCAGTCGCAAATGCTTATATTGTTTGATGCACAAGGGCCTGTGCATGCGTTCATTTTCGTATCATGTAACGCTCTTTCTGCTCACCCTGGCTTTACCGAAGTGATTTCGCTATGCAGTGAAGCTTAATCATCTTTCGGTAAGTGTCTTTTTTGTCTCCTAACACGGACGTTCCAAGATGCATATTTGGCCTGAGCAGTCGCAAACGCTATATTTGTTTGATGCACAAGTGGCCTGTTGCATTGCGTTCATTTCGTATCATGTAATGTCTTCTGCTCACGCTGGCTTTACCGCATGCTTTTGCGATGCAGTGAAGCTTAATCATATTTTAGTATTTGTCTTTTGTTTGCCTGAACGGACGTGCCAAGATGCATATTTGGCCTGAGCAGTCGCAAATGCTTATATTTGTTTGATGCACAAGTGGCCTGTGCATGCGTTCATTTCGTATCATGTAATGCTCTTCTGCTCACCCTGGCTTTACCGCAGTGCTTTTCGCGATGCAGTGAAGCTTAATCATCTTTTGTAATTGTCTTTTTGTCTCCCTAAAACGAACGTGCCAAGATGCATATTTGGCCTGAGCAGTCGCAAATGCTTATATTTGTTTGATGACAAGTGGCCTGTGCATGCGTTCATTTCGTATCATGTAATGCTCTTCTGCTCACGCTGGCTTTACCGCAGTGCTTTTGCGATGCAGTGAAGCTTAATCATATTTAAGTATTTGTCCTTTTTGTCTGCCCCTTAAAACGGAACTGTGCACTATATGCATAATTGGCCTGAGCAGGTCGCCAAATACCTTATAATTGTTTGAATGCACAAAGTGGCCTGTGCATGCGTTCAATTGCTATCATTTTAATGCTCTTCTGCTCACGCCTAGGCTTTACCGCAGTGCTTTTTCGAATGCGAGTGAAGCCCTTGATCATATTTCAGTAATTTGTCATCTTTGTCTGCCCTGAAACAGAACGTGCCAAAGATGCATATTTGGCCTGAGCAGTCGCAAATGCCTTATATTTGTTTTGATGCACAAGTGGCCTGTACATGCGTTTCATTTCGTCTTCATGTTGTGCCTCTTCTGCTCACGCTTGGCTTTACCGCAGTGCTTTGCGATGCAGTGAAGCTTAATGCTATTTAAGTATTTGTCGTTTTGTTGGCCTGAAACGGACCACGTGCCAAGATGCATATTTGGGCCTCTGAGCCAGGTCGCAAACTGCTTATATTTGTTTGATGCGCAAGTGGCCTGGGCATGCGATTCATTTTCGTATCAGTAATGCTCTTCTGCTCACGCTGGCTTTACCGCAGAGCTTTCGCGAGCAGTGAAACTTAATCATCAGTTGGTAATTGTCCTTTTGTCTCCCTGAAACGAACGTGCCAAGATGCATATTTGGCCTGAGCAGTCGCAAATGCTTATATTTGTTTGATGCATAAGTGGCCTGGGCATTGCGTTCATTTCGTATCATGTACTGCTCTTTTGCTCACGCTGGCTTTACCGAAGTGATTTCGCGATGCAGTGAAAGCTTAATCATCTTTTGGTAATTGTCTTTTTTGTCTCCCTTAAAACGGATCGTGCCTATATGCATAATTGGCCTGAGCAGTCGCAAATGCTTATAATTGTTTAATGCAAAAGTGGCCTGTGCATGCGTTCATTTTGTATCCTGTAATGCTCTTTTGCTCACGCCTCGCTTTACCGCAGTGCTTTTACGATGCAGTGAAGCTTGATAATAATAAGTATTTGACCTTTTGTTGCCTGAAAACGGACGTGCCAAGATGCATATTTGCCAGAGCAGTCGCAAATGCATATATGTGTTTGATGGCCCAACTGGCCTTTGCATGCGTTTTTCCATTTCGTATCTTGTAATGCTCTTCTGCTCCCCCCGGCTTTACCCAAGTGATTTCGCGATGCAGTGCAAGCTTACCAATCAACTTTTGGTAATTGTCTTTTTGTCTCCCTAAAACGGACGTGCCAAGATTGCTTATTTGGCCTGAGCTAGTCGCAACTTCTTATAATGTTTGATGCAAAAGTGGCCTGTGCATGCGTTCCTTTTGTATCGTGTAATGCTCTTCTGCTCACGCTTGGCACACCGCAGTGCTTTTGCATGCAGTAAGCTTAATTATATTTAAGTTATTGTCCTTTTGTTTGCCTGAAACGGACATGGCACAGATGCCTATTTGGCCTGAGCAGTCGCAACTACTTATATTTGTTTGATGCACAAGTGGCCCCTGTGCATGCGTTCAATTTCGCATCATGTAATGCTCTTCTGGCTCACGCTGGCTTTACCGCAGTGCTTTTGCGATGCAGTTAAGCATAAATTATTTAAGTATTTGTCCTTTTGTTTGCCTGAAACGACGTGCAAGATGCATATTGTGGCCTGAGCAGTCACAAATGCTTATAATTGTTTGGTGCACAACTGGCCTGTGCATGCGTTCATTTCGTATCATGCAATGCTCTTCTGGTCACGCTGGCTTTCACCGAACTGCTTCGCGATGCAGTGAAGCTTAATCATCTTTTGGTAATTGTCTTTTTGTCTCCCTGAAACGAACGTGCCAAGATGCATAGTTGGCCTGAGCAGACGCAAATGCTTATATTTGTTTTATGCACAAGTGGCCTGTGCATGCGTTCATTTCGCATCATGTAATGCTCTTCTGCTCACACTGGCTTTACCGCAGTGCTTTTGTGATGCAGTGAAACTTGACCAAATTTAAGTATTTGTCCTTTTGTTTGCCTGAAACGGACGTGCCAAGATGCATATTTGGCCTGAGCAGTCGCAAAGCTTATAATTGTTTGTTGCACAACGTGGCTGTGCCATGCGTTCATTTCGTATCATGCAATGCTCTTCTGCTCACGCTGGCTTCACCGAACTGCTTCGCGATGCAGTGAAGCTTATCATCTTTTGAGTAATTGTCTTTTTTGTCTCCCTTGAAACGGACGTGCCAAGATGCATATTTGGCCTGAGCAGTCGCAAATGCATATATTTGTTTGATGCACCAGTGGCCTGTGCATGCGTTCATTTCGTATCATGTAATGCTACTTCTGCTCACGCTGGCATACTGCAGTGCTTTGCGATGCAGTGATGAAGCTTGACTCAGTTGTAAGTATTGTCCTCTTGTCTGCCATGAACGGATGGCCAAGATGCATATTTGGCCTGAGCAGTCGCAAATGCGTATATTTGTTTGATGCACAAGTGGCCTGTGCATGCGTTCATTTTCGTATCATGTAATGCTCTTCTGCTCACGCTGGCTTTTTTGCAGTGCTTTTTGCATTTCAGTGAAGCTTGATAATATTTTAGTAATTGTCTTTTTGTCTCCCTAAAACGGACGTGCCAAGACGCATTATATGGCCTGAGCAGTCGCAAATGCTTATATTTGTTTGATGCACAAGTGGCCTGTGCATGCGTTCATTTCGTATCATTTAATTGCTCTTCTGCTCACACTGGCTTAACCGCAGTGCTTTTGCGATGCAGTTAAGCATAATATTAATTTAAGTATTTGTCTTTTTGCTTGCCTGAAACGGACGTGCAAGATGCATATTTGGCCTGAGTAGTCCACAAATGCTTATATTGTTCGGTGCACAACTGGCCTGTGCATGCGTTCATTTCGTATCATGTAATGCTCTTATGCTCACGCTAGGCTTTACCGCAGTTGCTTTTGCGATGCAGTTTAGCATAATATTATTTTAAGTATTTGTCCTTTTTTTGCCTGAAACGGACGTGCAAGATGCATATTTGGGCCTGAGCAGTCACAAATGCTTATAATGTTTGGTGCACAACTGGCCTGTGCATGCGTTCATTTCGTATCATGTAATCGCTCTTCTGCTCACCCTGGCTTTACCGAAGTGATTTCGCGATGCAGTGAAGCTTAATAATCTTTTGGTAATTGTCTTTTTGTCTTCCTGCAACGAACGTGCCAAGATGCATATTTGGCCTTGAGCAGTCGCAAATGCATATATTTGTTTGATGCAAAGTGGCCTGTGGATGCGTTCATTTGTATCATGTAATGCTCTTCTGCTCACGCTGGCACTACCGCAGTGCTTTTGACGATGCAGTGAAGCTTATCTATATTTAAGTATTTGTCCTTTTGTTTGCCTGAAACGACAGTGCCAAGATGCATATTTGCCTGGAGCAGTCGCAAATGCTTATATTTGTTTGATGCACAAGTGGCCTGTGCATGCGTTCATTCGCTATCATGTAGTGCTCTTCTGCTCACGCTGGCTTACCGCAGTGCTTTTGCGATGCAGGTGAAGCTTAGATAATATTTTAAGGTAATTGTCTTTTTGTCTCCCTAAACGGACGTGCCAAGATGCATATTTGGCCTGAGCAGTCGCAAATGCTTATATTTGTTTGATGCAAAAGTTGCCTGTGCATGCGTTCATTTCGTATGATGTAATTTCATTTCATTTCATTTTATTATACCCCTCAGGGCCAGAGGCATTACAGAGGGGGAGTGGTAAAAGCACAAAAAGGTAACAAAATAAAAGGAACAAAATATGCAAGTACAATAGAGACGCACTATAAGTTAGAAAGAGCCTGAGTATACAATATTAGCTACAGAATTGCGAAAATGTTTACAGTTATTAATGTTTACAATGTCAGCGGGAAGGCCATTCCAGTCGCGAGAGGTTCGTGGTAGAAATGATTGATAAAAGTACTCAGTATTACATAAAGCGAATCCAACTTTGTGACGATGATCAGTGCGATGGGATACATAAGATGGTTGAGGGATGAGTCGATCGCGCAGATCAGGATGATGATACATTTTATGAAACAAGGCAATGCGTGACACTTTTCTGCGCAGTGATAATGATGGGAGGGAAAGGTCTGATTTCATAGAAGTTATGCTGGCGGTGCGACTGTAATTAGCGCGAATGAAACGTACAGAGTTGTTCTGAACCATCTCTAGAGCAGTAATTAGTTGATATGGGTGGGATCCCACACCGATGTAGCATACTCTAATTTCGATCGGATTAGTGTTTTATAGAGCAGGAGTTTCAAGGAGGAAGGAACGTGATAAAAATTTCGACGAAGATAGCCTAACATGCGGTTAGCTTTGTTAATTAAGTGCTCGATATGAGCAGACCAGTTTAGGTTTGCAGTAATGTAAACACCGAGGTATTTATATGAAGTTACTGATTCTAAATGAATGTTATCAATGTGGTATGGTGGTGGACGGGAAGATTTTCTGGAAACACGCATGACTTTACATTTATTAATATTTAGTTGCATTAGCCATTCACTGCACCAGTTTGCGATTGCGCCAAGATCAGACTGAAGTGAGGCAACATCATTAGAGTTCGTTATCTCTCTAAAAACAACACAGTCATCCGCGAATAGGAGAATATTAGAGTTAACAACGGAAGGAAGATCATTAATATAAATTAGGAATAATAAAGGCCCAAGGACTGACCTTGAGGAACTCCCGAATAGACATCTGTAAACTCTGAGTTAAAGCCATTAAAAGAAACAAATTGTGAGCGGTTTAAAAGGAAGCACTCAATCCATTTCAGTAAATTAATACCAATATAAGCGTGTTTAGTTTAAGCAGTAGCAATTTATGACAAACCTTGTCGAATGCCTTAGAAAAATCTAAAAATATGCAGTCAATGATCGATGATCGATCTAGTACTTGATGTAGCGCATGAGTAAAGGTTATTAGCTGAGTTTCACATGAGTAATGTTTTCTAAAACCGTGTTGTGCTGAACAGAAAAAAGAGTTGGATTCTAGAAAACCGACAAGGTTAGTGAAAATAATATGCTCAAACATTTTACAACATGTGCTGGTTAAGGAAATGGGGCGATAGTTAAGTGGAGATGTCTTGCTTCCAGACTTGTGAATTGGAATGACCTTCCCAATTTTCCACTCATTTGGAAGAATGGACTGATCAAGAGACTGTTGAAAAAGTTTAGTAAGATTAACGCAGCGTAGGCCGAAGTGTTTTTCAAGAACTTGTTACTAATATTATCACAGCCGGGAGCTGAATGAAGGCTCAGTCCACCAATGAGCTCAAGAACACCAAGTGTACTGATTAGTATAGGTGGCATACTTTCAAAGGTATGGCTGTTTGTTGTTGGGGTTATTAACAGCATAACGGCAGAAAAAGTTCTCAGCAAATGTACGGTTAAAAACTGAGGCACAAATATCAGATGAAATGGGTCGCCAGAGGAATCGGTCAGTGTGATAGCGTCATCGGTTGAGGGATTAAAAGTTCGCCAGAATTTCTAAACATTTGTGGTTAACATGGAAGGTACGTACATGGGAATGAAAATGTTTTTTTGCATCTCGAAGGGCTTTGAATGTACAGCGTAGACGCTGTTGCATATAAAGCCCAACGTTCAATTAGAAGGCGAAAGTTTTGCGGCGCGAAAGAAACGCTTTTTCCTGTTGACAAACGCCGGATATGGCTGTTGTACCAGGGTGCATTTGAGTTGTTGGTTACACTGCGGTGTGGGATGTACGTTCAGTGAGTTTGAATTATTTTATTCTGAAAAACATATTCCAATTAGTTTGTCACACTGCGATCGTCAAAACCGTCAAGGAAAAAGATCAGTGAAGGTAGAAAGGTCATTGTTGATTGCCTCAAGTCACCTCTGTTATAGTCACGAATGATTTTTCTTCTTTTTTCTTTGTTTCGGGTGGGCTAAGTTAATGGAAAAATGTAGAAGCAAATGATCGCTAAGACCCGGAAGGTACGTTATGGGCGATATTATATCGGAACTGTTTGTTAGAATTAAGTCTAATGTGTTTGCAGCGTGAGCTACTATTCTGGTTGCTTGTGTACACATTTGCTGTAAGGAAAATACCGAGCAAACGTCTAAAAATTCGCGAGCTTGGGACGAGAGCGGAAATATTAAAGGGGAATGGGAATTCCAGGTTATGTTGGGAAAATTGAAATCACCCAGCAAGAGCAACGGCGATGTAGGAAACGCGTACTAACAACGTTTATGGCATCTTGAATTCGCTACTGAATGTAGGCGAGGGTTGAGGGTGGGCGGTAGCATACCCCGATGACTACATTCTGGTGACTAAGCGTTACCACAGCCCATATCATTTCTAGATTAGTATGAACGTGTACAGATGATGATGGGATATCGCTGGAAATAGCCAGAAGTACGCCACCGCCTCTCTGTGTGCCACGGTCGCGACGAAAAAGTGAGAAGCGATGAGCGTTTTTAAAAATATCTCGGAGTCGCACACTTGCCCGCAGAGCCAAGTTCCGTTAACGCGATAATTTTAGCGGAGCATGTGTCGATCGCTGATGATAGAGAGTTATACCTTGTTAAGAACACTTCTGATATTAGTAAACAGGACCGATATGGAAGCTACATCACATGACCACTGGCCCCTCGCGCTTTCCTAGGGCTTGGAAGTTGCAGGCGGGGCATATGGTTCGTGTACTACGATTTGAATGTTGATGATTGCATCACTATTTGGGTCGTACATGTAGCATTTTTGGTTCAGAAGCAGCTTGTTGTAGCTGAGTTTATGCTTGACGGGGCCTGGTTGACTCTTGGCAAAATCAAGTATTTTTTCCGAGCTGCACGTGTAGCGGGTGAAAAATCCTCTGCTACAGTGATGTTTATGTTTCTTTAGGTGTATATGTGTCGCAAGTAACGCATCTTTTGTTTATAGGATAGGCATTTAACTATGATTGGGCGACATTTGCCCTGGCTGAAGGTACCCAAGCGATGCGCGCGTTCAATGGCATCAGAGGAAAGGGGAGAAGAAAGGTGGCAATTGAGAGTGGAAATAACTTTTTCCTCTGTCATTGCCACAGGTTCTTCAGAATCTGGGATGCCGTAGAAAATGAGGTTGTTGCGCCGCCAGTCTGTCATCGTGATCCTGCACGCGTGTTTGCAATGAGCATACCTGAGCGGAAAGCTGATCTGTCTGAGTATGGATGCTACTAACTTCCTGGGTAAGTTCTTCTAGTTTTTATAATTTTCCTCCAGTACTTCAAGCCGGTTCTGAATAGCAGTGATCTTGGTTTCGATGGATTTCTGTCCAGATTTAATTGCTTTAACATCAGCTGCTAATTCGGTCTGTACCTTCGAACTTTCCAGTGAGCGGGTGTGAACATCTTTGAGCATTTGGAAAATGACCCTCATCTGTTCCGCGGGATCTGCGGGTAAGGATGCTATGTCACCGAGCGTGTCCGAACGCTTGGTAGGGGGCCCGGGTTGCTCTCAACATCGCCAGCGCGTAGCAGCAAAAAAGGTATGAAAAAACATTCACAAAACACTTCACACAACACCCGTGGACACGGGACCAGTATTAAGCAGAGGATGTTATTTTTCTTTGCATATAAAGAAACGTTTGCACACACCTGCATTGCAAAAGGGAAGCGATTCAGTGCTTGTACAGAAGCACCGATCCCGTGTCCACTGAATTGGTTTGGGCTGCGCTGGCTTCTTAAACACTTGGTTGAAGTTGATGCTGCTGTCGATCCGGGGGGTTGCTTGAAGACGTTCATCAAAAATAGGCAGGGTAGGCATGGGCGTGAAATCACGAGGCGAAAAGATCACGAGCGATAATGCTCTTCTGCTCACACTGGCTTTACCGCAGTGCTTTCGTGATGCAGTGAAGCTTAATCATCTTTTGGTAATTGTCTTTTTGTCTCCCCTGAAACGAACGTGCCAAGATGCATATTTGGCCTGAGCAGTCCGCAAATGCTTATATTTGTTTGATGCACAGTGGCCTGTGCATGCGTTCATTTTGTATCATGTAATGCTCTTCTGCTCACGCTGGCTTTACCGCAGTGCTTTTTGCGATGCAGTTAAGCATAATATTATTTAAGTATTTGTCCTTTTGTTTGCCTGAAACGGACGTGCAAGATGCATTTTTGGCCTGAGCAGTCACAAATGCTTATAATTGTTTGGTGCACAACTGGCCTGTGCATGCGTTCATTTCGTATCATGTAATGCTCTTCTGCTCACGCTGGCTTCACCGAACTGCTTTCGCGATGCAGTGAAGCTTAATCATCTTTTGGTAATTGTCCTTTTTGTCTCCCTGAAACGAACGTGCCAAGATGCATATTTGGCCTGTGCAGACGCAATGCTTATATTTGTTTATGCACAAGTGGCCTGTGTATGCGTTCATTTCGCATCATGTGCTCTCTGCTCATTCTGGATTTACCGCAGTGCTTTTGTGATGCAGTGAAACTTGACCAAATTTAAGTATTTGTCCTTTTGTTTGCCTGAAACGGCGTGCCAAGATGCATATTGGCCTGAGCAGTCGCAAATGCATATATTTGTTTGATGCACAAGTGGCCTGTGCAAGCGTTTCATTTCGTATCATGTAATGCTCTTCTGCTCTCGCTGGCAAACGCAGTGCTTTTGCGATGCAGTGAAGCTTGACTAAGTTTAAGTATTTGTCCTTTTTGCCTGAAACGGACGTGCCAAGATGCTATTTTGGCCTGAGCAGTCGCAAATGCGTATATTTGTTTGATGCACAAGTGGCCTGTGCATGCGTTCATTTCGTATATGTAATGCTCTTCTGCTCACGCTGGCATACCGCAGTGCTTTTGCGATGCAGTGAAGCTTAATCATAATTAAGTATTTGTCCTTTGTTTGCCTGAAACGGACGTGGCAAGATGCATACTTGGCCTGAGCATTCGCAAATGCTTATAAATGTTTGATGCAAAAGTGACCTGTGCATGCGTTCATTTCGTATCATGTAAATGCTCTCTTGCTCAGGCTGGCTTTTTCGCAGTGCTTTTGCATTGCAGTGAAACTTGATAATATTTTAGTAATGTCTTTTTGTCTCCCTAAAACGGACGTGCCAAGACGCATATTTGGGCCTGAGCAGTCGCAAATGCTTATATTTGTTTGATGCAAAAGTGGCCTGTGCATGCGTTCATTTCGTATCATGTAATGCTCTTCTGCTCACACTGGCTTTACCGCAGTGCTTTCGCGATGCAGTGAAGCTTATTCATCTTTTGGTAATTGTCCTTTTTGTCTCCCTGAAACGAACGTGCCAAGATGCATATTTGGCCTGAGCAGTCGCAAATGCTTATATTAGTTTGATGCACAAATGGCCTGTGCATGCGTTCATTTCGTATCATGTAATGCTCTTCTCCTCACGCTGCTTTACCGCAGTGCTTTTGCGATGCAGTTAA
>WOVY01015259.1:0-13100 GCA_013436015.1 Rhipicephalus annulatus
ACGGTGCGGGAAAAAAAGAAAATTTGAATAAATCTGTTCTCGAAAAATAAGGTTTCAAAGATTAGGATGATGGTGGCGAGTAAGTCTTGATGTAGAAGATGAAAGATATGGTGAGGGTTAATCGCTAGTTTATGATTCCAAAGGAGGTAAAGAAATCCCTCCCAACGTGCAGCTTTCCGTCTCAGTGCAAGGTATGGAATGTTTGTTAGCCTGCATCAGTTCAGTGGGTGATCATACGGTGAAATTTTGGAATAAATAAACCTGACTGCTTTTCTTTGCACATTTTCTAGATGATTAAATGTTGGTTTTAGTAAAGGGGTCCCATACTACACATGCATATTCGAGTTTTGGCCTAATTAGTGTGTTATATAAGCAAGTAATTTAACAGCTGGAGGAGACTGTTTGGAGCTTATGTCTTAAAAAATATAACTTGCGGTATGCAGAAGAACAAATGCTATTTATATGTGTATTCCACGACAAAGTATTAGTAAGAGTTACACCTAAGTACTTGTATGCCGTTTCCTCATGCAATGGTAATGAGCCTAGCCTGTATTCAAAGGAAAGTGGAGCTTTTCTGCGAGAGAAACGAAGATATACTGTCTTACCAATATTAGTTTCATGTCCCATGTGTTACACCATTCGGAAATGTTAGCAAGAGCAGTGTTAAGGTGGTGCTGATCGTTAGGTGAAGTGATTTCATGGAACAACACGCAGTCATCTGCAAACAATCTAATTTCAATGCTAGGATCAATGACTGTAACGATATCATTAATGTATATCAAGAACAACAATGGTCCTATACACTCCTTGAGGAACCCCGGAACCAACCGGAAGATAGCCAGACCGCCGCTCATTAACTTCCACACACTGGATCGATTAGTCAAATAACTCCTAATCCTGTGATTAAAATTTCCGAAGTTTAATTTTTCTGAGTTTTAAGATCAGTTTGTCATGCGGAACCCTATCAAAGGCTTTGCTGAAATCTAGAAATATTGCATCGATTTGACCATTTTTATCAAAACATGAAGCGAGTGAATGAATAACGGTAACTAATTGTGTAACTGTCGAGTAGCCTTTTCTAAACCCATGTTGGTAATTAGAGAGAACTGAATGTTCATCTAAGAATTCATTAATTTGATTGGCGATAATGTGCTCAATAAGTTTACAACAGGATGATGTAAGTGATATCGGTCGATAATTTTCTAATAAAGATCGATCACCTTTCTTGTGTATGGGTACGACTCTAGCTACCCTCCAGTCATCCGGTAGTTTACCATAAAGTAAAGAATTACGGTAAATTATAACAAGAAACTTTGCAATAGACTCAGCATATCGCTTCAGAAACATGTTAGGAAGGTTGTCAGGACCACATGAAGATTTCGTTTTCAAGTTCAATAGCATAGAAACCACGCCAGGGTAAGAGATGAAACTGACATCAGAGGGATGAAATGTTTGTGATTGGCTGGACAAACCACCAGACTTACTAAAACACTCTGGAAGTACTCATCAAATGACATGCGATGTCACCAGGATCATTAACAATTGAGCCATTAATAGAAATTTGAGACACTGGCTTCTTTTTTTCGCTTATATAATTCCAAAACTTTTAGGATCTTCTGAAATAAAGTTTGGTAGCACCGTCTTAAAATAGTGATCTTTCGAAGAGCATACCGCACGTGCAAGGTTTTCTTTTAGTTCTTTTAGATTGCCAATAGATATGCATTGTTTTTTTAATCTCTTATTTTTCGCTTCAGGTGGATGATTTCACGCGTCATCCATGGTGTCTGCCTATTAACTAGTTTTTGTTTGGTTGGTACAAACGTATCTGTACAGAAATTACATATATCTTTGAAACGGCACCAAAGTGAGTTGACATCAGTGTCGGTGAAATCAGTTAGACATGTTTCCAAATGTTCTATTATGGATGCATCGTCTGCACGTGAGTAGTCTTTGAAAGAACGCTTCACAGAATTATTTGATTTCATAGGAGCAACAATGTGTAAGCAAACACTGACAAGAAGATGATCAGAAATACCTTCTACAACTTGAACTGTGCACTCTGATAATTGTCTGGGTAAAAAAACCAAATCCAGTACTGATTTCGAAGTACCTTGAACACGTGTTGGTTCCCGCACTATCTGCACTAGGTCATGAGTTAACATTATGCTCAGCATACTATTGAAATGATTGTTGTTTTCAGAAAGTGATTGAAAGCGCTCCCAATTAACGCCTGGTAAGTTAAGGTCCCCTATTAAGAGTATTTTATGATTGTGGAATTGAGACAGGTGTTTTTCTAGTTTGTCCAGATACTCAGGGGTGGCATCAGGAGGCCTATAAATGGCACACAGCAAAAAGTTATGGCCCCAGCATGTGATTTTTACGCATAAACATTCTAGGCCGGGGATGTCTTGCAAAAGAACAGATCTAACGGGTTTTTAATGAGGACCGCCACGCCGCCTCCTCTAGAAGCCCTATCTTTACGAAATATTTGATAACAAGGTGGGAAAACGTCCTCGTCACATATTTCAGTCCGTAGCCACGTTTCAGTTATGACGGCAATGTGGGGGTCTTGTTCTAGTAAGGAGACTTCCAAAGGTACTGTTTTATTTATTACACTACGAGCGTTTAGGTTGATTATACGTAAACTCTTGTCAACTCATGAAACGGGTCATGTGTCAGACTGCTGAGATCGCTGGTTCGTTATTTTGACACGCATGTTTTTTGTCTCATCCCAAAAGTATAGCTCTTTATCGACCTTTAGCTTGTCATGAAGTAAGTGCACTTTTTTACCTTGTAGTTTTTCTGCTTTCGCGCTTTCCCACAGAAACTTCCGTTTTTTCAAAGTCGCTTGCGAATAGTCATTTTGAATAGATATGCCTGATCCTCTAAGTTTGCGACAGCTATCGAGTATCAGTTTCTTTTCATTGAAATTTTGGAGATAGACAATGACCGGGCGTTTGCTGCCAAGGCGTCCAAGCCTGTGGATGCGGCCGATAGATTCACATGTACGTTCATCTTATCCCGCATTATCGTCGTTAGAACTTTTTCTTTAAGAAGCGCTTCCGTTTCCTCGGGGCATTCAGAAACGCCATGAATTATTATGTTTGATCGCCTGTTTCTGTCCTCAAGATCAGTTAGTTTCTTTGACTGGAATGTGATAACGTGTTCTATGGATTTAAGCGTATTTTGAACTCCGTCTTCCGGTGATGAAGGTAGTTCAGACAGCCTTTTTTCAATATGACTGACCATCTGCTGAAGGCTACTGATCTGCCCTTCGACATTAAATAATTGCGCTTTCATTTCTGCAATGTCATTGCGGATTATAGTTTGACCTTCAAGCAACTGCTCAAACAATTCTTTCTGCGTGGGACCTGGGTTAGTTTCAATGTCCCGCAGAGAAGCAACTTGCAGACGAAAAGACATTCATAGGCAAGGTTAAGGCACTTCCGTGGGCACGGCAGGACAATAATACCACGACAATCCACTACGAAGAGAATAATTGTTACAACTGACCTGCAGAACGCAGAACAGAGATCTGGTTAGCGTCATGGCCAAGCCGCGTCCTTCGTGCCCACAAAAGGCAAATCGGTGAGGCGTTTCTTTTATAGCATTTTCTTCGAATGACGTCACGCAGCGACTGCCGATTGGTGTCGCCAGCGGAGTCAAATTGCCAGGGTGGAACCACAGCGGAATTTGTCCGGCGGTGATATCTGGAGGAAGTTGATACTTGTCGATGATGCCGTCGTTTTCCCAGCACGTGTGGCCGCTCACAGCTGAAGATGCGCTAAACTGGAAAAAGCCCTGCAGAACGCAGAACAGAGATCTGGTTAGCGTCATGGCCAAGCCGCGTCCTTCGTGCCCACAAAAGGCAAATCGGTGAGGCGTTTCTTTTATAGCATTTTCTTCGAATGACGTCACGCAGCGACTGCCGATTGGTGTCGCCAGCGGAGTCAAATTGCCAGGGTGGAACCACAGCGGAATTTGTCCGGCGGTGATATCTGGAGGAAGTTGATACTTGTCGATGATGCCGTCGTTTTCCCAGCACGTGTGGCCGCTCACAGCTGAAGATGCGCTAAACTGGAAAAAGCCCTGCAGAACGCAGAACAGAGATCTGGTTAGCGTCATGGCCAAGCCGCGTCCTTCGTGCCCACGAAGGACGCGGCTGTCTCTATATCCAAGAGCAGGGCTCCCTGTGCTGTGAAACGGCTCTTAACTGGGGCTCCACCGAGAATCGTTTCAATTTCCGAGTATAGGTCAATAGGATTCACTTGCCTCAAGTTAGCTCCTTCGGATGTTGGAGCAATTAACACAGGAATGCCCACCGTCCTGTCTTTGCGATGTCGCACAAGGCGGAAACCACCCTCGTCCATGTCTTGATCTGTGAGGTTCGCCCCGTTGTGGTCCCCGACGGCAGTTGATTCGTCCTCTGATTCAACGCTGTGTTGTCGCTTGCAGTCAGGTATGCTTGCGCAGACCAGCTGGTGCTTCTGACCTGGTGTCACACCTTGGGAGGTCATGGCGGCGCTCTCCCCGATGCTTGTTTCGTTTCTTCTAGCACATTTCGACGCGGTAGGCTGCGCAGCACCCGTCGGTCGCCGATACGGCAGGTACCTTTTCGAGTCGTCCGACGTCTTGAGCAGTGCTGAGCCGTAATATAAACAAAAATAAACGATAAATGCAGAGAGAGCTACTTAGCCAAGCAGCAACAGCTTCGTCGTCTTCTTTCTTTGTGCACTGCAATTCTGCACATGCCTGCATTACTTTGATAGGAATGTCTGCAAACATTTATAAGCTCAGTCAGAACATTTATCGATTCGCTTAAACTATTCACGAGTCATCAGTTCTATCCGCTTTTCCTCCATTCCCCGCAGGCACTGCGTCGTGCTCCCTATCAAGCTGCAGAAATTAGGTGCCTTTTTCCTCCTCTAACCACTACCACCACCACTCACATTTCCGTTGGGTGAACATATGAAGATTTAGCAAGAATGCCTCGTAGTTGACGAGTACATGCCACAAAGCAACCTTATACTTTTCAATAGTGCACGCTTTACAGTGCTAAAATAATGTAAAATTCACCGAACTGCTGGTGTTCAGAGAGATGTTTCAGTTTGTCAAGATTTACATTGCAGTTTTAAACACCACTGGCAGTTTCAACACCACCAAAGCACACCATCAGTGTTGGGAAGCAGGGTGCGAGGTCGTGAATATAGATCCACAGCTACAACACGCAATTTAAAAGATCGAAGAGAAATTTTTAAAAAATACATCAATAAAAGTGCTTGTTTTAATGCATTCGATTGAGGTTTTGACGTCTAACCTCGTAGCTTGTTGCAAAGCTTCGGAGTCTTAGTTGGAATTTAAGGGACACTCGTACATAATCTGATGCACCCACTTACCTTGTTGTACCCAATCCTTCCAACATACTTGTTAACTCATTATACTGCTTTATATTTGCCACAGAGGCATGTAATTTGCATTGTCATCTCACAAGAATTCGATCATAAAGGTAATTCAACGAGAACATGGAAAATGAGAAATTGCACTGCATAGGTGGAGAGTTTTCATATTACTGGAGGGAGCAAATGCCCCATGATCCTAACTTTAAAAGCCTCAAAGGAAAAGGAGTGGGCCTCTTTGAAATAGCTGCAAGACAGGATGGCCAACAGTCTGTTGGCAATAGATCAGAGCCTAAGCAATTCAGGGATCTTGTGCACAGAATGCACATTCGAGAAGCACAGCGTATGTTGTCTTCAGGTGTCGTTGAAGACAAGCGTCATAGAAAGGAAGGATTATTTACTTAAACACAGATACTCGCATGCAACATAGGCTAACTAAGCAACTCTCTTCGTTTACCCAGTCTTTTCACTAGTTATAACAAGGTATGTACATCTCGTGGACGTGCAAGCAATTCGCCAACATTCGGCCATCCTGAAAAGCTTAACGCCCTCGCAAAAACTGTTGTGCCACAGGTCTTGACCGACTTCACATAAAAATGCTCGGTCATCCTATTCAACAACTCAATAACTTAGACAATATACAAAAACTTGGTTAGTTAACAACACGCACAGTAACACACACGCACAACTTCACTTGTGTTGTGTTTAAGTAAACTATCTTTCCTTTTTACGACGCTTCTTGTGCTTCAACGACGCCGCGAAGACAACACATAGTACTCTTCATGTCAGGGAGCTCGGAAAGGGGGAGCGATGAAAGACCCCCCTGAGAAGAAAACATCCTCCAAGAGCATGCTTTTGCATCCCACCGATGCCTCAGTGACTTAGTTTGCAACTTGTAAATGCCCTCAGCGCATACACATCACCCTCTTGCTACTGAACAACTCGCTCCTTTCTGTCATCTCCTCCTCCTATTCTATTACAGGTGCCTCAAACCCATCTCAACTAGAGGGCTGCAGTGAAGACATTTAGTCCCACAAGGGCTGGGACAGAGAAGGAAGTTTACGTGGGTAAGGAGGCGCGAAAAGTGGTTCAAAATTTCCCCCTATTCTCCGCCATCTGAAATAATGTGTTTCCGATATCTCGGGAATCAATCATTTCTGAGGCAGCAGCAGCATTTAAAACACATATCGTTACTGATCTACAATATACATAGCTCAAATTAAGATACAGATTCCAACGTGTATACACTGAAACCTCGATATAACGAAATATTGGTTATAACGAAGTGAATGAAAAATAGTCTTAAATTCGATACTCTGCTAGCGACATATCTTTAGAACTAATTTTTGAATATAATAAACTTCTGTGCAAGATGCTTTACAAGTTGTGAGTGTAGATAATTTGCCACGGTTATGCCTCATCAAGCGGCGACTTCATGGGGTGCCTGACCCTCCGGAGACCCAAGAATGCAATTTCAGGTCAATTTATTTGAAACTTCTGTATTATTTTGATCTTGAGCATCTAAGAAAACAGAAGAATTTACTCACAAGAAATGAAAGAAAACTGGCAGAATTTAACAAAAACTTGCATGTGTCGTGGTTGCAACTTTGTGCCGTCAACGGGAATGTCTCCGTGTGATCATGTTACTTATATATTCTATGCGACATTATTTGGACACCTGCGGACGCCCGATCCAATGGGAGTTTCACATCCTAAGTATTTCATCCCCCGTGTCATTATTGCACTTCTTATGCGATGCCTCCTTTACAAATTTCAACTTTAGCGTCTACGATCTGCCGCACGTGATACTTGACATATTGCATCAACAAAAGACACGTGGCGCTCTTTCTTGTCCCGAATTTCCAGCCTTCCCAGCCCTTGTACGGGACGTAACGATTCGACACACTAAACACTGCTGGCAGTGGGAAGTGCTGCTATTGGCGATTGGCAGGCTTTACAACAATTCGCAGAGGGAATAACGCTCAATTCACACTGTAACACCAAGAAGAATAATTTATTTGGAGGAACACTGCATGAATAGTGATGAACAAATGTATGAATCAACCGTAATTACACTAAACTATCACGGAAAAAACTTCCCGGGCTTCAAACAATATCACATTCAACCAGTAACTATGACTGTCTCATTACTAGAAGCCGGAATCATAGGCACTAAAGAACTAGATTTCAGGCGCCATAAATAGGGGGGTAAAACATTCTTTTAGGTCTCTGAAATCATAAATATAGGCGCAATGAATTTCGACACAATTCATATTTTTGAAGAAATAGGTGCGGGATCTGTGTCTACAACAAAAAAGCAAACAAATATTTTAGTTTGTGACGGTACAATGGTGCCAATAGCTTAGCATAGCCGTGCAATGTCTTTCCCCCTGAGTTCGAAAAATATGGTCTCCCTTTTTCTAGTCTAGCATGGCAAGTTGAGTATCAACCGTCGAATAAACACGCTCCTGGATCTTTCTTTTCGGCATGACTGAGAAGGGCAACACAGGAGCAAATAGCCAGAGCGCCAATATGACAGAAAGGCCATTTTGCCTCGTATTAACTTGGTTTAACTGCACAGAGTTAATTTCTCTTCTCTCTTCTATCTGTGAACACCTTAAAGGGCCCTCAACAAGGTTTGAGAGCTTCGAGCAGGCAAGAGGAATGCATGCAATGGGCGCTCCCAGTCTCATCCGCCAAAATTTGCAAATGCTACACGCCCCGGAAAAGGTGAAATGTCAGATTCAACGCTGCTTGACCATCATCTCACGGGCGCAGCCCCAACATGGGGGTGGTGTTGCATACAAGCACGTCTAAGTAGTACGTGACACCGAGAATTATTCAAGGCGACGTGAGTAATTCGTGTATACACTGCTGCCTGCCTAGAAGTATGAGTGTTGGCAGAAATACTTTAAAGCATACAAACGGAATCAACGCACGCTATTATTATTTGTAACTTCATATTGAGCAAGTTCCTTTGCGTTGGAGTTCTCACCATTCTCGCATAGTGCCGGTGCCAGCATTCACAATGCTTGGCATGTTTTTGGTGCATCATCCCTTATAGCAGTTCTAGTGGTGCGACGCTGTGTATCGTCGTGAGGGTACACGATCCTGGCAGCCTCTCCAAATGTGCGCGCATAGATAGTTCCATCCAATAGAAACATGCAGTACAATACAGAGAATATCGAAATGAACACATAGATTGCGTGCACGATCTGTGCTTGCCTGCGCATGACGTGTTGATATGTCTGCGTCGTGTGGCCTTCTGGCTCAGAGATGCTACGATACCGAAGAGGGCAGGGGAGCCATTTGGCTAGCGAAATCCACAGCGTACGAGAGGCAAAAGTTTTAAGCTCACCTCCTCACATCTTGCTTTCGAGGCTTGTAGTGAACCAATCAAGATATTATATAGATTATAGTGCTGCAAAGCTTTTCATCGGACAGGCAACAACTTCAAGTGTACGTAAAAATTCTTATGCGACCTAGTGAAGCGCCGCTAAGTAAATGACAAACAAAACAAAAACCACGTGGACTTTTTTTATCTACACTCTTTTTTCCCTTATCACACTCCACGTTTTCGCATTTGTTATTCATTGTCCTGCGGCTGCACAGAAGCACCTCCCGTTCTATACGCATGCGAGTAAGCGCCAAGATATCGAGCAGACGACGCGGCGCGAATGAATACATGTGCAGAGGCTAATGGGCCTTTCCATTGGCTAAGAAGCCTTTTAGCTATGACAGTGCTGATAAGAACTTTTGAGATGGGAGTATTGGTCGCACCCCACAGTGTTCCAAAAGCTCAATTTTGCCTGGGAACATGAATAACTGTCTCCAGTTGTACCCAAAAGCTAAATATGAAAAGTAAACAGCGTTCATAAAGGCACCAATTTTACAAATAGACATTTCGAGGCACTTATCTGAAAATTTGGACGCAAACATTCAAAAACTAGGCCTTTATGGGCACCAAAACACTACAAAAGCTCTCAGATTCATGCTCATATGTCAAAATGGCACGATAGGCACGCTAAAAACGAAATATCCATTTGCCTAATATCCGGTCTCTTTTCATGACACAGCCACGAACGAACTCAACATAATGTTTCTGTGTTTGAAACAAGCAGCAGGTACACTCAAGTGCAAGAGGGTCCAGCGCTGCCGTCCTCTCCTGGAGCATTGACTTGCTGTGCTGTCACACCAGCCGCCGCCGCCGCCTCAGCAGCCGCTTGTTTGCGCTGCATCCACTTCGCCTTTGCCTAGGGTTTTTTTAGTTTTGCCTTCCTGCGATAGATCTTGGCACGCTTCCTCGCAGGCTCCGCAGGGAGCTCCACGGTCTCGGCTACGTTCATGGAGTCCAAGACAGCGGGCCAGAAAAAGTACCAGATGACGCGTGCCTGCAGAACATCGTAACTTTTTCGCATGGCCCGCACATCCTTGCACCGACTGCAGGGCACCGGAGCGCCGGTGGCGACGGACAAGATCTCCAGGAGGCTTCGCGACACGCACTCGGTGCAGCAAATGTACTCGGCGCTGTCGGTGTCGAAAGCTGCGGAGAGCTCGGGAAACTTGTTGTTGCCCACAAGCAACGATTCCACAATGCTACCGCTGTCAAAGCGATCCAACAGCCTCCCATAGGTAGCCACCGTTGTCTGCAACAAAGGGGGGACAGAAAAGGCTTTCTGTATGCTTCACGGGCTGAGTGCAAACTGTGGAAATACAGCCAATCACGTCTCATTAAAAAAAAAAAACATAAAACAAAAGGATAGCAACATCAGCCATTGGTAACTGCAGTCAAACTTACCTCATGGGGTCTAGCTAGGCAGCCGAGCCAAGTAAACTTAGCATGGCATCTCCAGGCCGTGCTGCAAGCATGATGTTTCATGTTATCACAAAGCCCAACTTTAGGAGCTTGCACCAGGCCAACAAAGCAGGAACAACTGTCTGGCCAAGCATTTACCAATCCAAACAATATATATATATAAATATATATACCAAAAACAAAAGTGATGCTGGGTCCGGGTAAGATTATCCGTAGGGAAGAAGACGCACGTACCAAGTGATTTTATTGACGTTTCGGCTGCGGGTCCGGCCTTCATCAGAATACAGTTTATGGCACGAGTGCTGTTTATATACATGTGCACATAATAAGATACAATAATGAAAACCGGCCAGAAAGGCGATATATGGGCATATATATATGCAAGTCACACAATTGAAGGGCACCTGATACACGAGTAAAAAGATATAGTTTCCATGCGCGAGCACGTTGTTTACAGATAAAACGCATAAAAGATAAAGCGGATAACATGAAGAGTAGTCCGACCAGTAATTTAAATGTTTACCGGTCGGACTACTTTTCATGTTATGCGCTTTATCTTTCATGCGTTTTACCTGTAAACAACGTGCTCGCGCATGGAAACTATATCTTTTTATTCATGTATTAGGTGCCCTTTAAATTGTGTGACCTGCACATATATGTGCCCATATATTGCCTTTCATGCCGGTTTTCATTTGTGTATCTTATTGATATGCACATGTATATAGACAGCACTCGTGCCATAAACTGTATTCTGATGAAGGCCGGACCCGCGGCCGGAAACGTCAATAAAATCACTTTGTACGTGAGTTTTCTTTCCTACAGATATATATATATATATATATATATATATATATATACACACACAGTAGACTCTCAGTAAACAAAACCTGAAGGGATCGGGAAATTGTGTTCCATTTAACAGGAGTTTCATTTACTGAGAGGTGAACATTGGTGCAAAATACAAGCCCGAAACCAAGCATTGCAGAGGCAATCATTCTGTTTAAGCAGTAGTTCTGTTTAACAGATTTCCGTTTACTGAGAGTCTACTGTATTTTCTTTTTTTCCTCGTTTCACCACTCTCTTCTGCAACGCCAGCAAGCACTCAAGACATGTATTGAAAAACACACAATTTCAAACATTCATGAAACAAGCAGTATGAAAAAATAAATAAATGATGACAGAGACCCGAATTTCACAAGCAGCGCTGTTTCTATCACTGGCCCTTCATTTATGGTGCATGGTTCATGGCAACTGTTCAATATAAATGAATCATCTAGCCTAGCAGGCAAGAATTCCCAACTTCTTTTATTAACAAAGATGTATTTGGATTAAGTATGTTTAAACCTCTGTTAACTGATGTCGGTAGAATTGGAAATTTATTTGACTACACTGTCACTTCGTCCGACTGAAACTTGGTTTTCTATGCCAAGGATGAGAAAGATTCAGTACCTACTGGTGGTTAAACAGTGCGCTCACTGCGCTGGCCCGCCACCAGCACCATGAACGGCTACTAGAGCCTTCACACACGCGCCACTATTCATCTGTCTGTCTACTGCGCCCGCGTTGTGTGTAAGTGGGTAAGCGTGATCATGCAGTGCAAGCTTATTTAGGGCCTCGTGCGAAGAGAAAGGGCGTCCATTATGCCGAGCATCGAGCATGCAGTATGTCCGCAGAAAAAAGTGCAGGAGTGTACGGTGGAGCAGACTCGGTTGACTTTTCACCAAATCCACTCAGACTGCAGATGCAAGATCGCTTTGCTGGCTGCTACTCGGTTCAGTCAGCATTTGAAAAATTTCAGTTGCGTGGCGTGCAGAATAAATTTTGTGGGGATTTGAGGCTGAGGCTAGCACGAAAACCCCTCAGGAAAGAGGCGAAGACCAACAGAAACCATGTTTACTGATCGGACACAGGCCAGAACCATCCGCTGCCAGCGGCTGCTGCACTGTTCTTTTTAATGCTTGTGGCCGCCGCTCCCACAATTTACAGCGACCTAGCAACAGCATGTAATTAGTAAACATGCCTTTAGGGGCGAAGCTCCTTAAGGCGTGGGTCGTGTGTCCACAATGTATGTAGTAGTAGTAGGTACTAGCCACCGATGGCACATACCCGCTCTAGAGCGGTTATGTGCCACAGGGGATGCGAGATAGCGGTACTTGGAGTGGTCACTAGATGGACACACGGAAAGACGGACAGACAGACTAGCAGACGGCAAACTCTGTGCGTAACCTCCTTGGTTTTGGCAAGCTTTGGCGAGGGTTGGCCCCAGTGCCATGAATATAGTGAACAAGTATATAGCCATGAACTAGAGGCGGTAAAGGGGGGGAAGTAGGCACGGAGCACAGGCCGTAAGAAGTGCGCGATGCCACCTCTTGATTAGTCCTTGGAACGTCCGCTGGATGGCGGTACTTCTATATGCTGAATATATGATGAAAAGATGCAAGATGGCAGTACTTGGAATGTTCACTAGATGGATGGAGGGGGACGCTAGGTGGCGTCGAGCGGATCGGACGCGTTCGTCTCGGCTCCTCAAAATTTTGCCTGTTTTTGCGTTAAACTTCGTGGCTTCTTTAAAGCAAACGCAGAGTGTGTGGAAGTATGACGTGATCATTTTGACACCAAGTTATCGGGACAACGACACCGATTTCTTCCATTCTGAAGTGACCAAGGGCCTGGCATGCCCGGCCGCCAGGCTAGGACTAGCGGCGGACCCGGGGAGCAGTGCATCGACTACCAGCAACTCTCCTGGGCGTGCCAATGCAGCAGCCAATAACACAACGGACGACGACCAGGTAACGGCAAAGGAAGCCATGGACACGGACGATCAAGATTTGAGCACAGAACTGGGCTCTGCAGAAGATTTCGTCAAATACTCCCCATCGTCTGACGAG
>WOVY01015260.1:0-38719 GCA_013436015.1 Rhipicephalus annulatus
AGGACATCGCGGACGACCGCCAGCCGGGAAATCCATCCATCATTTTCCCCCGAGGTCCAGAGGACGCCAGAGGAAAAAGAGCACGGCAGTTCGGCCCTACGGCCACCTACTGCCGCTGGTCCCTATCATACGACGACGACAGCGTAGGTCTCACCGACTGGATTGACCCTACGCCATCTCCTTTTGCCGACAAGAGGTCTCGCCAGTGGTGCCCCCGTCGTCGTACTCCTGTGACCATGTTTCATCTTTTCTAACTTCACTTTACTTCTGTTTCTGTTCGTCGCTCGCTGTCCCTGCGTATCTCTCTCTCTCTCTCTCTCTCTCTCTCTCTCTCTATATATATATATATAATATATATATATATATATATATATATATATATATATATATATATAATGTGAGGAGGTTCATTCATTCATTCATTATCAGCCTGACTACCTCATTATCAGCCTGATATATAATGTGAGGAGTTTATTAGCCGTTAAAGACAGCGACGAACAGCGTGACGAACCGTCCAGCGATCGGCACAGCAACGAACCGAAGCACGAGCCGAGAGAGCCGGGAGTTGGCGATGCTGCTCGCTGCAGGCACATCTTCTTCTTCACAATCGCCCCCGCTGAAAAAGGAGCCATCCTGGCGACTTAAGAAGTTTCAGGCAAAGGCTCATGGTACGGTTCAGTCGGGAAACATGGACGATGTCACGTGCACGCCGGCGCATGTCGTTCGATCGGGAACTGGTTTCAATTAGGAAATTCACCGAGAGGTTTTCTCCAAAACGGTGTAAGGCCCCTCGTACCGGGGACAAGTTTCGAGGAGTGTCCCGGTGTTTGGTATGGATGGCAAGCCACACAAGAGACCCTGGGGCATAGCTGGGATCCGGAAGAGGTGCTACGGATTTCTTTCTGGGCGTTGTTGCTCTCCGAGGTGAACGCACGGGCGAGCTGGCGGCACTCTTCAGCTTGTCTAGCAGCATCGGAGATAGGTGGACACTCGGAAGCATCAGGAGGACGGTAAGGAAGTAGGGTATCAATGTATGGGAAGGCTCACGTCCGTAAAGAAGAAAGAAAGGTGAGAATCCCGTGGTGGTTTGTATTGCGGTGTTATATGCGAACGTCACGTATGGGAGAACACGGTCCCAGTTGCTATGATCAGATGCCACGTACATTGAGAGCATATCACCTAGCGTGCGGTTGAACCGTTCCGTTAGTCCGTTAGTCTGCGGGTGGTATGCTGTCGTTTTCCGATGAATGACGTGGTATTCCCGAAAGCAGAGTTTCGACGACCTCGGAAAGGAAAGCGCGGCCTCTGTCACTAAGGAGCTCTCGAGGTGCACCATGTCGAAGGATAAAGCGGTGCAGAATGAAAGAGGCGACATCCTGAGCTGTAGCGCTCGGCAAAGCGGCTGTTTTGACGTAGCGTGTCAGATGGTCAACCGCCACTATAATCCACCGATTACCATCTGGTGTCAATGGAAGGGGACCGTAGAGGTCAACGCCGACGCGATCAAATGGCTTGGCAGGGCATGGAAGTGGCTGCAATGCGCCAGTCGCACGTGGCAGTGTTTATTTACGTCGCTGGTAGTCAGGACAGCACTGCACGAATTTACGTACAAAATTGTACATGCCGCGCCAGTAATAGCGATGGCGAAGGCGTTCATATGTTTTGAACACTCCGGCATGGCCACATTGCGGATCGTCGTGAAGGGAGGCGCATACTTGCGATCGTAAAGTGCGTGGAATGACCAGCAACCACCGGCGGCCATCGGGAGCGTAGTTGCGTCGATGAAGAAGTTGATCGCGGATGGCGAAATGGAAAGCTTGACGTCGGAGGGATCGAGATACTGGAAGGTTGGGGCGTGCCAGATAAATATTTGATAAGAGAGGCAATCCACGGGTCACGACGTTGTTCGGTGGCAATCGAGTCGAGATTTAGCGATGACAAGGTCTGGAGGCAAGTGTTTCCGCACGTCTGATCTGGTGGTAAAGGTGAGCGGGACAGGGCATCAGCGTCAGAGTGTTTGCGTCCGCAGCGGTATACGACGCGAATGTCGTACTCCTGGATGCGGTGTGCCCATCGCGCAAGGCGGCCATAAGGGTCTTTCAACGTGGAGAGCCAGCAAAGCGCGTGGTGATCAGTTACTAGATCGAACGGGCGGCCGTATAAGTACGGCCCGGAACTTCCAAGCGCCCACATCAGAGCCAAACACTTTTTCTGTCACGTTGTAATTAGTTTTCGGCTTTCCGTCAGAGTGCGGCTAGCGTAGGCTACAACGTATTCTGAATAGCCGGGCTTTCGTTGAGCGAGGACCGCGCCTAGCCCGACGCCGCTGGCGTTGGTGTGCACTTCGGTAGGAGCCGTCGGGTCGAAGTGGCGAAGAATAGGTAGGGAAGTGAGCAGACGGCGCAGAGTAGTGAAGGCAACGTCACATGCAGGGGACCAGGAGGTGAGGTTCACGTCACCGCGAAGAAGCTGGGTTAACGGTGACATGATAGATGCAAAATTTCGAACAAGCGCCGGAAATAGGAGCATAGGCCTACAAAACCTGCGAAGTTCTTTCATGGTCGTCGGCTTGGGAAATTCTGCGACTGCTCGAAGTTTTGCTGGGTCTGGTAATACACCGTGCTTGGACACGATGTGGCCTAGGGATGACGAGCTCGCGTGCAGCGAAGCGGCATTTTTTCAGGTTAAGCTGCAGACCAGCGTTGGTCAGACAACTCAAAACGTGCCTGAGGCGAAGGAGGTGCGTAGGAAAGTCGTGGGAGAAACCACGACATCGTCGAGGTAACAGAGGCACATATTCCATTTGAGGCCACGTAGCGTATTATCCATAAGACGTTCAAACGTGGCAGGCGCGTTACAAAGCCCAAAGGGCATGACGTTAAATTCATATAGTCCGTCTGGTGTAATAAATGCCGTTTTTTGGCGATCGGCTTCTGCCATTGGGACCTGCCAGTAGCCAGACCGCAAATCTAGCGACGAGAAAAATTCCGCTCCGTGAAGGGTGTCAATGGCGTCATCAATGCGCGGCAAAAGATAGACGTCCTTGTGAGTTATCTTATTCAAACGACGATAGTCCACGCAAAATCGGATAGATCCGTCTTTCTTACGCACCAGGACGACGGGAGACGCCCAGGGACTGTGAGATGGTCGAATGACGTCTCTACGAAGCATATCTTCGACTTGATCGTTGATGACGCGGCGCTCTTCAGCGGAGACACGGTATGGTCTTTGACGGAGTGGCTGGTGTAGGCCGGTGTCAACATAATGTTTGACTTCTGATGTGCGGCCCAGTTGAGGTTGCGACACATCGAACGAACTCCTGAACTCATGCAGAAGATCCAGCAGGTCGGCATGTTCGGTGGGAGTGAGAGTGTCGGCGATGGCGCTGGAAAACGTATCATCGGACGACTCCCCGAGTGCCGACAGTGCTTTGGGGTGGTCGCAGTAGTCGTCCGGGACATCAAACAAAAACGGAGGGTCGAGATCCTGCACGCGGCCGAGACATTCCCCCGCAAGCAATGTGACAGGTGTGGAAAGCGGATTGCTTACGAACATGTTGCTTCTTCCGGCGGCAAGGTCAATTGTTGCGAAAGGCAGCGGCAAAGCTCGACGACATTTGAAGATATCGGAAGCCATAAAAAGAACTGTAGCGTAAGTGTAGGCGTTGCATGAAACGGGAACAAGGGCGAAGTTTCCAGGCGGAATATCGGTATCTTCATGAACGAGCAACTTCGGCGGCTGATGAGGAGCGTCCAGTAATGGGACATCACACAAGGGTGAAAACTCAACTTCGGCGCGTGCGCAGTCTATGACGGCATTATGGCGGGATAGGAAGTCCCACCCGAGGATGACGTCATGCGAACAGATAGGAAGAACAATAAACTCCACGATGTAAAGAATGCCTTCGATGGAGACTCTTGCAGTGCAGGCTGCGAGAGGCGTTACTTGCTGTGCGCTTGCGGTGTGAAGCGACAGTCCCGAAAACGGCGTCGTTACTTTGCGCAATAATAGGCAGAAATTAGCGGCAATAACAGAAACAGCGGCGCCAGTGTCCACAAGGGCGAAAGTAGAATAACCTTCAACAGTTACTGCGACCACGCTAGCAGGGAGAGGAGCGAGGGCTTAGGCAGTTCGAAAACGGCGCAGTTCTTGCCTCTTGAACTGCGTTGCTTAGTTTTTCTGGTCAGAAGGTCTGGGCCGGTGACGGATGGGGGAGGGCGATCGCCGACGAGGAGAGGGTGCACGTTGCGGCTGGAAGTCAAGGTGGTCAGTAGGCGCATAGCGAGGTGGTGAGACCGGCCCGTATTGGACGAAGGGTTGGCTGCCGGGATGCGACGACCGGGCATAGTTGCCGAACGTCTGAGGTCGACGACGGCAGTAGCGAGCAACGTGTCCGGGAGTGAAGCAAGCGTAGCAAATCGGTCGGTTATCGGGCGTCCTCCAGGGATTGGCGACTGGTGCTGCCGCCCAAGGTACAGTATAAGCAGCCGGGTGTGCGGGCTGTGAGCGCGTGGTGTAGGGTGGTCGCGAGAGCCTACGTACAGCGTCTGCATATGTGAGCGGCGCGGCTACGGGCTGCATCTCTTTCGAAAAGGCGACAGGAGGAGCCACAGGCTGCGTTGCATAGGTGAGGGGCGCGGCCACAGGCTGAACGGCTGGCGGATAGGCGACAGGAGCGCCTACCGGCTGTGCGACACCCGGCCAGTGACCACGGCTAGATAGAGGTGGCTCGTAGTGCGCAAGAGGAACAGCTTGTGCAACCTCTTCCAATATAGCAGTGTGAAGCGGGGCAGGTAGACGGGTGGTAGTCTCGTGAGTAAAGGGCACTAGGGAAAGTTGGCGGGCGACTTCCTCACGGACGAATACTCGGACTTGCTGAAGCAATGGTGAATTGTCGGGCATGGAGTCGAACCTGACAGCGACTCACCACCAGGCTGAGGCTGCCTAGTCAGAGTGCGTTGCTTCTTCAGCTAGTCGTAGCTCTGACACAAGCTGACGACTTCAGAAACTGTGCTTGGGTTCCTTGCCAAGAGCATTTGAAATGCGCCGTCGTCGATGCCCTTCAGGATGTTTTTGACCTTGTCAGATTCGGGCATGGTGTCATTCACACGTCGACAAAGGTCGACGACGTCCTCAATATAGCTGGTAAAGGTCTCGCCAGTCTGCTGAGAGCGGACGCGCAAGCGCTGTTCTGCCCTCTGCTTGCGGACAGCCGGCCGACCAAACACTTCAGCACATGACGTCTTGAAGACGCTTCATGTGGGGATGTTGTGTTTGTGGTTATTAAACCACAATTTGGCGACGCCAGTGAGATAAAATATCACGTGGCCCAGCTTGTCGGCTTTATCCCACTTATTGTTGGCGCTCACCAGTTCGTAGTGCTCGAGCCAGTCTTCGAAGTCGGTCCCATCCGCACCGCTGAAGACCTTCGGCTCCCGTAGCCTAGGATGGCCAGGGCAGTTGAACTGGAGCGAAGGCGTCGATGTAGTGGCGTTGGCAGTCATGACAGGTAGTAGCGTGCGGCTTCGCAGCTCCAGGGTGTAGCAACGGGGATTAACAGCACCTTCCACCAAATGTGAGGTGGTTTATTAGCCGTTAAAGACAGCGACGAGACAGCGTGAAGAACCGTCCAGCGATCGGCACAGCAACGAACCGAAGCACGAGCCGAGAGAGCCGGGCGTTGGCGATGCTGTTCGCTGCAGGCACATCTTCTTCTTCACAATATATATATATATATATATATATATATATATATATATATATATATATATATATATATATATATATATATATATATATATATATATATATATATATATATATATTGAAAGAGGGTTTATTGACGACTGTTGCGACGGTGGTCCTACGAAGAAACACGATCGTGCAAGAGCAACGGTCAAGCAGATGCCGGCGATGATCAGCACGAGCCGAGCGAGCGAAGCCCAGCACCCAGTACCCAAGCGGTGGCGATGTTGCTTGCCAACGACGCTCTTTCTTCTTCACAATTTGCCCCCGCCGAAAAAGAGCCATCCTGGCGACCTAAGAGTCTGGAGGCAGAGGGCTATAATATGGCTTAAGGCGGGCGACGTGGACGATGTCACGTCCACGCCGGCGCATGTCGTCAGATGGGGAAAGTGGCTCGATGAGAAAATTCACCGGCGAGGTTTGCTTCAAAACGCGGTATGGGCCCTCGTACTTTGGAACGAGTTTTGAGGAAATGCCGGGGGTTTGGTAAGGAACAGCCAGCCATACAAGTGATCCCGGGGAATAGCTGGGGCTTTGTGAAGAGTCGGCGTTGTTTTCTTTCTGGCGCTGTTGTTCTCGAGACGTAAAGGTGCGTGCGAGTTCACGGCACTCTTCCGCATTTCGGGCAGCTTCGGACACAGATGGGCATTCGGATGCGTCAGGACGGTATGGAAGGAGAGTATCGATGGTGTGGGATGGTTCGCGTCCATAAAGAAGAAAGAAAGGTGAAAATCCAGTGGTAGACTGTGCCGCGGTGTTATATGCGAACGTAATGAATGGAAGAATGCGATCCCAGTTAGTATGATCGGATGTCACATACATGGCGAGCATATCGCCAAGTGTGCGGTTAAATCTCTCCGTGAGCCCGTTAGTCTGCGGGTGGTATGCCGTGGTCTTGCGATGAACAACATGGCATTCAGAAAGCAGAGGCGTGACGACTTCTGATAGGAAGGCTCGACCTCGATCGCTTAGTAGTTCTCGAGGTGCACCATGTCGTAATATGAAGCGATGAAGAATGAAGGATGCTACGTCCCGCGCAGTGGCACTTGGAAGGGCGGCGGTCTCAGCGTAGCGTGTTAAATGGTCCACAGCGACTATAATCCACCGATTTTCATCTGATGTTGTCGGTAGAGGGCCATAGAGATCAATTCCGATCCGATCGAAAGGTTTGGCAGGGCACGGAAGCGGTTGAAGCGCACCGGACGAGTGGAAAGGTGGTGATTTGCGACGTTGACAGTCAGGACAGCCCATAACGAATTTTCGAACGAAATTATACATTCCGCGCCAGTAGAAGCGATGGCGAATGCGTTCGTAAGTTTTGAAAACTCCGGCATGACCACATTGGGGATCGTCGTGAAAGGAGGCGCAGATTTGTGATCGCAAGCTGCGCGGGACAACCAAGAGCCACTTACGACCTTCGGGGGCGTAGTTGCGTCGGTGTAGTAGCCGATCACGAATGGCGAAATGAGCAGCTTGACGTCGGAGAGATCGTGGTACCGCAGTGGTTGACGATCCAGAAAGACAGTTAAAAAGAGAAGCGATCCACGGGTCCTTGTGTTGTTCACTGGTAAAGGAGTCGAGGTCGAGAGATGCGATTGAGATACCAGTGGTTCCGCAGGCCGAGTCGGGAGGTAAAGGCGAACGCGACAGGGCGTCGGCGTCAGAATGCTTGCGTCCGCTGCGATAGATGACACGAATGTCGTACTCCTGGATTTGCAGTGCCCACCGAGCTAGGCGGCCAGAAGGGTCTTTCAATGTGGCGAGCCAACAAAGTGCATGGTGGTCCGTTACCAGGTCGAATGGGCGACCGTACAAATAAGGGCGGAACTTGCGAAGCACCCACACTAGCGCCAAGCACTCTTTTTCAGTGACGCTGTAATTGGCCTCAGCTTTAGTAAGTGTGCGACTCGCATAAGCGACGACGTATTCGGAGTAGCCCGGTTTGCGTTGGGCGAGAACGGCGCCTAGACCAACCCCACTAGCGTCTGTGTGAACTTCCGTTGCAGCTGTTGGGTCGAAATGCCGAAGAATTGGAGGAGATGTTAGCAGACTACGGAGCGTGGCAAACGCGACGTCGCAGTCAGGAGACCATGATGAAAGGTCTGCATCACCGCGTAGGAGGTTGGTCAGTGGTGACATGATCGATGCAAAATTTCGCACGAAGCGCCGGAAGTACGAACATAGTCCGACAAAACTGCGTAAATCTTTCAGTGTTGTAGGTTTCGGGAACTCAGCGACTGCTCGCAGTTTTGCAGGGTCGGGTCGAACACCATGCTTGGAGACGATGTGCCCTAAGATGGACAGCTCTCGCGCGGCGAAGCGGCACTTTTTAAGGTTCAGTTGGAGCCCAGCGTTGGTTAAACACGTCAGAACCAGTTGGAGCCGAAGCAGATGCGTAGGAAAATCGGGAGAGAAAACGACAATGTCGTCGAGGTAGCATAGACACACAGACCACTTCAGTCCACGCAGTGTGTTGTCCATGAGCCGTTCAAACGTGGCAGGAGCATTACAAAGACCAAATGGCATTACGTTAAATTCGTACAGGCCATCTGGTGTAATGAACGCAGTTTTCTGGCGATCAGCTTCTGCCATAGGAACCTGCCAGTATCCAGATCGTAAGTCTAAGGAGGAGAAGAATTCGGCTCCTTGTAGGCTGTCAAGGGCGTCGTCTATGCGCGGTAATGGATAGACGTCTTTCCGCGTCACCTTGTTTAATCGCCGGTAGTCGACGCAAAATCGAATCGATCCATCTTTTTTTCGAACTAGAACGACAGGAGATGCCCAAGGACTGTGCGATGGTCGAATAACGCGACTACGTAGCATCTCTTCGACCTGGTCGTTGATGACGTGACGTTCTGCAGCAGAGACACGGTACGGTCTTTGACGCAATGGCTGGTGCGAACCGGTGTCAATGTAGTGGTGCACTGCGGAAGTCCGACCCAATTGCGGCTGAGAAACGTCGAATGAATTCGCGAAGTGCTGGAGGAGATTAAGAAGCTCGGCGCGTTCATGGGCACTTAAGGTGTCGGCGATGGAACTCGAGAAGGTGTCACTCGATGAGCACTCCAGTGGGGAAAGGGCATGAAGTTCGGTCGAGGCGCTACTGCACGATTCGTCTGGCATGTTAAGGAATACACAGGAATCGAGGTACTCCACTCGACCGAGACATTCGCCGGCAAGTAGCGTAAGCGGTGCAGAAAGGGGGTTGTGGACGAAAATATTGCTTCAGCCCGCAGTGACGTCGAGTGTAGCGAAAGGCAAGGAAACTGCTCTGCGGCTCATGAAAATGTCGGAAGGTGTAAACATTACTGTAGCATCGTTATAGTTATAGTTATAGGTGCTGGGCTGTGGGTCATACGGTAACGGCCGAGTAGCGTCGCGGAGTGGTTGGAAGCGACGGCGACAATATCGTGCCACGTGTCCTGGAGTACCGCAGGCGTAGCAGATCGGTCGATTGTCAGGAGTGCGCCAGGAATTGCTAACTCGTTGTGCGGCCCAAGGTGTCGAAAATGGGGCGGAGTGGGGAGCGACTGACGACATGGGTGGCAAATGCTGCTGTCGGGGTCTGCTACGTACCACCTGGGCATACGTAAGGGGCGCGGCCACGGGCTGCATAGCCGGCGCATGGGCAACAGGTATGGCCACAGGCTGCTGGTGGGCAGCGACGGGAACAGCCTGAGCTACCTCTTCGGCAATAACGTCGCGGAGTGGTGAGGGCAGACGAGAGGACGGCGGCTGCTGCGTGAAGGGAATCAACGACAGTTGCCGAGCTACTTCTTCACGCACAAAGTCTTTAATCTCTTGCAGGGTTGGTGAGTGGTCGGGAACAGAAGTGAGACTGGAGAGCGAGTCGGCGTGTGAGGAAAATGGGCGAGTCAGGGCGCGCTGCTTGCTCAACTCGTCGAAACTTTGACACAAAGTGACAAGTTCCGCAACGGTGGCAGGATTACGGGCCAGGAGCAGCAGATATGCACCGTCATTTATCCCTTTGAGGATGTGTTGAATCTTCTCCGACTCGGGCATGGTGGTGTTCACACGGTTGCAAAGACCAATAATGTCTTCGATGTAGCTGGTGAAAGATTCCGTTGGCTTTTGTGCGCGAGTCCGCAAGCGTTGTTCGGCTCTGGACTTGCGGACTGCGGGTCGGCCAAAACGTCAGCAAACAAGGTTTTAAAGACGGACCACGTCGTGATGTCGTTTTTGTGGTTATTATACCACATTTCGGCCACGCCAGTGAGGTAAAAGATGACGTAAGTCAATTTGTCCGCGTCATCCCACTTGTTGTTAGCGCTCACCAGTTCATAGTTACCGAACCAGTCTTCCACGTCGGTCTCATCAGCTCCGCTAAAGACCTTGGGCTCTCGCAAACGAAGAACGCCGGGGTTGCTGGGGGATGGAGTGGAAGAGCCAGGTTGCGCGTTGTTGGTAGCCATGATGGGAGGTAGCGTTCGGTTGCGCAGCTCCAGGTTCAGGCGACGGCGAATGGCAGCACCCAGGTTCAGGCGACGGGGAATGTCAGCACCTCCACCAATTGAAAGAGGGTTTATTGACGACTGTTGCGACGGTGGTCCTACGAAGAAACACGATCGTGCAAGAGCAACGGTCAAGCAGATGCCGGCGATGATCAGCACGAGCCGAGCGAGCGAAGCCCAGCACGCAGTACCCAAGCGGTGGCGATGTTGCTTGCCAACGACGCTCTTTCTTCTTCACAATATATATATATATATATATATATATATATATATATATATATATATATATACTCAGTCAAATGTTAGGCAGTGTGTCTTTTCATTAAGATAATCTGAGGATACGCAATTCTGAATACCGAAGTGTTTATTACGCTACGCTGACAAAGCACAGCTATGAAAAAAATAAAGCGGTATGGTTTCGTATACGCATCGCTAGAAAAATCAGGGCATAAGGAGGACGAATAAACTTTATTTTTCAGAAAGGGGAGGGCGAATGGGTGAAACCAAGTTTGACGGGAGCTAGGGTGGGGACCAGAATTCTGCAACAAGGGCAGACCAGTCCGCCAGCTTGGCATTGTTGCGAATAATGTGACGGGGCGAGGCCTAGGCTTATAGGATAGCGTCCACCGATAATCGGCAGCCGAACAAGATGTCTGAGTTGCCTCTCGCGCAAGCGCCTGACACACAGGCGTCTTCTTCATCCTCGCAAAGTGCCACGCTTGCTCCTGTCGGTGATGCACCGTAACATCACTCCCCTGCGGCGAAAGCGCCGTCACGGCGCTTAGTACGGCGGCGACGAACGAGGAGGGTGATACGGTTTGAGTCTGGCAACGTGTACAACGTCTGTCTGGAGTGAGGGGGTCGAAGAGGGATTGTTTAGGGGTGTGGTCTCGTAGCTCACGTCACTAAGTAGTCGTAACACATTGTAGGGGCCATGGTAGTGTGATAGTAGCTTCTCTGATACGCCGACTTGGCGGTTTTGTGTCCAGAGAAGTACCAGAGACCCCGGCGAGAAGTGCACGCTTTGGTGGCGACTGTCATAGCGGTCTTTTTGCTGCGCTTGCGACAAGTGCAGCCGATCACGGGCAAGCTGACGGGCTGCATGGGCTCGAGAAACGACATCGCTGGCGTACTCAGTAGACAAGGGGGCAGCCGAAGGAATGAGCGTGTCAAATGGTAATGCTGGATGTCGGCCAAATAGCAAATAAAACGGCGAAAAAATTGGCAGCATATCCACGGAGGGAATGATGGAGAGTGGGGCGAAGCATGCTTCCGTCCATTTGTTCTTGCTTCCTTCCGTCTGTGCGACCGTCCATGCATCCATCCGCCCGTCCGTGCGTGCGTCCGTTCCTGCGTTCGTCCATGCGTCCGCCCCTGCGTCCGTTCATGCGTCCATTCATGCATCTGTCTGTGTGTCCGTTCGTCCATCTATTCAACACTCCAAGTACCACCATCTCGCATCTTTTGATCATATATTCCCATAGAAACACCGCCATCCAGCGGACATTCCAAAGACTAAACGAGAGGTGGCACACGCACACTTTCTAACAGCTTGCGCTTCGGGTCTACTTCCCACCTTTAACCACCTCGAGTTAATGGTATATACTAGTTCACTGTATTCCTGGCACTGCGGCCCAACACTCGCTAAACCTTTCTAAAACCAAAGAGGTTACGCCCAGCGAGTATAACGTAGCAACGTTTTCCTGGCAGATAGAGCTCAATGTACATGCCAATGGCTGCATGGGAAATGAGAGACAGGTGAATTCGGCTTTTACTTTCTTACGGCTTGCACTTCGTACCGACTTCCCGTCTTTAACTACCTCGAGTTCATTTATGGTATATACTAGTTCATTGTATCCATGGCACTACGGCTCAAAGCTCGCTAAACCTTTCTAAAACTAAGGTGGTTACACCCAGCGTGTATAACGTAGCAACCCTTTCCCTTCAGATAGTGCTCAATGTACATGCAATGGCTGCTAATGGGGATCGCAGCGTGCACGTTAACTAAAAGCCGAATGCTCCTGTCTCTCATACCCCATTATCATCTATTGGCATGTACATTGAGCACAATTTTTTTGTTGTTCAACAACGCACAGAAGGAATCTCTCACCGGCACCACCTTGGAGGTCAAAATGTTTGCAGGTCAAAGCGTAAGACTGGTTACATACTACGACGGGACACGGGACAAACGGGTGCCGCAGAGCAAATGTCTTCATTGTAACGTAGTGATGTTAGTCGTGAAATATAGATGTGCCGAAGTGTATGTACCCTGTTACTGGAATGGTATGAAGCCTTTGTGTTCTGTACACTGTGCTGTAAATAAACTTTTTCTAAACAAGGAGCTGCGCTCCTAATAACTAGCTGTGTCGTGCCGTGAAGAATTGTACGCGAACGTGACAAAGGGGAGTGCTTTGTCCCAGTGACGGTGAACTGGCGAAACGTACGTTGACAGCATCTGCGTCAGCGTTCGGTTCAGACGCTCGGTCAGTCCATTTGTCTGTGGATGATGAGCGGTGGTAAGCTCGTGCTCAGTGGAGCAGGTGCGGAGAATGTCATCCACAACGCGTGAAAGAAAGTACCTTCCTCGATCAGTAAGCAGCTGCCGTGGAGCGCCGTGATGAAGAATGACTTTATACAAGAGAAAGTCAGCGACGTCAGTGGAACAGCTTGTCGGCAGTGCTTTAGTGATGGCAAAGCGTGCGGCGTAGGCTGTGGCGACTGCAACCCATTTATTTCTGGAGGTGGACGTAGGAAACGGGCCCAACAGGTCAAGGCCAACACGGAAGAATGGTTCCGTCGGTATGTCAATGGGCTGTTGGAGGCCAGACGGTAGCACAGAGAGGCGCTTGCGGCGTTGGCAGCGGTCGCAAGCAGTGACGTAGCGAACTCAGAACGACACAGTCCGGGCCAGAAAAAGCGACGTCGCACACGATCATAGGTACGAGACGCCTAGGTGACCGGCTGTAGGTACGTCATGTAGTTGTTCGGGAACGCTGGTACGCAGTGGATGGGGAAGCACGAGTAGTAATTCTGGGCTATCAGCGTTGAAGCTGCGACGGTACAGAATGTTGTCGTTGTAAGGATTTGGAAGGAAGGAATGGTCGCTGATGATGACATCCCGCCGCTGCCATCAGTTGTTCAGGTCGAAAGGAGGAACGCAGGAGGAAACGGGAAAACATAACAGGGGTTTATGACATTATTTACACATATTTACAGAAAAGAGAGGTTGGTGGTTTCACAAACCACGAGCGTGGTGGTTGAACGTTACATAGTTCAGAGCCAGGTTCAGACCTCTGTCCCGCACTCTGCCTCGTCGTTTTATGCCCTGTCGGTCTCCTCCTCTCCGAGTCGAACACCAATCACGCACACACAGGTGAGGGGCACGAGCATGCACGGTCCACATGCACACTGCACTGTGATGGCGCCAGCAGGGCTCGTCCTCGTCGTGGGTGTGCCGTTAGTCGAGAGTTCCCACAATCCTGGCCGCATACTTCAAAGGGTTCACTGCACAGCTCGCCCAATTAGCGGGGCGATCTGCGTGCGGTGTCCGTCGCGGTCTCTTTCAGGAAGACGCCGTCTTTGTTGGCCTCTGTCGAACGGCTAACGGCGTCTTGGCGACACGACGTCTCCTCCTGCGGCCAGCACGTACAATGCCTGACGAGCATAGGCAGTCGGCCGGTCGGCTTGGTGATTGGGGATCAAAAGGGAGCGCCGCTCCTCTGTCAGCTCCGGCGCCGGCTACGCCAACTTTGCCGTCGCCCGATGAGTCGCCGAGTCCATTAGTCACCGCTTCTGCTTGAAGCGACGACAAAAGGTCCACTTTTGAAGGACGGGAACTCGCCTCTGCCCGCCGCCTGGCCTGAATAATCGCTCAAATACTTGACAGCGCCCCTCAGACCGGGCGCCGACGGGATTGAGAGACGAATCTCCAGGCCAAACCTAACATCGTGCAGTTCGAACAGGCGAACGGAAGGGTCTGTTGGAGCAGAGGTCAGACGCTCGATGATGGATAGTAACGACGGTTCACGTCGTTGTTCGGTGGAGATATCAGCCAAAGCGTGGATGGAGAGAACGCAGGGGTCTGAATCAAGGTCTGTCAAGTCGGGCGTTTCAATCGGATAACGTGACAAACAGTCTGCGTCTGTGTGCAGGCGTCGGGACTTGTAGTGGACCATGAACGAGTATTCTTGCAGATGGAGCGCCCAGCGACCGAGACGTCCAGATGGGTCCTTTAGCGATGACAGCCAGCAAAGAGCGTGATGGTCCGTAACAAGGGAAAAAGTTCGGCCATACAGGTAAGGCCTGAATTCACCACGGCCCACACTGAAGCTAGGCATTCACGCTCAGTGATGGAGAACTTCCATTCGGCAGGTGAAAGAAGACGACTGGCGTAAGCAATCACGCGGTCCTCCCCGTGCTGTCGTTGGCCAAGGACCACTCCAAATCCATGGCCACTGGCATCGGTCCGAAGCTCTGTAGGTGATGCAGGTTCGAAATGGGCCAGTATTGGTGGCGTAGTCAGCAGATGGATAAGAGCCGAAAAGGCGTCTGCTTGCTCTATGCCCCATGCGAAGGGAACGTCCTTCTTTAAGAGATCAGTAAGCGGTCGAGCGATGTCGGCGAAGTTGCGGACCAATCGACGAAAATAGGAACCTAGCCCTACAAAACTACGTACGTCCTTGGTTGAGCGTGGTTCAGTAAATTGTTGTACTGCTCGCACCTTTTCGGCATCTGGTTGAACGCCGTCGGCACTGACAAGGTGGCCGAGTATGGTGATTTGGCGACGTCCGAAATGGCATTTTGCAGAATTGAGTTGGAGAGCAGCTCTTCGAAAAACATCCAGAACGGCTGACAGACGTGTTACATGGCTGTCAAAGGTAGGTGAAAAGACGATGACATCGTCCAAGTAACATAAGCAGATGGACCACTTATATCCTCGGAGAAGGGAGTCCATCATATTTTCGAAAGTTGCCGGCGCATTACACAGTCCAAACGGCATGACTTTGAACTGGTAGAGGCCGTCGGGCGTAACGAAAGCGGTTTTTTCACGATCCACGGGGTCGACGGAAGTTTGCCAATAGCCGGACCGAAGGTCGATAGAAGAAAAGTATTGGGCACCATGGAGGCAATCGAGGTCGTCATCAATCCGAGGCAAAGGGTAGACATCTTTGTCGGTCACTTTGTTTAAACGGCGATAGTCCACGCAAAAGCGCCAGCTGCCATCATTCTTCTCAACGAGCACGACTGGAGAGGCCCAGGGGCTGGATGATGGTTCTATTACGTCTTTAGTAATCATTTTGTCCACTTCATTCTGCATTGCTTGGCGTTCCTTATTACATACGCGATATGGACGCCGCCGTATAGGACCGGCATCACCAGTGTTGATCCGGTGAGTCACTGCAGGTGTTCGGCTGAGAGGGCGGTGGTCAAAGTCGAAAACGTCTCTATTTGATGTTAGAAGACTACGGAGGCTGGCAGCTTGCGCTGCAGTGAGGTCGAGAGCAATCATCTTGTTAATGTCATCTGCAGGCAGAGTGTAATGGCGGCCAAGACAGAGGAATGTAGTATCGTTGTCCAAACCAGTAACGTTGCAGGTGTCAAGTGGAGATAGGGTGGCCAAAGACATGTCTTGCGGAATAACTTGAGCCAATAGACTCACGTTGAGTAGTGGTATAACCACTGTATTATTAGCGACGGCGACAACAGTGTGAGCAAGGGCGACGTTTCGGGCCATCAGTACGTCGACTATAGGAGTGAGGAGGTAGTCACCATCGGGCACATGACGTGAGCACGACAAAGTGACATGTGTAGCAGCTTGCGGAGGCAAGCGAACGTGGTGACGAGAGCATAAACGGGGAGAATAGTCAGGTAGAAAATCGGCAAACTGCGGCAGTTCAAGCTGAAGAACTCCAGTGGCACAATCAATGAGCGCAGAATGACGTCGCAGGAAGTCCAAACCAAGTATGTGTCCTCATGACCAAAAGGTCATGAGGACACAATTCAATGACGGCAAACTGAAGTAATGTAGGATGGCCGGCAATGGACACACGGGCCGTGCACATCCCTTGAACGTCAGGGGTCCTCCCATCAGCGACACGAAGTGTGCGGGAAGCGGCAGGCGTTAGTACTTTATGTAGGCGTCGGCGAAGGTTCGCGCTCATTACAGAAATGTGCGCTCCAGTATCTATAAGGGCAAAATAGCCACACCGTCAACGTCAACGTCTAACAAACTTTGTCTCGTCGGAAGCGTCAAGAGAGGATTAGTGGAGGGAGTCGAAAATGCAGCGTGACCTCCGGGCGCTGCACCGTTCAGTTTTCCGGGTAGGCAGGAGCGGGGTTGAATGGGGACGACGGCCTGCGAGCCTGCGGTGAGTGAGACGAATGGTGACGTCCTGGAAACGAACGCTACTGACGACCATGCGGTGACGGAGATCGGCTGTTGAACCTTCTGTAGTTGTTTGGCGGAGAATGCGCGGCAGATACGAAGTGGGTGCTGTCCTATCGGTAGTGAGGTTGAGATGAAGTCCGAGGTGGCGAGGACCAGCGGTAATATCAGTAACGGACGCCATGACCGATACGGTGGCAATGAAAACAAATTGGTCGATTGTCGACAGTTTTCCATGCAGCAGGGTCGCGAGATCGGGCCGTAAACTGCTGCTCGTGATAGGGCGAGGGTGGACGCCATGGAGATCGCTGAGGGCTGGGCAAAGCGCACACCGAGGGAATACCTATGCTGGCGAGTTCTTGGCGGACGATGGCTTGAACCATGTTAGCAGTGAGTGGGGTCGTGTCACTTGCAGCGGTGTGAGCCGGAGCAGAGGCAATGGCTTCAAGTTCGCGTCGTACAAATCGGGTCACCTGATCAGATGAATCTAGAGGTGGCGGCTGTGTTCTTTCACGGTCTTCGCAAGACAACGTCAGCCGTATACGGAAGGCGGGTAAACACGCTCCTCCTTAGCTTTGGAAAGGTTTAGCGAGTGTTGAGCCGCAGTGCCATGAATACAATGAACTAGTATATGTCACAGAACGAGCGCTCAGAACGGGCGCGCCGCCAAATTCTCGCGACGAGACGCCGGAGTGACGCCACGAGGTCAACGAAAAACAAAGAAAAAGAAAACAAACATCTAAAGGCTCCCCGGGCGCGCGACTCTCTCCCCTCGGAAGCGTGGCTTCGCCGACAAACCTCCTCACCCCACATCGGCGGCCGAGCAAGCACTCGAAATTTTTAGAAGGGAAGAGGCGTGGTCATGCCGGGTTGAGTCATCTGTGCGGGGACGGCCCTCGTACAGTCTTGCGCTTCCCCCCCCCCCAGCCTTCGCTGCGCACCGCGCCGACGAAATGATGAGAACTTTCTGGAATCTCGCGCGGAGGGTATTTAATCGAGCAGCCGAGATGAGAGATCTGGAGAAGACGGAAGTTAGCGCCAGAGCGCGTAGGGATTCCGCCGTGTAGTCGGCGAAGGTTTTGTCCGTAGGACAAAGCAGGAGAAGAAGATGGTTTCCACCTGAGGGGTGACGACTCGAGCTACAGGCAAGAGTGTGTGTTTACCGATATCGAGCGAAGACGCGTGGCAACAGCTGCGTGTGTGAAGCCGACGTGTTTCCGGCGAAGAAGTTTGAAGCTTAGAGAGTGGCCAATTGAAGACGCGAGGTTTCCTGGAAGAGAAACTTCGGCGAGGTTTCCTGGAAGAGAAACTTCGGGGCAGCAGAACGACAGTGGTTTCCTGGAAGAGGAACTTCGGGGGGGGGGGGGCAGCGGAACGACAACAACGCTGTACTTTGAGTGAGTGATTCTCGGAAGAGTATCATTCAAAGTTTTGTTCCAAAGACTTTGGACTGAATAAGTTTTCTAACTCTTTAGTCTTTAAGTGTCTTGGTTGTTCAATGCATGCGACTGCATTGTAGTGCGTATGGTTGTCTGTGTCCGTTGTTTCGAGTGTGGCTAATTGTACTGTGTAGTACGTTGTTTGATTGGTGACATATTGTACTCAGATATTGTGGAGTGAGCATACTTGTGTATTGTTTTTTTGATCTGCCATTATTGAGAATATAATTTTGTTTGTTTATCAACTCTCGGCTCTGACTTGTTCTTTGGGCCACAGCCGGCGTCCGCTGGCGCGCCAAAAAGGACCACTTCTAAATTGTCCACGCTTTCGTGGTGCGGTTCGGGGGGCCGATACTTCGGCCCTTGGAATTAGCCCGGTGATCGCCTCCCTAATTAACGGGACCTGTGACAGTATTTACAATGAACTCGAGGTGGTTAAAGGTGGGAAGTAGACGCGAAGCGCAAGCCGTAAGAAAGTGTGCATGTGCCACCTCTCCTTTAGTGCTTGGAATGTCCACTGCATGGCGGTGCTTTTATATGGGAAATATATGATGAAAAGGTGCGAGATAGTGGTACTTGGAGTGTTGAATAGATGGACGAGCGGACACTCAGACATATGCATGGATGGGCGCATGAAAGGAGGACGAACGCAGGGTATATATATATATATATATATATATATATATATATATATATATATATATATATATATTTCTCGCAGCGCTTCCAGACAGATGACAATAGTCTTTTGATGTCCTTTGCAGCAAAGCACGGAGATACGCGGCAATTTTTTTAGGGGCGGAGCTCCTTAGACAGTGGGTCATTCCCTCCTCCGTATGTAGAAGCCACCTCTAGTTTATGCCTTGCTCAATAGATGACGTTGTATGTATTTGTCCACGGGAGTGCCTAGGTGGCATTAGTGGTTTTCAAAGCGTATTCACGGAGTGAATGATGATGAGGGGGGCGAAGCGTCCGTCCGTTCATTTGTGTGTCCAACCTTCCGTGCGTCCGTGCATTAGTGCTTCCGTTCATCTGTCCGTCCACGCTTTTGTCCGTTCTTCCGGTCATCCATGCGTCCGTCCATCCGTCAAGCCATGCGTCCGTGCTTCTGTCCTTCCGTACCTCTGTCTTTCCGTCCTTCCGCCCGTGCATCCGTCCATGCGTCCGTCAGCGCCTCAGTCCGTCCGCTCATCTGCACGCACGCGCGGATGGATGCACGAGCAGACAGCCGCATGGACGGACGGACACTTCGCCTCACTCATATTATCATTCACTCGGCGGATATGCTGTGATTCTTCTTTAATTTCTTTTCTAAAACTACTATCTCCGTGATCCTAGTGTCCATGGGTCGACCTCTCGTTGCAGATTGCTGAGTTGCCGTGTTAACAAGCTATTGGCTCTTGTAATTTCCGTGCTGACAGATGATTGGCTCACCTTCCTTCTTATTTTGTTGACATCGGGCAACGCGTCTTTGTGCTCTCGCACGTGACGTCTTCAACGTTGTCGTCGTTTACACAACACCGCGCGTGCACTGAGTCATTTCTTCCTTTTTGCGACGCGCACTTTTTTAAGGCGCACACGTGAAACACGCACCAAGTTTCACAGACCCACAGATTTCCGTCAATGGCTATCAGCCGCTTTTTGCCTCCGTGCAGTCTGCCCCTCTCCCACCACAGCTTCACCTTTGTTCTACTCTCATCCGCCCTGCTTCTCTCTCTCCACGCCGCTACTCTTTCTCTACCAGGCTAATCTCTCCCCCGCTTGGCTTTACCAACTCTCTCTCTCTCTCATCAGGCTTTGCTCTCGCAGCTGGGCTGGAATGCGCGGACTACGGATGCAACTGCATTTAAAATCGACCTGACTTAGCGATAGATTGCGCCCGCGTAATGAATGGGCAGACGTATAGTCGTGAGCAAGTTTGACTAGAATGCTCCGTGGCGTGGCCTGAACTGCTTTGACTGATGGCAGCCGCGAAGCACTGGGCATTGTCAGTGGAATCAATACCTCGGTATGCTTGATGAGTAGGTTTTCATGTATTGGTATAGTCTCACAACAGAACCAAAAACTGCATGGCGCTGGCTTCAATCAAACCGTTTCAAGATACGTGGCGAAGTGTAGGGTAGCGAACCAGAAGCACCTGGTCGACCTCCTTGCATACCCTTTCGTTCAATCCTTAGGTATACATTTTTGAAAAGAAAAACAACAACAAAAAACATCGAGCTCTGAACGTAGGATGCATTACAAAAGCTAGGAATACAAGTAAATCTACCAGTAATTTAATAACTTGGTGGAACTTCATTTGGTTACTGCCACAGGGTTATATGCTCCACTGTGATTACATCAACGCAACTAAATGATTACCGTGCTAGTCAACCATAACCTTTTCAGATCTTTAGTTTATAATTCATAGCTATGTTTGTCAAAAACAAGGGATGCTTTAAAGGCTTGCTCAGCAAACATTTTTGTTTATTGGTAGTATTATTTATAAACTATTTTTTCAGATTGGCTTTATTTAATTTTAGTTTCATTTAGGTATCCTGCCGCCAAGTTCTTGGCCCATCCCCCTTTGTGGGTGAGCGCCATCTATTTGAGGTCATCACCATCAGCATCAGGATGCGTTCCCTTCCCGCAGTGGAAAACACTCCCAACAATAATAATTAGCCGTGGTCCCCAGGTACGAAAATATGCCATATCAAAGTGGCGTTAAACTAAAGCACCCCGGATGGCTCTCTACCATGAACACATTTTCTCAATAAGGTGTTTTAAAAGCAATTCACTCTTCGAGTAAAGAATGGAGCACTTCAGGATCACACGCAACTGTCGAGTTGGCAAAGTCCCCGATTTGGAAGATACAACCGAAATTTATTGGGAAGGCGATCCGACATTCGACGGAGTCAAAACCGCTATTTGCTTCAACGTGTTTCAAATTTTCCGACTTACGTGTTGCCTGTATATAAACATCCGAAAAAGGTAGAAGTCCAAGGCAGGATGGAAAGTCGAAACGCCAAGAAATGCTCGCAACACGGAGTGTCGTTACAGCCCCACATTTAAAGATTTTTATTGGCATCGACACTTTCCAACACACAGGCTGCGCCAACATGGCTACACTGCTAATTTCGGTTCCTCGCGCAGTGCCATGTCGACACGCAATCCCCCCCCCCCTCACACACACACACGTAAGCGCACGCATCCCTTGGTTGATGGCAAGCCAATGAGGCTCGTGCCTTGTGGTCACGTGATCAGTGACAAACCAATTAACGAGCCCCACGAACAAAGCCAGGAGACATTCGCAGGACAAAAAAAGGGTGTCGGAGCTGGCAACGTTTCATTCGTGGCTCGCTGTTGTTGCCAGGCGGTCTTGTCGTTAGTGGGCTCCGGCGTGTCGGCAGGTCTACCCTAACTACACCTGTGGGATTGGAGTGGCCACTCGATCTTCTGCCATCGCCAACTGCACGCGCACAGACGACGACGAAAAGCACCGGCTCACGTTTTCTCGGACAGCGTAGCCCGAGCAACGTGGAGGTTGCCCACGGCCTGGCTCTTGGCATCGCTGCCCTCATCGCAACATTGCGTTCCTGCAGTAGTTGGCGCTTTCTATTGCACGGCCTGTGGGAGGGGATTGGCCACACTCATCGCCTTTGGTTCTTTATTAGCGGTAGAATTTCTTTTTGCTGATTTTTCAGGAGCCATCAATGCCGGTCTCCGGCCCCGGCCAGGGCTCGCCCTGGTCGGCCAGTCGCCCTGCTGAATCGGTACCACTGGAGTGTTTCTTCAAGAACGGCGTAAGCAGTTTGCCTGTCGCGCTTGTGCCCACTGATGGTGGAACCATTCGGTTGAGTGAAACGGAGGTGTTCCAAGAAGAACTTCGCAACATAAGCGGTCATTTTCTGGACATCTCGGAGGTGAGGCGTTTCGGCAAGACTGGCATGCTATGCAGATCTTCAAATATTCAATGCTTAACAGACTTACTGGCCGCCACGAGATTTGCGTTCATTGCTGTTCGCGCTTTTATCCCCCCTCATCTTGCTTGCGTGAAGGGCATTGTTCGTGGTGTTCCAACTAACATTAGTCCTCAAGCATTCTTAAAGATGGTCTCTCCGGCTGGCGTGACATCTGTCTACAGATGCACCAGACCTGTAGGTGATACGCGAGTCCCTACTGAAAGCGTCATCGTTACCTTTGCTGGTCTCACACGCCCCTCTGAGCTGAAGGCCTGGCCTTATCTATTCCGTGTAGAGGCATTGACACCTCGCCCACTGCAATGCCGTAACTGCTGGCGATTTGGACATAGCGCTAATGCTTGCAGGTCCTCATTGAGATGTGCGAATTGCGGTGGGACACATGCCGCATCAAATTGTCAGGAAGACAACTGCAGGTGTTGCCTATGTGATGGAGCACACACAGCCACGGACAATAGCTGCCCTGCTCGAGAACGTGAAACACAAATTCTAGACATAATGGAGAAACGCCGTTGTTCTCGGTCTGAGGCAACTTCCTTAATTAAAGAGCGCGAAGTGGGGTACGCTGCTGCTACGTCACGCCAGTGTGGGTCAATTGAAGCGACGGTCGCTTCCGCAGTGTCGGCAGCGATAGATAAGGCCATGCCGATGATTATGGAACGGCTTTTCAACACCTTTGCTGAAGGTCTGACCGAGATGCTCGCCGCCAGGTTAAACAGCCTTCTTCCCTCCTTCGCTGCACACACTGTCACGGTCCAGGGTGAAGCTGAGCACATCGACAATGAACAAAATAATCGGCGTCAAGAAGATGTTAACCCTGAAACGCTCGTCAGCACTCAGTCGCCTACCCCTGTGGGGCCCAGTGGGTCGTTTGGTGACATGAGGCTTGGTAATATCACTCATAAACGACGCAATGCTCCATTGTCTCCAACCAATTTGCCAATGTCAAAACCAAAAAAAGTTATTACTGATACCAACAATGAGCAGGACGTTTTGCGTTCTGCAGTAGAGTCAACTATATTAAGTTCATCATAGCGCCTGTAAAAGTTCTTCAGTGGAATTGTCGCTCCGTATCTTCCGCTTACATAGATCTTATTTATCTCATACAGCAAACAAATCCTAGTATAATTTTACTTCAAGAGTCTTGGCTTTCAGCAAACCAAACATTTACTCTGAAATATTTTCGAACATTTAGACTGGATCGGCCAGGTAGAGGAGGTGGATTATTGGTTCTAATATCTTCAAAAATGTGTCATCACGTTTCTGTAACTTTTGAACATATTTGTCCGGATTGTGAATTGTTAGGATTAGATTGTTTGTTACCTAACTCCAACAGGATTACAGTGATTAATGCGTACTTTCCTAATGGAGTAAGACGCACAGATCACCTAGACTGTGTTATCAAGAATTCTTCGTCAAATTCAATTTTATTGGCTGGGGATTTTAACTCGCATCACACCTCTTGGGGGCTTAAAACAGATAGCTGTGGCAAAAGATTGTGGAATTGGTTGCAGGATAATAATTTTCGCTGCCATAACTCTGGACAAGTTACCTTTCTACGCGGGATAAGCTCATCAACATTAGACCTAACATTTTCTTGTGGCCAGTTTATGATTTCATCGTGGGAAACGTTTGATAATGGGACGAGTAGTGATCATGTACCAATTACCTATGAAATAATGCTACCACAACTTACCTCTGCTATCCGGCAACAACGGTTCATCAACTATAAAATTTATAAAACTGTTTTAAACTCCGCGCTCTCGTCATTGAGAGGACGCGTCGGACAGCAACGAGCTGCTTCAGTCGTAGCGTGTCTAAGTGACTCTATCCAGCCGGCAGAGTTTTCTGTTAAGTACGGCAGCACACCGTCAAATTCAGCTTGGTGGAATGAAGATTGTACGCTTGCGTATAGGCGACGTAAAGCTGCTTGGAAACGTTTACGCCACAACCATACTCCAAAAAATTGGGTTGACTATAAGTTCCACGCAGCGCTGTTTAAACGTACAGTTGCAATAGCTAAAGATAAACACAATTCTGACTTACATTCGCGTTTATCAAAACCCGATAAAAGATCTGCCCTGTACAGATTTCTACGGAACAAAAAATCGACGAAGGTACCAGCATATTCGCATTCAGTAGTGCTGTCTCCTAAAGAGACAACAGATTTGTTAGAGGGCATCGCGAAAGGACTTGAAGCGCGTTTCGCTTCGTCATGCTTGAGACCTGTGACATTCAAAAGCGCAACCTCGGACTTTCGGGAAGTCACTATGGCTGAACTGGCAGATGTGATACTAACTGTAAAGCAAGCAGCTCCCGGTCCAGACCAGATTACAAACTCTATGATTAAATTGATATTTAATTCCCATCCCGAGGAGCTTTTGAATATTGTTAACTGCTCCTTACAGCACACATGGATTCCAAGCGCATGGAAAGTTGCTAAAGTTGTGTTGCTGCGAAAAAATCCAAGCCTCGGATATGTCCTGGATAACATTCGGCCAATTTCGCTGACTTCAAACCTAGTTAAAATAATTGAAAGAATTCTTCATAGAAGGCTCAGTGAATTCATCGCTCGTCAGGACATTCTTTCACCAAGGCAAGTAGGATTTAGACAGGGGTGCTCTATATGGTCGGCTCATGTTGATTTGGAAAGCCGAATCCGCCTTGCAAAAGTATCTGGTGAGCTTTCTGCATTAGTCACGTTAGATATCGCAAAAGCCTACGATAGTGTGGAATACAGTACATTAATTTCAAGATTAGTGGACTGTGAGGTTCCCAAGTACATTATATCTTGGGTTCAGGAGTTTCTCATTGAGAGACAATTCTTTTGTTGCCACGAGGGAATTACTTCTGCCTCATATAAGCAAACAAGAGGTGTTCCGCAAGGATCAGTCCTGTCACCTCTTTTATTTAATATATTATTATCATCTATTCCCGTTCATAAAAATGTTCCTCTTTATGTCTACGCCGATGATATTGCTTTTTTCTCGTCATCCCGAGATATCAATAGTTTATATCAAATCTTGCAGTCATATTTGAGTGAGCTTGAGGTATGGCTTGGCGGGCTGTCTTTTTCACTTAATGTTAGTAAATGTGCTCTGCTTGTATTCCCTCTATCCGTTCCCGTATTTCTTTCACTGCATTATCGAAATGATCCGATTCCACAAGTAACAGCGCTAAAATATCTTGGTATTGTTTACGTGGACAATTTAAATTGGCAGCAACAAATAGAATCAAACACCCGTAAAGCAGAAAGCGCCGTAGGATTGCTCCGCCGGTTTTGCAATAAGAATTCAGGGATGCGCAGGGATACGTTACTTATGATATACAAACTTTACGTACGCCCAATTCTGGAGTTTGGCTGCGTTCTGTTTTCTGGAAGTGCTGAGTACAAATTAAGACCACTTATATTGCTAGAAAGGCAAGCTCTGCGGCTGTGTCTCGGACTACCTAGGTGTGTAGCGAATAGCGTGCTTTATTTGGAAGCTAGAATTATTCCACTTGATGCTAGATTTCGACAGCTTACTGTGCAAACATTTTTAAAACTTTACGATGCACCCCTCTTCTGTTCTCAGACAGTTTTCATCAAACATCCAGTTTCTTTCTTTCAGCGCCCGTGGTCTCGTTATCAAAGACCCCAAGTCATTTTCGTCGAGTCTCTGTTATCAAATCTTCACGTTTCCCTCCGGCATTTAACTCCCCAAACCCAATGCTCGGTGCCAGTTGACTTAATTTTCGATGATATTTTTCCAAAAAATGCCAAGTTACTTCCAAAGCATGTTCTGGAGGGCCTCCTTCAAGACCATCTAAGTCATTTTCCTAAATACGTAGTAATTTCGACGGACGCAACGCAAAATCTTCAGAAGGCTGGAGTAGGTATTTTTTCTCATCAGCTTAATTGGTCTTTTGCGCTCCGATTGCCTGACTTCACACCAATCTATCTCGCAGAATTCCTGGCTATTACATTGGCTCTTCGAAAACTAAATTATCAGCAATCAAAAGCTATTATTATTTCGGATGCTTTGTCTGTATGTACACATCTAACGTCCGCAAAGAAGTCTCCTCTTCTCAGGATATTTTGGTCTCTCGTACCGCATAGCCTATCAGAAGTTCGGTTTATTTGGGTCCCCGGGCATGCTGGAATTGAACTAAATGAAATTGCTGATTCGCTCGCTTCGGCATCTTTAAATTTCCCTGTGGTGCCAGTAGCTCCACAGTTTCCTTTTATTACTGCCGAACGATTCAAACGCCTGTTAATCTTAAAAATGAACGAAACGTCGCTTCTACAATCTGAAGAATTTCGGCACTTGCAATTCACATGGAACACCGCAAAATGCCTTTCCCGTCAATGTGAGGTGACCCTCACAAGCTTTCGCTGTAGAGTTCCTCTGTTAAATTTTTATCTCAACAAATCAGGATTTTCATTAACTAACCTATGTGTAGTTTGCAATGAACCGGAAACAATAGATCACTTTCTTCTCACATGCCGCCGCTTCGCCTCACTGCGCCGAATAATTCTTAAAAGACCGATTGGTATGCTCGGATTGCCAGTCAATACATCCACCGTATTATCGTTTGGAGCCAGTCAGTTGGGTGTGGGCCACAGTGCTATTCTGTCAGCGCTACATAAATTCATTCAGGCAACCGGAAGGATACGCTGCTAGTGGTACTGCCAGATATATCCAATTCTTTCTTCCCCTTCCTCATTCTTGTTAATTCGTTTTATATATTCTGTTTTATCGTATTCTTCTACAATTTTATCACGTTTTTTTTTTCAAAGGAACATTTATTGTTTCTATCTAATTTCTCTTTATATTTTTTTAGCAAGCGTTATAAAAATTATCTATCATGAGGTACAGTGTGGCCAATCCCCCATGTGGGTATGAGCCAAAATCTTCTAGGAGACAAGACAAGACAAGACAAGACAAGCCCGAGCCGTTGTACATTCGCACTACAAGTTCAGGAAGACGAGCAGCATGACAACGAAAGTTGCCGTGCTGCGACCCCGCAGTGAGTGTCGTACATTTTCTCCTTCTACGCGCTATCTTTCCTGTGTTTACACAAGTTCCCCACGCTCTCTCTTTCACGAGGGCCTTCTGTCTTTCGCATAAGAGTTGGTATAGTTAGTGGGCATTCATGTTCGGGACGGGTAGTGCGAACACGAGAGAGAAGTCGAGAGCCCGAAAACGTCGTTTTGGTGCCTCGACTTCACTTGCGTCCTTGCTCGAACGCGGCCGCCTTTTCAACTCATTATCTAAAATCCAACGGAAAAATTTTGGAAAGCGTATCGCCCTTTGAAACTTGTTGCCTCTTCGAAGGCATAGTCCAGGTTTCGTGCTGGAACACGTTCGCTTTTGCTCTCGATTCACGTTCCGTTCAGAGAAATCTACCGAGTACTTTTCTTTTGAAAACTCGATTACCATATGCGATCGACACACTGCAAGAAAAAAGGGGGGTAGCCCGAGTGTTCGTTTTTGAGGAACGGAACGCTCACAGCGTCTTTTTCTTTCACCGCGCGTACTCGTGGCTTTATAGCCATTTCGATTTTGCGCTTCAGGGCTGTCACAAACCACGTCCTGTTCTCGATCTATGCTAATCGTTCCTAATTGTTGGTTTTACATCTCGGAAACCACAATATGATCAATCCTCCTTTTTTTTCAGTTCGTTGTTTTGCTTGCGGAGTATCGCTGATTTACCCTCGTTCAAGAAGTCTCGCTGGTTTTCGACGAGGAGGCGTGTCATACATATAATTATGCGAACCAGGCGGCGCTTGCTGGTTATAGATTTAGTCCTTTGTTGATATGATGAAGCATGATTAACTCGTAGGATGTTCTGCTGCCGTTTAGGTTTAATCGTTTGACGTCCGGTTCTATAGCTTTCTCGTTATTTTTTTTTGTTTAGTTTCCCACTTTCCGTGCAAGCGTTGCAAGGTAAATGTGTTCCGAGTTTCTCCTGTTCAGACGGGACTTGAGGTATATCGATCCTTTATTAGCATAGTTGCGCCAGTTTCCCACTCTACTAGTTAGTACGTGTTACCAGACGTGCTGGTGGGTTAGTTGCTTACTGGAGCCTGATGAGTTGGTTATTTTCGTCACGGTATACTGTAGTTCTTGCGCGTTGTGTTATAGGCGGTTGTCACACAACTAGGTACGCGCAGTGTTAACTCGATTACGGGATAGTAGCGTAGTGTTAGGCGCGAGTTCACTAACGAGACCAGACCACTTGTTGCGCTTGGTGTCGCGCGTTTTTAATAACGGGACTTTAGTTCTTGTTTGTAGAGTAACGTGATTGTAGTCACGGCCCGGCACAAGTTGCTGTGCAGTATTAATTGTTTTAGCTACTTGACTGATTGCGCGTGGTGTTAAATTGGTAACGGGACTATAGTTGGTATAATGTTATGCGATATTAGTCATGGGATTAGTTGTTGCCCATGCTGTTACGTGATTTTAGTCACGACACTATTTGTAGGATTTGGTGTTGTGCGATTTTGTTTATTTTTTATTTACCAATACTGCCGATCTCGCTAGGACATAATTGCAGGGAGGCCATACATATTACAAGTCGTAAAGAAATTAATAAATAAGATGCAAAAAAGACAGAAAACAGAACAATTGAGTTCGCAGAAACTCCTCAGCTTGTGATATGATTCTATCATGTATAGACGATGTATAATAACCATGGATGACTCAGATGGGTCCGTATCCTATGGTTTGGGGGAAGTGAGAATCAATTTGAATTACAAATGTGTTCAATAAGTTTTTGTGAGTGCCTGTAACGTGTCAAGCTATAGCACGACTGAAAGAAATTAGCTTTGACGTGTCGATGTTTGTTACCACGAATTGATTGAAACAAAAAAATTTAGTCTTGCTTGTAGTGTTACTACACGAGCTCTATTTAGTAACTCAGTGAGAGGATTCATTGTCTTGTATTTATTACTAAATACCATCGCTGCCTTTCTCTGCACCTCTTCAATCCTTGCGATGATTTCCTTTGCATACGGAAAGCAAGCAATATTAGCGTACTTCAACGCATGGTATAACAAGCATTTTGCATGCCAGCCGCTTTGCATCTGGTGCCAGATGAAGGCGTCTTCTTAAAAATTACGGCATATCCACGGAGTGAATGATGATGAGTTGGGCGAAGCTTCGGACCATTTTATCGGTAAACCGTGAATCCTCCGTCCGTCTATCTGTCTGTTTGATTGATCGATATGTGGTGTTCAACTGTCTGTCTGTCTGTCTGTCTGTCTGTCTGTCTGTCTGTCTGTCTGTCTGTCAGCTCATCTGTCTGTCTGTCTGTCTGTCTGTCTGTCTGTCTGTCTGTCTGTCTGTCTGTCTGTCTGTCTGTCTGTCTGTCTGTCTGTCTGTCTGTCAGCCCATCTGTCTGTCTGTCCGCCCGTCTGTCTGTCTGTCTGTCTGTCTGTCTGTCTGTCAGCCCATCTGTCTGTCTGTCTGTCTGTCTGTCTGTCTGTCTGTCTGTCTGTCTGTCTGTCTGTCTGCCCGCCCATTTGTCTGTCTGTCCGCCCATCTATCTGTCTGTCCACCGGCCAGTCTGTCTGTCTGTCTGTCTGTCTGTCTGTCTGTCTGTCTGTCTGTCTGTCTGTCTGTCTGTCTGTCTGTCTGTCTGTCTGTCTGTCTGTCTGTCTGTCAGCCCATCTGTCTGTCTGTCTGTCTGTCTGTCTGTCTGTCTGTCTGTCTGTCTGTCTGTCTGTCTGTCTGTCTGTCTGTCTGTCTGTCTGTGATTCAGTGATAATGGTTCACTGTGTTCAGTCATTGGTTCTCTGAGGTGGTTCAGTGACCATGGCTCATACGCAGTGCAGGGGAATGGCCTTGTAGACAAGGAATTTTTTATATATGTACGGAAAGTTTACGTTGTAGTTTTACCCAACTAAATGCATGCTACGATGACAACGAAGAACCCTCCATCCACGCGACCATCCGTGCTTTCGCGGCGCTCCGCGCGGTGCCTTGTGCGATCGAGCGCGCGGTGCGTGGCTGCGCCTACCGGGTGCCACTGAACAAAGAAGCCGCTTTCCCATTGTCTGTAGCGTCTGCCCGGAGAGCGCGCTCATGCCTTGGCGTTTTCTTATTGGTCGATCGCCCCCAACCCCACCCCCGGGTTGCGAGCTTAAGTGCGTGGCTTGAGCCTCAGCCCAGTCCAGAAGGAGCTCGTTCGCAACCGGTGCCAGCAGGTCCCCTCGCTGGCACGCTTCACTCCACCGGCAGCCACCCCCCACCCACTGAACGGTCCCGAAGGCAGTTGCCCCCCCCCCCTCCCTTTCGTCGTAAATTGGCGTCACAAACACGGTCTTTGATCCCGATGGAGGCCGTAATGCTTCAGAGACAGCCTCGTGGACGTGGCAGAGGTAAGCTCTTTTGTTTCGATGGCGATCCGCATTTGTTAGCGGTGTCTGGGACAGCCGGCATTTCTAGTTACGAGGTCAAGACATTTCTCTGTATTTCCGATAGAGAAGGTCGGCGTATGCATTGTTGCGCTGTGACAAAAGTAGGCTCAGATTATCACGCTCACGCGAATATTTCGCCGTCGCCGTGAGGTCGTGACAACGCTCCCGAGCGTCGTACGGTTGTGTGCGAGTGAGGGCACCGGAGTTAAGTGCATCGAGTTAAGGGAAAACGCGACGGTCGTGTATCGTCGCTCGAAAAGACTCGCGATAGGTTCCCGAAGGGCGTGGTTAGGACAGGGACTGAGTCACTCGCTTTGATTGGTTGGGAGTGGTCGAGGCTTCCCAGCTTGACAGGGATCGACAGAAGGCTACCATTCCGCGTGTGGCGTTTTCGCCTATGTTTGCTTAAAATTGATAGACAGCAAGAAGGCAGCTTGGCTCGCGGCCACGTATCCTCGATCGTATCGCGGTTTTCCGCGCGGCGCGTTGCGTTATTGGGCGCCCGGTGCGTGAATCGCGGGTGCCACTCGACAATAGAGGTGCCGTTGGCCGCAGCGTGTGCCATTAGAACGCGCTCATTTTCGGGGCGTTCTCTCATTGGGCGATATCCTCCGGGGTGCGAGTCTGAGTGAGTGAGCTGCCGAACCCTGCCCAGAATGGGCTAGTTAGCCAGATCCAGTTATGCCAGAATCTGTCTCTCGAGTTCGTCGCTAGTCTTGTATACCTTATTTTACAGTTATCGCGGCTCACTATGGAAAACCCGTAGATCACGAACGTCGCGTCTGCATTTACATGTCGTCCCCGCTGTAGCGGTAGATGCCAAGAACACCACGGGTCGTGCCTATGTTCCAATGCGTATGCTCCAATGAACCTGACCTGGACCTTTAATGTCCTCAGTCACTACAACTGAGACTGCCCGGGTTCTTTCGTACACCACACAGCAGATGTCAGTTTCATGAAGGCGATTCCGATCCCCTCTTGTAGATGTTGCCCGATTATAATCTTTTATGATATAGGTAGTCCGAATCCGGCTGCAGCATGAGCGGCCTAGCTGTGCCCGCACGTGGCGGGACACCTGACGCACCCAAGCGGTGGGCGGAACAGTGTATCGGCGACGCCCTCCGCTTGTGCGTGTGGCCGGTGTCCTCGACACTTGCGGTGCGGCAGCTGCGTGGATAGCATGCAGATAGGCCTTTAAAACAACCTCTGGAGCATGAATTCGTTGATCGGAACACGACGGCTCTCGCAAAGTTGCGAACGCCACCAATATTTCCTCAACCTTTCTCTTGACCCTTGCGTAGGTAGCGAATTCGAGGCTGCTCTTTCGATTTTTTCACCATTATAGATTTGTCTCTCCGCCCTCCCTTCAGCCGAAGCCTTTTTTTCCTATACTACATAAAGAAGAGGACACTTTATTTGTCGGTTACGTTTGCCTATCAAAGGCGTTGCCAGCGGGGGTAACGGAGGGGGGGAGAGGAAGGACTGGGGCTTCCCAAAGTTCTGCCAGCTTCTCGTCCTCCTCCCCAAAGAGCAAGCAAACCTCTCGACTTAGGGTACCTTACAAACCAAAAAGAAATCCTGGAGCCGACCCTGTCACCTATCTTTGTCTGTTATTAACGTAATTATCGTGTCTTTTCACTTCCAGAGCACGAAAAGGAATATAATGCCGACTGTTCAGTGCTGATGGTGATAGAACTCGATCAGGATAAAATTTCTCAACGCTCACTGGCTCCTGTCTGCAGCTTGCGTAACACAGCCAATCGCGATAGTGAAATTAGGCTCGATCGTGACCAGTGACGCCGGTATAAGTAATAGGTGTTTGTGGAGGAAAGGGCGGGCTGCCATCCCATTGCGAAGCAATGGTGATGGCGGTATTACGATGTGGCGTAGCTGCTGGAGGAACACAAACAAGTGCTAGTGACACCACAGCACAAATAGATAAAAACGAGGTCGGGCCCGTGGGTATCCCGAAATGTAAACATAGGCGCGAGGGTCGTAAGTCAGTAAGCCAGAGAACGGATGAGAAGCTTTCGTGTACATCCTTGCCACAGCCGGGATTAACCTGCTCAGCCTCGCGTGTAATCGGGGAGCATTGGGAGCATAAACGGAGAGTTTCCATATTCCCGGGGAGAACGGGGCGTATTTCCATAGATAGATAGATAGGTATATATTCAAAGTATAAACCGATGATAGCTATCTGTTAAATAAAAAATCAGTTTCTTGATGCCTACGTGTCAATCCTGTACCTCTTTTTCACAACAGCCGATCAAATGCCCCAATTTTCGTCATCCTGCGACTTCGTCCTCAAAGGGACCACTGCGCCAGGCTACCTTTTTATCGCTACTTTGCAATTCCAATTTTAGTATCATGAAAGGAAAAGAAACGGGCATAAAACGTTCCGTCTAGAATACCTTCACTACAGGGTGGCCAACAGTGCGGTTGCAAGGGATGAGAGCCTAAGCCAAAATCTGAAAATAAACGCCGGGTGCAAGCGAGGGGGTGGGGGGGATGGGGCTTTGCTTTTCATGATGCAGCCCGGTGGATGCCCGACCCCTAAGCCCCCCTTTCGTACTCGCCGCCTATTCCTGGGGAAGAGGCCGTAGGGCTGCAGTGGACGTAAATGCCTACCTTATTTTTCAAAGTTCGGCCACTCACACGCCACGCGGAATCGTTATGACGTAGATTAAAGCTAAGAAACACACAACTCGCAGTTCACAGCCGCACTTGTGAAAGTCTGCACGTGTTCTTATTGGATTTCAGTGTCCAATTTTTTTCTACCTTTAAGTGCGATGACTTCTTTGGTGGAAAAACAATTGGTGTTTCCTGCAGTGGCTGCGGAGTGCACCGCCTCCAAGCTTCGCACCGTGGGGCAACCGGCGGTCGTCTCGGTGGCAGGAGCCACCAACGGCCAGGTCCCCCACGCCAACGGCCAGGTCCCCCACGGCAATGGCCAGGTCCACCACGCCAATGGCCAGGTCCATCACGCCAATGGCCAGGTCCCCCACGCCGACGGCCAGGTCCCCCACGCCAACGGCCAGGTCCCCCATGACAACGGACAGGTTTCCCATGCCAACGGACGGGTCCCCAACGCCAACGGACGGGTCCCCCATGCCAACGGACAGGTCCACTACGCTAACGGCGCCCCCACTCAGCCATCGTTCGCACAAGTCATCTCGAAGAAGGTCGGCATCGCGGCGACAGTGCCGCCGTTCTCAGCGCAGCTCCGGCCTAACGCCACGGCTGCTGCTATTGTGCCGCCTACACTGGCCATGAACGGCGTGTCCCACGGCGTTGTCGTTGGCGCCACAGCCGACGGGCCCTGCTGCGTGCCTCCCACTGAGGAGGGGTCGATACATGACTCCCCGTCACTGCCTCAGGTGCCCGGTGACGTGCACCCAAACGGCATATGCGGACCCAGGCAGAGGTCCAGCGACGAGCTCCGCCTACAAGTGAGCATAGTTTTGTAATAGTTACGCCCAGAAAGAAGTCCGCCGCTGGTGAAACTGCAATCGCGTTAAGAGTTGTAGAACAGCGCTACGCAAAGCTTTGCATTCGCGTCGCAAGCTACAGATGAGAATAGATTAACCACACGAGCTCCGTTTACAGGTAAGTATAGTTTCGTAATAGTACTGTAGCAAAGTAACTCTGATCTTATTAGATAGTTCTAAGCACAACGCAAGGTATTGCGCTCACGCTACGTCACATACGATCACCTCGTGTAGGCTCCCGTTCTGTGACAAACGCTAAAACTACGCCCGGAAGCTTTGCGTACGGTATTCTAAAGCTCTCAACTACGATCTTATTTTATGCACCAAGGTTTATTTGGATGGGAAAGAAAGTAGGAATTGCCCTCATGCCTGAGTACTGAAACTAACCAAATCTTTTTCTTCTCGTAGCGTGAAACCAAGTAACCTGTCCTCAAACGGACATCTTTAAGATAGTGCGGACTATCGAGGATTAGGAAAAGCTAACTAATGCGTATTGTATGCACCCCGAGATTTATATTGTAAGCACCCATCGCGACACGCTAAGCCTATGAAATTGGTTTAGTGTGGCTCTCAAAGACGGTGCCGAATCAGCACGCACTCTGTGTGTTGAAGCTTAAGGGACATAAATCTAAAGCAAATAGAAGCGCAGCTGCTTGATAAATTCTATGTGGGTGACAACTCCTTGCGGCAGTAAAGCCATGTTTTTCGCACTCAATGATGGTTATTCGGTGGTGCCGTGTAGCCTTTGTAACTTAGAGATGAAAACTTCATCCGTATGAGGCATAATTGCATCATTGCTTCCACCATTTGCAGCTTACCATACCCGGAAGGGAGAATTCTTTTTCCCGTATCATAGAGCCACATTAAAATGGGCCAAAATCACCAGGCAGCTCGCAGTTCCAAACCGCAAGAAAGCCTTCAAGTAAAATTCTTCTGACATGACCACTTCTAAAGTTCGTGAGGACACACAACGGGTTCAGAACATGGGCGCTACTTCTGGATTCGTAAGAATCTGCGCTCGACAATCGCACATAGCGTTGACTTTCCGCACGGAACTTGTGAGCGCTTTTATCGGGACGAGAGATAAAAAATTGCTGATCGCACCGTGCAATAAACGTCCGCTCGCACTGTGAGAATTCTGAAAAAATTGTGCGGAAGTGAACTCGTGAGGCAATAAGATTCTTTAAAGAGTCCATTTTATGGCTTCTTGAAAAAGTGTTGCGGGACCCCTTTAAGGGAGTTTACTGCCAGGCGAATTGATCGCTACAAAAACTTTATGTGCTGCCATTGCTTTCTCTACGCTCGTCCCGACTAAGGTCACTAGATTTTTCCTTGTTCAGGTATAAGTACTGAAAACATCGATAAAAGCCGCATCGATGAACGTCGCTGGCTAACGCTCGTTTTCGGCAGTCATGTTCGTCCTGACGCTTTGGTAGCACCTGGTTTAGGAGTGCACCGCTCAATAACGAGTGTGGTTCGGACTGGAGGTGAAAGGTGCGTTGCGTCCGCTGAAGGATGCCTGGCTAATGCACTTAGACATACAGTGTAAATCTTCAAGTTATGAAAAAAATGGAGGCACACACCGGCTGCGCTATCAACGGCAATTAGTCCCGGTTATCGTTCCGGAAGCAAAATTTTGCTGGTAGGAACCTAATCATGAAGGAGTAGCGGGGGAAGCAGGTAGTTATGTTACGACGCCCACGCCCCGTTTACAATGTAGTGCCATGCGCGTTGGAAGGGCAGGGGTGTAAAAAGAGAAACCTGTCCCCCCCCTGAAGCCTCACCCAGCACTTGCCCTCACGCAAGATCACCTCCACCATCTGATATGCTAACTGGTTTGCACCCCCCCCCACGAGAATATCCTGTCGGCGACCCACGTGCACTGCTCGCTATTTACAAAGTAATCGTATGCGTGCCGTCACTACAAACTGCCGTCGCTCCCGTCGTCTGACGATCCCGCAGGAGATCCAGAAGACATTACCGGCCCACTTCCCGCGTCGACCCGCCCAGGGAAAGCTCGGCCGCCCCATCCAGCTCATGGCCAACCACTTTTCCGTCGAGGATCCCGGCGGGGCAACGTGTATCACTATGACGTGGAGATCTTCTCCGAGAACAACAAAGAGGCGAAGATACCCGAGAAGCGCAAGTACCGCTGCATTAGCACAAAGATCAACAGACTTGTCATCGAACAGCTAGTCAAGAAGTACCGCCTAGACTTGAGCAACTGCGTGCCGGCATTTGACGGCAGAAAGAAAAAACCTGTACACGCGGCGGGGAGCTCAAGTTCCGCGAGCGGACTTCGCGGTAGAGCTCGAGGAAGACCAAGGGGTGCAGAAGTTTGTAGTCAAGATCCAGTACGCGGCCACCGTGAACCTGGACGCCCTGCACGCAGGTCTTCGAGAACAAGGTCAACACCGTCCGGCAGGAGGTCCTGCAAGCCGTCGACATTGTCCTGCGTCCACGGCCCTTCCATCAGATGGACTCCCGTCGGCCGGTCCTTCTTCAAGCCGCCGCTTCCGAACCAGGCGCACTCTCTGGGGGGCGGGTCGCGAAGTGTGGTTCGGCTACTACCACCAGCGTGCGACCGGCTCAGTGGAATCCCATGCTGAACGTGGACATGTCGGCCACCGCGTTCTACGGGCGCAGCCGGTCATATCGTTCATGTGCAAGATCTTGAGCGACGGACGCCGCGAGATGACCGCGGCCGACTTCCGCGACCTCCGGGACTTCAGAATGTTCGGCTCAACAAGAACTCAAGGGCCTGCGTATTAAGGTGAGTACACCGCTGTATTAATGGGGCTGGGGTGGGTGGTCAAGGCATTTTTTGACCCCACTCTCTTCGAGTTTTCTCCTCCTTTCGAGGTAGATATCGAGTAGATATGTAAATAACATAAGCATAATGACGAATGGTTATCGATGAATGGGTATAGATGGATATCCAAACCCTCAGAGGAACTGGGATATCCCACGAATATGCTTTTACAATATGTAGAAATGATACCTACGAGCATTGCTTTTTCCAGTGGCAGTATGCAGAATCTACAGCTGTTACGGGATTTAAAAAAAGACTTAAGATTTTGTTGTAGGCAGATGTCGGTGAAAATGCTGTAGAGCAAGGTCTAGCTATGTAATGGCAACGTGACGCCACTATATTCCAGCTATTTGACCAACATTCGTGACGTAGTCCGCGACTCTGCTTAAATTCTTTGAAGCGTTGATTTTGGCATGATTGTTTTCAAGCCCATAAAAAAATATCCAGCATGGCAATATTGTGGAGTCCCTTTTTGCGTTTCTTGTACTCAATTACTACTCATTAGGTGACCCACCTGCCCTACCCTCGGAAGTACAAGTAGTCCGGGTCACCAAGGAGCCCGCCAAGAGGCTGTTCTTTGACATGAGGACGGCTCCCGTTGCTCGGTGGCCGACTACTTCCAGAACCGCTATGGCCGCCTATTTATCCGAACCTGCCCTGCATTCAGGTCGGAAACCTCGCGCCCCCGTCTACCTGCCCCTCGAGGTGTGCGAAATCGTCGAAGGCCAGCACTGCCGGAAGAAATTGGACGAGAACCAGACCTCGGAGATGATCAAGCGAACCGCTCAGCCTCCGGCCAAGCGCTTCAACGACATTCGCCAGTCCGTCCGGGACCTGGTCGGCAGTAACGACCAGTGCCTGCGCGAGTTCAACATTAAGATCAGCACCGAGCCGACTCACTGAAAGGGCGGGTGCTCGAGCCGCCTTCCCTGGTATTCGAGAACAACGCTGTGACCAAGCCTCGTGAGGCACCTGGGAGCTGCGCGGCAAAACACTTCTTCAAGGCGGCCTCACTGACGCGCTGGACGCTTCTCAACCTGAGCCGCTTCGCTCAGCGGGACAGGTAGGTTTTTTGTTGTTTTCCTTTACCTTAAGAGCTCACGGGCAAATGCGAGCATACGGAAGTGGTTCAATATCCGCCGCATACTTCTCTCAGCCTGCCCCGTCATGATGACATTAGCTCATCGAAGGTTCAATTTTTTAAAGACGATAGTCTTTCTTAGGGACCTCCGACGAAAAATTTTAATCTGTCCTGTCTGTCTGTCTGTCTGTCCTGGTCTGTCTGTCTGTACCCGTCTGTCTGTCTGTCTGTCTGTCTGTCTGTCTGTACACTTGTCTGTTTGTGCGCCCTTAATGATACCTCAACGGCGCCATACGGCCAACCCCATCCGCAGTGCCCACCCAATATTGCTCATGCTTTAGCGTTCATAGTTATGCGATTGTCATATAAGAAGTAATTATTGCGCATATCTGAGGCGCCATAACAACTTGTCAATGTTTTGTATGTCTCTTTATACTAGAAGAGGCACACACGTCACTCTAAAGACTAGCGTTTATCGCGCTGTGCTTTACAGCGCAATGTGATGCTCAAAGGATGTTTCCAACGCTTTGCTACGAAACAACGATGGAGGCACCTACCCATCGCTTTGCGTTCTACACCTTATCACCACCGAGACTGGCGCGCATATTTCTCCGCGGGCGCGCAAATGCTTCGCTTTTGAAGATAACTGCCTCGTGTCTAACGTGCCTCGATGTGCTCGTTCGCCTTCGCTACACGCTCGAGGCACTCTAACGCCGTGCCTCCAGAATTGCATTCACTGAATTTCTTGCGGCAGACATCAAATAAACGTTTTGTGCACTCTTACTAGACGCATGACTATCGTCCTTTGACGACATTTGCAGTTTAACATGCAGATTCGGGCCATTTTTTTTAAAGGCGAATTTTCAACACACATTTGTAATTGAAGTCCTGGCGAGGACGGCAACTGCAGACGTCTGCAAGACTCGGTTAGGTC